>RJVU01048406.1:1988723-2069196 GCA_003731715.1 Anabarilius grahami | reverse complement strand
ACTGAGCAAAGGGTCTGAATACTTAGGACCATGTGATATTTCAGTTTTTCTTTTTTAATAAATCTACAAAAATTTCAACAATTCTGTGTTTTTCTGTCAATATGGGGTGCTGTGTGTACATTAATGAGGAAAAAAAATGAACTTAAATGATTTTAGCTAATGGCTGCAATATAACAAAGAATGAGAAATTTAAGGGGGTCTGAATACTTTCCGTACCCACTGTATATCTTGACCCCTGTAGACCCTCATGACTGTGTATCAGTGGATCTTAAAATATCAATAATGTAAAATACAGTTTGTTTGTTTTTTGTTTTTTTGCATTTAATGCATTTAATGACATTTCAAATTACATAAATTCTTTACTCACTCAGACACTATCACCACCAAACCTCTACCTACAGGCCAATTTGTATGTTTACATACTCTTTCAAAACTGTTAAACTTATTTGAATAAAACAGCTATTTGCCAAATTTGTATTAGATGTAGCTGAACACCTACACAAGTGTTAGTTTCATTACCATCTATTCAAAAGGTGAAACTTAGGAATAATTTTGTTCTGTAATGTAAATATGAATCATGTAATGTGCACTGCAGTGAATTCTGAACAGTAGAGAGTGTCTTTCTTGTTTTGCAAAGAAATGTTACAAAATAAATCACTGTATAATGCTACTTGTAGTGTTATTAGGTCATTGTTTTAAAAAAAGGTACAAAAGCTGTCACTGGGACGGTACCCTTTAAAAAGGTTCTAATATGTACCATTTAGGTACAAATATGTACTCTTTAGGTACAAAGGTGTACCTTTTGAAAGGGTAGACCAGTGACAGCTTTTGTGCCTTTTTTTCTGAGTGTTGGGTGAAACCTTTGCTTGTGTGCTAATGGAAGAATGACTTGATTTGAGACATGTATCAAGTGTTTTGGTAGTTTTAGAGCATTTTGAATGTAAAATGCACTACCAAGCTGAAAGTTGATAAGGCGAACTGTGTGAAGAGTTTTGAAAAAGTGACTCAAGTATCGAGAAATGTGTCCTAACAATTGTAAAAACCTGTAATAACTATTTTGTTTAATATTTTCCCTTTTCTTTATCATGGACCTTCTTATTTGTCATTACCCCTCCTACAAAAGAAAGAAATATGTTTGTTTGGCAGGAGACTTTGAGTGCTTTGAAGAATATCACAACTTTCACTTCTTCTAAATAGTAAGATATTGGAGATTGTGTAGCCTCTATATATAGTGTGTTTAATTAAAGTTGATGGCTAGACTGCATGTTGAAACAGGGCTTGAAGGCAACTATGAGTCACTGGTATTATTTTGGCAGTGGCAGTTGTGTTGGGCCTCTGCCTTTTTCTGTTTCAGCAACTTTTGACCGGAGCCAGTTTCTGTTTCTCAGGGCTTTCTCTGCCCTGCCCTGATAAATATACATACTACACAAGACAAAAGAACCAAGTGCAGCTAATAGAGCAGCTATATGCTGAAAACTGATCATTTAAGGTATGGTAATAACATATTACCACAATCTATACCAACATAAGTGTATTGCCATATGATGCTTCTTATTATAACAAGGACATCTGCAACAAGTAGCATATTTAAGGCTCACTGTGACTTACAGTATCAGGTTTATCTGGTTCAACGTCTGTCAACAGATACGGTAATAAATGCAATAATGTCATATGACCGAGGGATTACATGACCTTATGCTGTCAATAGGATTTCCTCACAAAATAAACCTTTTTTTTTTTTCACATTTTACTTACCATCATGTACTTTTATATCAGATGGAAATCCATTTAAATCATTCAAACTTAAACATTTATGTTTAATTTTGTTCTTAAGTATGCAAATTAAGTATTTCTCTGGTGAAGTACACTTTAAAAACCTCAAATCTCTAAGCATTTTCTGCCCTGAATGCTGCATTTAGATGCATCTCAGCAGGAAGCTAACTGTCCCAGAAATTACTTTCATATGTCTGTCATTTAGCGCCAGAATACCTTTTATGTTGTTTGTAGGATTTACTCTATCTTTAACTGTTTCATTGCAAACTGGAGCAATTACAGTCTAATTTACTGCAAGCGATCAATAATAGTGTAATTTAGCTCATCGGAACTTTGCATTTGACTCTCAGCAGCTGGTGGAAAATCTGTAAGGCATTTTCCAGTAATCAGCTGTCTGTGGTTTTTAATTAATCTGGACCTCCAGAGTGACATTTACCCAGCTCATTAATGAGTCAGAGTGTATTGAATAGAAACCTGTTTAACATCCATCTCTCACTGTACTCTCCCCAGCACATAAAACTATGACATGTCAACCATTGTTCTGTTTCAAAAGGTTAAATGCTTGATAAATGTATCCTTCTAAGAACTGCTGCGCAACTCCAAACTTATACTATGAATAATTCATTCAAATATTGAGTCATGAATATAATGTACTTCTCTTTGTTGGTCATTTTAACGCCTGCATAATATTAGCCAATAATCACTGTAACGTTTAGAGAGAGTAATTAAAATTTTAAAAAGCCTAGGGAATATTAAAGTTGACCTAGGTTTAACAATCATATCTTAAAGGGATAGTTCAAATTCTTAAAAATCCGTCATCATTTACTTTCCCTCGTGTTTGTCCAAACCTTCTTTCTTTTTTCTGAAACATAAAAGAAGATATTTTGAAAAATGTCAGTTTTTTTGTCCATACAGTGAAAGTTAGAGGCGTTGTATGTTGCGTTGGACTCCACTCATTNAAAAGCCTAGGGAATATTAAAGTTGACCTAGGTTTAACAATCATATCTTAAAGGGATAGTTCAAATTCTTAAAAATCCGTCATCATTTACTTTCCCTCGTGTTTGTCCAAACCTTCTTTCTTTTTTCTGAAACATAAAAGAAGATATTTTGAAAAATGTCAGTTTTTTTGTCCATTGCGTTGGACTCCACTCATTGTGTGGACAAAAATATATATGAAAGCTAGCTCACACAGACTAAAAGTCACAAAACAAAGCATTAAATGATCTAAATGTAAATTCACCCCACCTATTTTCTAAATGCATCGTATTGATCTTATTGTGAACAATTCATCCATGCATGAAATGACAGACTTCTCTCAGGTGACTAGACTTCACCAATCATTTAGTCTGCTTAAACCCTGACCCTTTCTTACAATTGACTCCAAGCTGCATTTTTGTATTTTTTCACTTGAATGTATGTCACAATGTGGAGGCTATATGTCTCTACTTCAGTTACATCGCAACTGTAAAGGTGTATTCTGGGTTATAAGACATTTGTTGCATACTGTCCATTCCTTCAATATGTAACTGCATTCAAACTATTGAGTTTCAAATGGAAGTCTATCAGGCAAGGATAGGAATTAAAAAACGGAAATGTGATGCTATTGTTAAAGCACTTACATTAATTCTTCAGTAAGAAAATGTTTGTTTCTTGAGCTGTAACGTTGATGAAATTGTTGTGTGGGACTGCTTTTCTAGGTGTAGCAACTTTTGTGGACACAATACTTGAGGGGAGCATTTATAGAACTCAGCTCCATGTAATAGAGCTTTACAGATTATTACATCACTTCCCTTTCATGTACCATCTAGTATCCTCATACAGATTCCAAACAAAAACAAAAAGATTTACTTTTTAGCTTGTGACATGATGACATGAGTTGAAAGACTGGATATAACTGCACGCAGGGTTGGTAAGTGATTGTTAAAATTTTCTAAACAGTGTGATAGCATATTTTAACCGTCTATTCACTGTGCTGTCCACTTGCTTGAAAGTGTATTATCTGTAAATGTATTTGCCTCTCATTTATGCACAATAAACCTTAGTCAGTGTAGCACCATATTTAATTTTTGATGGATGAAAAGAGGCTGTGAAGGGATAGAATATGCAGAACCTGATTTCATCAAGTGCAACATGTTCCTGGATCAACAAAGATGTTTGTTGATCCAGGAACAACATTCCAATCAACCAATCAGATTTGATGGACAAGTTCACAGTTTATGTCAATTTTAGACTTTCAACCAGGGTTAGGTGCTTATACATCAGTGTTATTCACCTATCCTCTGAGTTTAGGAATAAATTATGGGTATAGGTTTAGGGATTGGGATATGGTTAGGATTAAATTTTCTGACAGAAATTTTGTTCCAGGATCAACAAGATATGTTGACCCAGGAACGCATCAAAATCAGGATGTGCATATATGTGTATTCAATGGATTTTACTGTTGTTTAACAACAATCTGATTGTTCAGCTGACAAAATGTCTTTCCAAAAAAAAACTAAAACAACTTTCGGTAAAAACTCCATAAAACAGTTTTAAATGTTGTGAAAATGATGTGATCTAGGACCTTTATTCAGTGTGTGTGCCATTGTAAAGACTGTAGTCTATCCCTCGTTTTCATCTCCGTTACATTCAATATGGTGTCTAACCTGACTAAGGTCTATTGGGAAGAGTCGAAATACATGGAAATCTGTGAATCCGTGTCTGTAAAAATCATCTGCATGCACAAATGTGGTACATTTGTGGGACATTAGGGTGAAAATAACCTGGAATATCCCTTTAAACTCAAACATTTAAATCAGAGATCAAACAGAGATAGATCTGATGGATTGCTACTCTATCAACAGGAAACTAATTGAGTTACAGCTCTTAATCCATATCAAGCACTACATCAAAACAGCAGTCTATCAAGCATACACTTTTCTCTTTCAGAGCTTTTGGCAAAAGTATCTGAGTTCTCCCAGCAAAGTATGTATTTAGGTTCTGTTTTTAATGCTTTTCCTTGCCTAATTAAAAGTGATTTTTTTCTAAAGTGTTTCAAGGAGTCCAGCCAACTAATAAAATTGCTTTGAAATCACATCTGCAATTGCACATACACAGTCTGGTACCACTAAACACCTGAGCCCTCTGAACAGTCTATTAGCCTGGATCTATGAGATATGATTCTTATTTAGAACCTGCATACTCCAATCCAAAGGATCCGGGCCAAATGCATCATCTTTTTTTGCCCATTGCAGCTCTCAGAGCAGCTGCCATCTTCCGTCTGCCAGACAGAGAAGCTGTGAAGAATTGTGAAGGGTCGATAATTGGCTTGCAGCTGTAGTAATTTTAGCTCTGGCCTTGGTCGCTGGACATTACAAAGGAAAGAAAGAACGTACCCCTACAGCTGTGCATACAAGACCACTCTGCAGGACCCTCCTCCAATCTAACAACACACATTAGACAGTAAGAGAGAATGACATGCCCCTGACATGAATCACCACCTTGCTTGATTCTTATCTCTACTCACATGTTTGTAAGATAGATATAATTTTTATGGTAATCAGAGTAGTACAATTGTGTGTGACTTGCTTGTCATCTATATGTGATATATGTGTCACTATATACTTTCCATTAGTAGGATGTTAGATGAATGTTAATTCAGATTCTAATCACAGATATGCATACACACAGGACACACTTAGGGTTTAAATTATTCTGGTTTAAATAATCCCGCTTTCATAAAATGAACTAAAATTTGAAGTCCTCTATATAAAAAAGTGGCTTTTTGCCATTAGTAATTGCATGGCAACAACGATGACGGCAGCCACAGAGTCATTTTGAGGATGCCTTTTCAGTCTCTGAGAATCCATAAAGTTATCATTCCATTAATAAAAGAAAGAAAGAAAAGAAAAAGAAAATATCTCCTGCTCTACACAACCATTGGGATAATGCCCCTAACCACCAGCTACATGTTTGGCTTAATAACTTTGCAGTTAAGAAAGCAGAAATCTTTACGTTGTAGCTCTGGAGGATTTTGCCACATTAAAAGATCTATATCTGAAAAACTATTTCCTTCCTTTAAAGGAATAGCTAGAGCAAAAATTACATTTCTATATTATTCAAAGCGCATATGGCTTTTTCTTCCATCTAACAAAAAAGGAGATGTTAGGACACACAATGTCTATGCTGCTATTTTCCTTACAGTGAAAGTGAATGGTGACCACATCTGTCAAGCAAGATTTTCAAGTCAAGATTGTCTGTGAATGGCATTTTAAAGGGTTAGTTCACTCCAAAATGATAAATTGTCATCAATTACTCACCCTCATGTCATTCCAAACCAATTAGGCATTCTTTAATATTGGAAACCTGAATTAAGATATTTTAAATTAAATCCAACAGCTCTCTGTCCCTCCATTGACAGCTACGCAACTACCAATTTGTTGCTTAAAAAAGTTAATAAAGGGATTGTAAAACTAATCCATATGAATTAAGCAGTTTAGTCCAAAATTTCTGAAGAGATTTGATCACTTTATATGATTTAATTTAGTCTTTTATTTACATTATTCATCAACACACACATAAGATATGGTAAACGGAAGCTCACACATGCTTGCTTGACGTGCAAGAATAGCCGCTTTTCCGCCATCAGGAAGAACAGTTCTAAGAACTGTTAGGAATAGTTCCAGTTGTATTCCACTTGAGCTTGGTATAGCACAGCATGATTACAAACCATTCTCGACCTGGAATTCTCAGCATGTTTGGCTGGCGCATTTGTAATAGATTCCAAAGAGCTCCGTTATCAGCGCTGCAGTGGAAAATGAAACGTACCGGCTGGCCTGAATCGGCATGGAATGGAATGGCTTTTTATTTTTGTATTTTTTTGCAAAAAAGTTTGAGCTTCCGTAAGAACCAATGAGGTTTGTTCTCACGTGCCAAGCGCATATGGTTGAGCTTCTGTTTATGTTCACTGATCAATGTTTATATGTGAATAAAAGCGCATCATATAAAGAGATGAAAAATTTGGTCTAAACAGCTTGATTCATATGGATTAGTTTTAAAATCTCTTTATGAACTTTTTGAAGCAACAAAGTGGTAGATGCGTGGACTCTCAAGGAAGGGACAGAATCTCTCAGATTTCATTTAAAATATCTTCGTTTGTGTTTCGAAGATAAATAAAGTCTTACGGGTTTGGAACAACATAAGGGTGATTAATTAATGACAAGTTTTTCATTTTTGAGTGAAATAACCATTGAACTTTCTTTTTTTCCCCTCAAACTTCGGTACATCGGTACAGTCTTTCGGTTCGATATGCATGTGCACCACGAATACATTGTGCAGAATGAGTTTCCCCACTAAGATGGGACAATATCCTTTATATCGATATAGTTTGATGTTGCAAACACATCTGAAAAATAATGAAGGAGTGCTGCTGCCGGATAAGTTCATGATCCAAGTTGTCTTAAACATTAGACGTGCTTTATATTAAGCGCTTCATTGGCTTCAAACTAAATCATAAACCTACATGGCTTGCCCTAGACGATTGTTGTTTTATGTGTTGAACTTACATCTTACGATTGCATACTTACCTGTAAATGTTACAAATTCAAGCAAGTGCGTTTCAAATAGACAGAGTGGATTAGAATGGGAGTGCAATAATTCTTATATTTTGCATTCAAAAGTGTAAACACTTCAAATCTCTTCCCCCAATTACAACAGCACCATAAACCACAGTGTATTTTGCTACCAGTTGCAGCAATATTTATAGACATTTGTTTTTATTTAAAGAGATAAAGTTTGTTCAGTAAACCACTGTTTAATAATAAAAAAACATACCTGGGTACTGAAAACATGCCGAACCGTGACTTCAAAACCGAGGTACATACCGAATCATCGTTTTTAAGTACCGTTACACCCCTACTTTTGGAGTATGGAAAATAGCAACTACTTAACCTCTCCTTTGGCATTCTTATTGATTTGAAACAGCATTTTCACTTTTAGGTGAACTGTCCCTTTAATTACCACACAAATGAGTGACCCAGCTGTTTGACTCTTAACCAGTTTTGCATTCATTGCAAGCTTTTAGTCCTGGACCCAACACATTTGTCATGCTCCTTACAACTAACTTGCCTACATGGTAGTGCTTTTCATTTTGATTAACTCCAGTTTGCCTCTCGAATAATTATAATTGCAGACCATACTCACCTCCTAGAGCAAAGTGTGAATTAAAAGCATGTACAGCTTTTGGTGCACAAAGTCTATTTAAGAAACATCTAACGATCTCATCTGTTAAGTTAGAACGTGTTTACATAATGAGGCTTTGAGAATTCAGCTCCATTCTTCCACCTAAAAGGTGTTCGCTTATACTGTGCTTCACTAGGAGACACATCAATGCTGTCTGAGTCTGATAAAGTGAACGTAATGATGCCTTCTAGCACTCTACATCAGTGGTTTGTGCAGTGCTGAGAGGGTTAGACAAACCCCCAATCATACAGATAGATCAACATTTTAAGTCCTGCACTTTCCTGTCTGTTTGTGGGTAGCTCCCTCCAAGTGGCACTTGTCTGTGTTTATATCTGTTCTCATCTATTTCTTTTTCATTTGTTCTCAGGGCCATGCATTTAATTCTGTGTTTCATCAAGGAAGAAATAACACGCCTGTGAGAATAAGCTAAGGTGATGTAAGTGCACTGAGACATGGTGCACCACTGATTCTTTGCCTCTTTAATTCAGCAAACGTTTCTAATGCATAATGCATGTCTAGGCAGTCATCAATGGGGTCTCGGTACACCAGCTCTATTCATTGTCAGTGTGTGCATGTGTGTGTGGGTGCATAATATCCTGGGATTAGAAAAAAATCAAATAACAATCTATGGTCATTTTGGTCACGAAACAAACAAGGAATGTTTAACGCAAATAGTTTAACAGTCCATTAGAATAGGCATTACATAAAGAACCGAATTTCACAAATTGTTTCATTTAAGAGATGTTGGTGAAATTTCCATTAATTACATCAAGATTACGAGATTAGTCCTAGAATGCTTTTACAAATGGATGTGTTCCTTGCACAATACTGTCATGATCTCAAAACACTTTTACTATGATACATGATTTGTAAACGAATGCATATTGATGCTTGCATCACATAACCAGCTTCATATTCATGGCTTTTCTGACATAGTAAAGTTGCACAGTATCAATGCATTGCAATTGTTATGCGAAGCGCTCCCGTAAAACATGATTCAAGATAAAAGAGCTTTAAAGAAACAAGCTAAAATGGAATGGTTGCTTCAGCAAAGCGTTTTTATTTCACATTATTTTAGTGTAGGTGGTATATTATTTACGAAAGCATTAACCTTTTAGAGCCACACACCGGACATTTCATTTCAGAACTATCACGATATACAACAACCGACGTCATAAAACTGTCAGATTCGGGTTTATATTTTAAGAATAAAACTGAGTATCTAGTATAAGCTAGAACAGTGAGGGATTAAGGAATAGTGAGAGTATAGATAAAGGAATAGTGAAAGCATAGAGGAAGAGATGAGTTTTAAGCTGTTTCTTGAAAACTGTGAGGGATTCGGCTGTCCGGATGGAGTTGTGAAGATCATTCCTCCAGCAAGGAACAGTGAAAGAAAATGTCATTGAGAGTGATTTTGTGTCTCTCTGCAATGGAACCATGAGACGCCGCTCCCTTACCGAATACAGGCTGCTGGAAGTGATATAGATTTAACCCCTCCGGTTCTACTCGCACTGCTCCGAGCGGGATTTGAACCGGCGTTTCCGGCATGGGAGGCGGGCGTGCTAACAAGGACGCTAAAGACCACAGTCTCTTGCATCTGTAGCTAGTGCGCCTCTTGAGGCCAGGGGAGTGAGGTTTACCTGCACAGCTCTAGCTGGCCTCTGTTACACTAACCCCCCTAAACCTCTCTCTCATCCGGGTCACAGCACCAATGTAACCCCTCTGGTTCTACTTGCACCGCTCCAAGCAGGATTCGAACTGGCGTTTCCAGTATCGGAGGCAGGTGTGTGCTAACAAGGACGCTAAAGAACACAGTCTCTCTAGCGTGAGTAACTAGTGACCTCATGAGGCCAAGGGAGTGAGCTGGCCTCCGTTACACTAACCCCCCTAAACCGCTCTCTCATCCGGGTCACAGCATCAGTGTAACCCCTTCCGGTTCTACTTGCACCGCTCCGAGTGGGATTCGAACCAGCGTTTCTGGCATGGGAGGTCGGTGCACTAACAAGGATGCTAAAGACCGCAGTCTCTTGCGTCAGTAGCTAGTGCGCCTCTTGAGGCCAGGGGAGTGAGGTTCCACTCTGAGCGGGATTCGAACCGGCGTTTCTGGCATCGGAGCCGGGTGCTCTAACAAGGATGCTAAACACTGCAGTCTCTCTAACGTCAGTTGCTAGTGCATCTCATGAGGCAGGGGAGTGAGCTGGCCTCCATTACACTAACCCCCCTAAACCTCTCTCTCATCCGGGTCATGGCATCACTGTAACCCCTCTAGTTTACATTTACATTTATGCATTTGGCAGACGCTTTTATCCAAAGCGACTTACATTGCATTATACTATACATTTGTATCTGAGTATGTGCAATCCCTGGGATCGAACCCATGACCTTGGCATTGCTAGTGCCATGCTCTAACCACTGAGCTACAGGAAAGCCTGTAGCTCAGTGGTTTGAACCAGCGTTTCCGGCATCGGAGCCGGTTGTGCTAACAAGGATCCTAAAGACCGTAGTCTCTCTAGCGTCAGTCGCTAGTGTGCCTCATGAGGCCAGGGAAGTAGGGTTTACCTGTACAGCTCTTACTAGCTGGCCTCCATTACTAACCCCCCTAAACCTCTCTCTCATCCAGGTCATGGCACCAATGTAACGGAAGCCAATGAAAAGAGATAAACAGAGGTGTGACATGGACTCTCTCTGGGCTCATTGAAGACAAGATGTGCTGCTGCTTTTTGAATCATTTGCGGAGGTTTGGCTGCACATGTTACAAGTCCAGCCAGAAGAGCATTATAATAGTCCAGCCTAGAAATTGCAATGGCCTGGACAAGAAGCTGTGTTGCATACTCTGTTAGGAATGGCTTAATCTTCCTAATGTTGTGCAGTGCAAAGCTGAATATGAAACTGGTCCTAAACCATCAAATGGGAACCGTCGTCTCTGGTGAGTTGCTAGTGTGCCTCTTGAGGCCAGGGCAGTGAGGTTTACTCGCATAGTTCTTAGTAGCTGGCCTCCGTTAGACTCAGCCCCCTAAACCTCAATCCCATCTGGGTTACTGGGTTAATGTAACCGGTCCTACTCGACCTGCTCCAAGCGGGATTCGAACCGGCATGGGAGGCGGGCACGCTAACAAAGACGCTAAAGACCACAGTCTCTACCACTCAATCGCTAATGCGCCTCGTGAAGCCAGGGGAGTGAGGTTTACCTGCACAGCTCTTACTAGCTGGCCTCTGTTACACATGATCATGCTGTTTTTGCAATGTGATCTTTAAAAGGTCAGCTGATCATCAAGGATTACCCAAAGATTCCTGGCCAAACTCGATGGGATTATCGTTGATGAACCTAGCTGGATCATTGAAAACTGAATGTTCATTTTAGAGTCAACTGTCCCTTTAAGACTCATTTCTAAAGACAACTACATGAAGATGTCAGTTTTGGACTGATTTTATCTATGACCACTACATTAAGAAAGCTGTAGTGGGACATTTTCAGATCATGAAGATTGTTATTGCTCTCTCAACTGATCATGCTGTCACTCACATATAACTTTATCTATCCTTTATAGACAATGAAAAAGATTAATAGCTATTAACTTAATTTGAATACGTAAAATGTAAAATTTATAATGATCATGTGAGATAATGAGATAATTGGAGTTCTGTATTTTTAGATACGCTCTTACCCGAGTCATTTTAATCACCTGCCACCCATTCTTGAGGATTGGGTTGATGCATTATGCATGAAGTCTAAAGAAGAGGGATTATCCTGATATGCACTGTGGGAGAAAGAGATAAATGAAGGTAGTTATTTCAGTTGGCACAGCAATCACAGATGGGGGTGTTCCTACCAGGCAGTTCTGAAATATTTGTTTGGAGTTTGTATACAACATGCCTTGGCTTCATGTCTCATTAGTTATTGCTGAATCACTGAATTACCTTATCAGCAGGGAATGACTGATGACAGGGTCAGTCAAGCCAATCTGTTTGAAGTTGGCGAGAGAAATGTCAAAGTACCAGACCCCTGTTATGTGACAGCAATACTTGATGAGAACAGAAAAGAGGAAATACATATATATAATTAATAATTATTATTTATATAACACACACACAGTTGTTGTCATAATGGCCACAGAATGAACTTGTATGATTGTGCCTCTATAAACTGGTACTGTTTTACAACCTCACAACATGTGTTTTTAACTTCAGATGAATTCCAAAAAAAAAAGAAAAAAAAGAAATAAAAATAAAATGAATTCAGAACAGCCTACATTACTGGTTTAAAGCAGTATTGAGATCATGTCGTGATGATTATTCTCTGCTGTTGTGAGTCAGATGATGGAAGGGTTGATGAATGTGACAAATCTATTTGTTTAACAGTTTGGTACAACAAATAACTTATAGGAATGTCCCTGCAGGTAAAACAGGGCTGACTGAGAATGCAAACAAACCTGAATCTATCAGTTCTATTTGAGAAGCAATAAGAATCCACAGATGTTTATGAATCCTATTATGTTTCTTATCACGAATAGTCCTGTTTACAAAAAGTGTGAGCGTCCTATTGGTCAACAGTTTGAATCTTTCATTTTGAAAAAATAAACATTTTTAATATCTAAACAACCAAAATGACTTTTTAAAAACAAGCCCTTTCCCTCATATAGCATTTGTATTCATAAGAAGCAGACTGAGGTCGGACATAATTAACCTTTAATAGCTTTGTTGTGTGCATATTTAAATATGGAAATCCCACATATATGCATATATCTCTGTGTAAAATGCCCACAATTGGATTGAAAGCATCTTTTGTCTTATTCTCAAGCACACATCACTTGCACATTAAAGCAAGCTCCACTTGAAAGCAATTTTAAATTTGAAACTACACATCATTGTGCTGTGTTGAGCTGTGAAGAAGATAACATGGCGACAGCTCTGTTTAAGCTGCTGTTTAGAAAGCTTAGTGCAGATATTCACTAACCCATATATGCTGATAAAGTCCCCCCTAACAAAGGGGAAAATGGCAGTCTAGCCATTCTTTAAACTTATCTACCTAATTACACCCAACACAATAGAAATTAGATAAACCTTTTTCTTTGATCATGCTTTCAGCATTATTGTAAGCATACATCTCAAATGTGTGGCCATGCTTCAGATCATAGTGTTCCTACAGCAGGCTCTTACATAAACATTCATAAAATAAACATTGGCTAGATCCAGAGTGCCCAATCCTCTGCCTTTTCGTTAAACAAATTGGAAAATTAATGGTTTTCACCCAGATCGGGATCCCACGGCCTTGTTCCATAATTACTGGCTGGAATGCCTCACTCTCTGGCAAGTCCTCACCTCATATTGTGTTATAGTGGCCAAGGCTTTAAGATGTGCCTAAAACTGACAGAGTGTCTATAATGGATTACATGAAACATAATGAGATTGGCACTGTCGGTATTCAATCATGAAGCAGAAAGGAAATCAAAAGGAGCAAATAAAGGAGCGGTCTTATTGATTTTTCTTCATTTCTTGTTGTAATAACTACAGTTGATTGTATCTGTTTTTGTGTCTGAGTCAGTAACCACTGAGACATATATGCATGATATTATGTAGCTGTGTGGCCCTGATGTTTTGTTATGATATTTTATGTTATGTAGTTTTCTCTGTCTGACCGTTATTGCATTCTTTATCTATTCCCATTTTCACATATTGTGTTTTTCTCAGCATTTATTTTTATTATTACTTCATGCTGTATTTTTTCTTTATTTTAAACACTCTCACTGCCTGGGTCTTCCTGCACAAAATTTTTAACAGTCCTTTTCACGTCCTCTTATCCTTTCTTGCTAATGCTCATGCTCATGCTGGATTTTTAATTGCAGTGCTGAATGTAAAAGACGCATTCTTCACAACTGCAGTGTTTATCGCTCAGATGTCAGCTAAACGTATGTCTACTGAGCGCATAGCTTTAGCAAGCCTTGTCTGTTTGCCCTTGCACCCCCCCCTCTTTCTTGTCCTCCGCCAGCTGTGTTTGAGGTGGATGTCCAGTATCCGGCTGTTGTAAAGCCATTCTCTTCACACCAGGGTGGAAGCCTCTCCTTTGAAAACTAGCAGATTAATGTAAAGGTGATTTCCCTCAAGCATCTATCATAGTCAAAGTGGACAATGTCAAAGCATTGAAAATAAAATATGTTACCATTTATTTATATTAAGTCAAAGTGAATTTTAGGCTGTCAAACATTAGGTTGTTTATTTATGGTTGACTTCAACCTCAGTCAAAAGCTAATTCTCATGTCTCATGAGCAGTCCTGGGTATAGCACCTAATATATTCTGCTTTTTGGAAAGCTTTGAGTATTTTTTCTTTCCTTCTTATATGTTCACTCCAGAAATTTTAATTGATATGGCAAATGGATTGATTTGATATGCAATAACTGTACTGTAACACCCCAAGCCAGTGAAGCTTCAAAGAAGACAGTTTTTTTTTTATTATTAATGATATTGAGCTTGTGCTGAACTGCTGCCATTTTTTTGCATTCCACTGCACTTTTCCATTGTTTTTCTATGTGCTAGATGAATGTCTTTGACTGTTGTGTTTGCGCCTTTTGCATGACAGTTGCGTTTTTAGAAGAAGTTCGTTTTTTTTTAGAAGAAGCAAGTTTTTTCCCCATTTTACTGCAAAAATGCATTCCGTGTGAACAGCCCCTCAAACTGTCACGTAAATGTTGCATAAGTGCTGTTGTTCTGAATATCTGAATAGGCAATAAGCTGCAGGTGTTTTGACATTCAGATAAATATTTATTTGTTAATATTAAATTACTTTTACACACCATAGTGCAATTTACTTTGTCTACTTTTGCTTTGCCAATGACACAGCCGTCGGGTCTCAGAGCAAGTGGTGTTTTGTTCTTGAAAAAATGGAAAGCTTGAAAAATCCACCCCAGTATGCACAGACAGACTGCTGCTTGTGTGGAGCACGAAAACAAAATTTTCTTGTCATTAATTTTGAATTAATATTTCAAAAACATTTTTTATTTAACAGGGCTTGAAACATGTTACATGCTTATGGGACTGGTATAATGCAGTCAGGTCACAGTAGCATGTTTATCGCATCTAAAATTGATAATGGGCTCAGCCCCTGATATTTGCAAAGTCGAGTTTTTTCCACTTTTATACAGAACTGTAGGGGTTATAGGGTTCGGCAGCCAGGTCAGACTCAAACCTGCAGGGTCCCTGTGAGCCAACATGTGCTGAGCATGTGCACAGCTCTGACTAGAACCAGTTTTTTTAAAAGTCCAAGTGTCAGTGTTATTGTTTTTGCTTGTAACTGGGTTTCTGTGGTTCTGGTTAGTGGAAAAACCTGAACTGGAGTGGAATGATAACTGAATGCTTTGAGAGGGGGAGGGAAAATCACTATCACTCCACTCCACTTATATACACTATTCCAGCAGCTTTCAGTCTGTGTGTGGATTGGTACTCAAAGCTTGATGCTTTGGCTGTTTTCAGATCATTTTCTTTTGCCGTAGAATAAGAACGGACTGATTTTTTTTTGTGTGTGTGTGTGTGTGTGTGTCTAAAACATGTTATTGTATATCATTTTTTGTGTTTATAGAACTGTTGAATAAAAGCAATATCAGGTGATTATTTTGAATGTAAATTTGATGACCACATTAAATTCATGGACAAAATTTCAAATGTCCATGTTTCCTATTAGTGTTACAATCCATCCAGATGCAGGATAGTTTGTAACAACAGCGCTCTTTACACTTTCCATTAACTTACAGTTTATAGTAGATTGGTAAACTACTGTAGTTGTAGCCTAGATATGGAAAATGTACCCGTCTATAAGTTTGAGACACATAACGCAAACAACAACAACAACGACAGACAGAAAATGTTTTTGTTTTTTTATGCAATTACATTGTAACAACGTGTTAATGCATTTAACTAGTCTATTTAATGCTACAAATATAAACTATTATAATTTCTGTAATCGCAAGGGTTCATATATTTCAGGTTTGGTTTACCAGACATAACCCTGCATTGACTATGACAGTGTGTTCGAGACTGCAGCGCTGATCACTCTGCCTCACACTTTCAAACTCGTCATTTCACAACACCGAGGCGAGGAAACGAGCCAGCGCTATCAACACTGCTGCCCCGAGGGCTCTTCCTACTCAAGTCCTGAGAGCCACAGAGGAATCTGGGAATACCACTGCAAAATGAAGGACACTATCGATTCGAAAACATTTCCGAGGTTTTCTTTTTTAACGTTTGTGTCTCGATAACTGGTTGACGGATCATACCTTCATTTCCAGATCACGGCACCGATGAAAATAACATCAGACACCGCAAGTAGATTAGCAGCGCTGAGATAAAGACCTATCTTGCCTTTAAAATTATCGGAACAGGGGACATCATGCAAGGACGACAGCATCGCTTCATCCCTAGTTTTACATCGATATATAGACTTAAATAATAATAAAAAATCGGATTACTGATACACAGCACGCCTGCACGCGCTTCAGTCGGATTCGTCCCACAAGCTTCATCCCGGTTCCGCAAAGAAACTCAACCCTAAAGTGTTGAAGAGCTCCATGCATTCAAAAAGGTGGGTTCCCGGTGATTTCTAGACAAATAACTTACACAAATATTTTAAAATAGTCTGCAGCGGTTACTTTATGTGAAGACCTCCTCTTATGGTATAGTCTATATCGCCGGCATCTTATATTGCCGATTTTTTAGTCTGCATCACATTGTAAGTGTATAGCCCAGTGTTTTGGCTTCAAGGATGGTCTAAAAAGTAAAGATTGTATTTTTTGTATTAATTAGAATAGAAGAAAAGAAAAACGAGATTTTTAGTGAATATTTTGTTCTTTTGCTCTGAATTTGAATATTTTAGCATCTGTCGCGCTTGAAATCATACAAACGCTTTTGATGATTAATTAAACTCACAAATGATTAGATTACATCTGTGCTGGGTTCACAACACCATCTATATCTTCTCATTAAGGTATACCATAATGCCATATTTTGGCTTTATCTACCTCCATTCAAGTAATTTTCTCTAATCTGAAATGAAAATGTAGACATCACAGTTGAACTGTAAATAATATAGTGGTTCTTCTTTCAAAACCTTATGCATGAGGAGAACTCATCTCTGGAGATATCATTCATTCTCAACCACTGTGCAAGCGCCATCTGTTGGACTAAAACACAACCATTGCATATCCACATTCCCTCTTCTTCTAGAACCTTTCAATTACCTTGACTTGTCAAGATCTCAACAAGACATTTATGGTCAGATTACTTTAATTAATAGCTTTTATACTATATGGGAAGCATCCTTCATCTCATTAGTTCACACAAATAAAAAAAGTAAGATTACATATTTTATATAGCAGGGCATCATGTTAAGGAAAGGTAATCTGGGAGTCTGAAATATGAAGGAAATGCGGTGATATAAAGCTTGTTATTGTGTTATATCACCTATTGGCTGAGATGTTTTGAAAGCCCTGGGCATTGATGACAGTGATGTATGATGATGCTTATAGGTGGATGCATTTATGTTGACAGAGACAGACCACTATGTAACAGGTGATCATACATTATGTTGTTGCAGTTCAGTTGTGGGTGGTATAGAGCTTCTCTTCCATTTCTGATTTGAAGTGTTTGGACAGAAGCTTCTGTCCCTTCTGTTTCATATAATCAGTCTGCTGTAGTTTACAAATAAAGCATACATTCCCACTGCAGTTTAATGATAAACTGATTCTTTCTTTTGTATTTAAATGAGCCTTTAACATAGGGATTTCTAATCCTGCTCCTGAGGGTCACTGTCCTACAGAGTTTAGCTCCAACCTCAATTAAACAGAGTTGAACCAAGGTAATCAAGGTCTTCAGGATTACAAGAATCTTCTAGGGAGGTGTGGGAGCTACTCTGCAGGATGTTGGCCCTTCATGACCAGGATTAAACACCCCTGCTTTAAGCCTTTTAATAATTTTTTCTTGCATGTGTATTTTACTACTTGGACAGTCTAAAGAAATATTTTCCATTATAAAATAAATTGTTATTAAAATCATATTATTTTATTCCTCATCACAATTATAACTACACTCTAAAAAATGCTGGGTTAAAAACAACCCAAGTTGGGTTGAAAATGGACAAACTCAGTGGTTGGGTTAAATTTAACCCAACTGTTGTTTAAAAATGTCTTTATGGCTGGCTTAAAATGAACCCAAAATAGGTTGAAAATTTAAAATTAGACATAATTAATATAGGCAACAATAATAATAATCAAAAGGTAAACAAATTAATAAACAATTTGATAAATGTTTATTGTTTAATTATTATTAATTAAACCTGTTAATAAATGTTCATTTATATTAATAAATGTTAATTTCCAACCTATTTTGGGTCATTTTAAGCAAGATATACAGCAATTTTTAAACAGTTGAGTTAAATAAAGCTACTCATTAGGTTGGGAAAACATTTAACCCAACCGCTGGGTTTGTGCATTTTCAGCCCAACTTGGGTTGTCTTTAACCCAGAGTGTAAAGTTACATAACAATGAAGTAACATTTTTTATGATAAAAGAATGAAGTAGCCCAGTTTATTTGGAAATTTACACATAGCCTATATTAGTGACTGACATGTTTACATGTATTGTTTGTGATGATTTATAGAGACAGAGACATTTTATTCATTATTTTAATTTTGGATATATTAATTATAGACTCTCTGATTATAATGTATACTAAATATGGTACTTAAACAGCTCTGGTCATGTGACTATTCACACCGGCCACGCAAAAAAATCTAAAGAATTTGGTCTGTACTTTCATTTATAGTGGACAACTCTGTTTGTAATACACTAACTGTCTTTGCACAAATCGGATTAAGTGGGTTAATGGACTGGTAATATATTCTGTTTATATGGGCTTCTAACAACTTACATTTGCATCTTCATTTAAATATATTTCCATTCTCATTTTGATTCTGTCATAACTGAAAATGCATGCACCCGCACAGGAAAGTATTATTTACACATTAGCTATGTATTAAAGAGTAACAAGAAATGTGTTCACTTTCTTGAGTTCGCAGCCTACATGGCAAACGGGTAAAGTACTTTTCAAAGCACAGGCGTAATTTGAAACTAGTGAGGGGTTGGTGGAGAAACAGTGACTTCTTATTGGTGCACTTCGCAGTGTAGGCTGCGCCCTCTTGACACTAGCAAACTCGAAGATCGATGGCACGTTTGTAGTGAGGGTTGGGAATGTGTGAACACGGAGAATACCTGACAAAAGCAGCGATATTTGTACGACGGAATGATTTCGGGGCGTTGCGGTTCTTCAGCGACTTCTAATCAACCGGAAAGTTGCAGCATTGCTCTAATTCGCGTTTCTTTACATTGCTGGTGTAAATAGGGAGAGGAGAGGAGCGCTGTCCCGTGCTGGATGGATGGTTATGGGGAAAGGAGCAGGACCATCGGCGCTACAAGTCTGCCAGTTCCTTGTTCTGTTTCTCTGTCTGTTTCCAGCAGGTAAGAAAATAATCTAAACATTTATTGGAGTTTTAGGACTGGAAATGGTGATACTTATATGTTTCTTGGCATTTAATTGTCGAAGTAATGATGAAACCTATAAATTATAATCGCTACAAAAACACAGAGCAGTTAAACATGTTGACAAACGTATGCTTTGTTACTTAGCAGCAAAGTAAATGCAGTTGGGTGTATTTTGTTTAGTCATGACCCAGTTACGTCTGGTGAAAGTTATTTATCATCTAAAACACCTCAGTGCACATTCCTGCATAATGTACGCTGCAATAATGCTGTTGTTTGTAACTTTAAAGTTTGCACTACTCATAATGCGTTTAAATTTTCCATCTAACGTAAACCTTTCGCATTAAAAAAGATGCGAAAAACAAATGTGAGTGCAGAGATAGACTGGTGATTTTAGTTGTGTTTTAGCCATTGTTTAAACCGTACGATAAACGCGTAATGGTGCGAAGGTTCGGTTCGATTCTGCTGCACTACCGCAGTGTTTCCCACAGCTCTGGCCGAGACGTGCTGTTGTGTTTGGGGGAGGGGAAGCGAACCCTCCACATCTATAACATGCCTTCGCTCGACTTGTGGGGGCAAAATTCCCAAAAACGATTTCACAGTAAAGTCTTTTAAGAGCGTTTTCACTAGTAAAACAAGTTTCTTAAATGCAACAAAAATCTAACAATATCATCAGTTATCTCTATATAGAAGTTTTTTCTTTATATATATAGGTCTATATGTTAAATTCACAGAAAAATTAGGCTGAATTTACAGTACTGTAAATACTGGGTAGTGCGACATGGACTTCACAGTGAACAGTAGTAGGAAAAGACCATCAAATTATAGTGTTGTGTTGAATCACACACATTATCACTGTCTGCACTACACTACAGACTTGTGTACAGATTAGCTGCAATATTTTCATGTCCACAATGTGATACTAACACAAGTTCCCAGCCTGAATTATGCAGTTACTGTCACTTTAAGTGACTTCTTTTGTAATGTTCAGTGTTTTATCTAAAATTATTGTCACCATTATTGAGATTTTTCTATAACGAGTATTGATGTCTGTGCATATAGATGACAACCTCTAATATTCATCACAATATTGCAAATACCTTCCCCTTAATTGTTACACACACACACACACATATATATATATAGTAACAGACAATCAATATGATAGTAATATCATTTGATATTAAAAGATAAATGACCATTGATGTCACAGTAAAAATCTGAATACAGCAGGAAATTACCGTTCATAAAGCTCGTAAAATCCTGCCATTTTTGCAATGTATTATGAATTAAAAGAAGAAAAATCTAATGTGTGTTGAAGAGTGCAGGCACTCTCACATGATTATGGGTCAGCAGTGTTTTCCAAATGTGATAATTAATTCCTGTATATCTCATTATAATGGAATTTACAAGTGTTGTTTTGATCTGTCAAGGTTCTGGTCAGTTGTAAGTAGTGTTCAGTTTGATTTCACACCCTGTGTCCCATCTTCTTTCAAGTTATTTAACGCCAAACAAAAGGCAATCATGCAAGTGCTAGTAGCTGACATCTTAAATTAGCCTATTGTCTCTTATCAGATGGTCATAAATGCCTTTTATAGCTGGTAGGTGAAAGGTGCATGTCTGTGACTGAGACAACAAAGATTGGTGTGTGATCATTTGGAAACAAAGTTGTGTGCAGTTTTGGCATGTCTTTGCATTTTATTAAACGAAAGGTATCATCTTTAAATGATGAAAAACCACATGATTCAAAAGCCTTCGGATTTCAATTCAGCTCTTGTAATCCGAGGAAGGGGAATGTGCTTGAAATTGCTTTTGCCTTTGATTACGGCCTTTTGCTCTGGACAGGTGGCTATCTCATATCCAGTTTGACCTGTGGAATGGTGAGACCTACTCTGTGTTCCACCCATTGGTCCTGGAGCCAGTTTCTCTCCAGAGATCCTGTTTCTTTAAGGCTGTCTTCAGCCCCCCCTTCCCTCCTGCCCTGCATGGCTGATGAAACTCTACCTAATCCCTTTACACAGGGCTAATTTATGACTCTGCTGGTTTCTTCTCAATGGCAAATTGCATTGTCTTCATTCAGAGTCCTAGGACTACACCCTCCCACACACACACACACACACACACACACACACATACAAACATCTACCCCCTTCTGTTAAAGCCCTAAGTGATTTTTTTCAGATGTGCATTTGCCCTCGGTCACTGACACCCATGGTGCTTTGCTCAAAAGCACCCCCACAATCTGCTTAGCAATGCAAAGAGAAAGCACAAGCAAGGTGTGAATGAGTGTAAATTTGATGTGAGATGATTAGCACTTTTAAATAATAGACTTTTGTTGGTGTGAATGTCAGTTTGAAGGCTTCCTTCCAGTTTGTCTTAATGCTATTAATTTGTGTTGCACCTTAAACAGTGTGAAATTGCTAGATATCCAACTGGGAGCTTGGAATCAGCTTTTTTCGATAAAGCATATCCCATTTACTAATATAAAGTGATGTCATTCATGGTGAGGTAATGAAGTTAGATAAGCCTGTCGAGAGTTCATTACTTTGTAATGATGCCTATTTAGATGCTTATTGCTTTACGTTTTGTATTACAATAGCTCTTAAGTGTTGAGCTTTTCTCCCCAGTGATATAGACATAATAAGAACATAATCATTTTGAATTTCACATAAAATCAACAAATGTTGATTGGCCTACTTTAAAGTTTTTTGTTTCATTTATTTTTGAAAAGGCAACAAGACAACAATAGCCTTACTTTATACTACATTCAGAGCACTTAGACTTGATGGAAGTTGGCAAAACACAGAAACTTGGAACTTGGTTGGAATGTTGTTGTTTTTTATTACTGATGGAATTAAAGCCTCACTTTGTCCAGATGTAGAGAGAATTCATGTGTTGTTATGAGGGCCTTGAGCAACTGGAATTCATGAACATAACATAATAAACTGAACTTAATTTAAAGGTTAGTACTGACATAATTAAAATAAGAAGTATGAAATGTGTATAAAAAGTAAAGAGTGGTTGTAACATTTAACATAGAGGGCTATTCTTGATTAAAAAGATAAATGAGAAGTTTTTTTCATTGTAACTGTTAGTTTTCAATTTAAAAGCTTAATCAGTTTTGTCAGCCACTTTGGTTGATGCTTATTTAATTTCAGCTTTCTGTAAACTTCGTTTGACCATGCCAGTGTGTTTATGCTATCTCCCTTTTCGCTTTACAGCAACTCTGCAGTGTAAGATCCTCAAGTGTAACTCCGAGTTCTGGGCCTCCACCTCCAGCTCTGGCCCAGAAGAGGAGTTCTGCACTGCTCTGCGAGCATACAACAACTGCGTCCGTCGCACCGCCCGTACGTGCCGGGGTGACCTGGCCTACCATTCAGCCCAACATGGTATTGAGGATCTTATGATCCAACACAACTGCTCCAAAGAAGGGCCCACTACCCAGCCTCGTGCCCGCACACCCCCGCCCCCAGTACAGCAACCACCCCAAACGGACATCCACGTTCCCTCTGATGGGCCAGAGGTGTGCCATTATGAGCGGAGTCTACCACGTAATGCTGCACCTCCCAATTACACTCATTGCGGCTTTTTTGGGGACCCACATCTCCGCACATTCAATGATGACTTTCAAACTTGTAAAGTTGAGGGAGCCTGGCCACTGATTCACAATAAGTACCTGTCTGTGCAAGTTACAAACACTCCTGTTGTACCTGGATCTTCTGCTACGGCTACTAGCAAGGTAAGAGTTTGTTTTGCCTCACATAAACCAGCAAAAGTCATTTCAGCATTGGTCTGTCGTCTTATTTCACCAGCTGCTTTTCAACTAGCTCAACTATAAGGAACTTTTTTCAGCAAGGAACTAGTTAATGATGAAAGGGTGGTTTCACAAGTGGGAAGAGAAAACAGACTTCTTAAGTGCAGACTCTAGTTAGCATATGGATGTGTTCCACAACAGATGAAGATGTGATAAGAGGAACAACTGATGAAAGTCTGATTAACGTTTTTTTTTTTTTTTAAAGAATGTCAGCAACAAAAGAGACGTAATAACTTATGTTGTTACCAGGCTCAAGTGCCTTATTTATTTATTTTTTGGACAGTCAAGACTAATGTTACTATATCTGTGGCAGTCCTTGCCATTATTTGTGTGTGATTTAAGAGTCTTGTTGTTTTAACTAAGTGCTCAGTCCATACAGGAAACTGCTGATATTTTCTCTGCATTAGTTGGCCCTCATACCTCATAAATTATCATTGTTTTGCTTTACGGCCCATTGGACAAACTGGGGAGCTGCCTTAGAATTGGCCAGCTGTGGAGCCTAAGGTGAAAGCACAGGACTACAAGTTTATGTGTCCGACATGTCTGATGTCCTTTTGGCTGCTGTAATTGTGTGACCAGGGTTAAATGTTTTTCAGAGTTTTTCCTCGTGGCAGAAAAACACAAGTACTTTGTACTCAGTCACATTAAGAAACAGAGCAATTTTCTGCCATCAAAAACCTCTAATGATTCCCATTAAGTAGAAGGACCCACAGTTAATTCTTGTAGGAAAGGAAAGGGATCATGATATTTTTAAGTTGGCTTTTTTAAAATAAATGACAGTGGCTCAGAGACAAAAGCGAAAACAGGTCTGCAGGCAGATGTGCAAACAAGACGTTCCTTGTTTATTGATAGCTTTGAACAAGCTCTCGCTGTCCTGCGAAAAACAAGCCTTGGGTGGGTGGCGTTAACAGGGGGGCAGTTCACTGCACCATTAGTGATTATAGGGCGGTTTGGCTTAACTAAGTCTCCACTCGGACGTAGACACACACACTCATATGCATCATTTGCAAGATCAGAGCAGCCTGGACGTCCCGAGGTCACATATGTGTCAGCAGTCCATTGGCCCCCTAATGGCAGCTTGCTGGAGGAGTCAGAGGTAGGAGCAGCCTTCTCTAATTAGCCCCTGTGCAGGCTGTGCTCTCTAGCTGGCGCAAGTCCACTCCCTGGAGCTGAATCTGGGGTTCACAGGCAGGCTCTGAGCAGCATGAATGGATTGTCTTTGTGTCTGCATACTGAGGCCTGCTGTAACATAGACTGGACCTGTGTTTCTCCAGAGTGCGTTTACATTGGCCCCCTGTATCTTGAGCTGCTGCTGAAATGTGACATTACGAAAGCTTCTGGGCTTGGAGGGTCTGCACTACACAGTCCTCTGGTTTTATAAAGACAAGGCTCAGTTATGCAGAATGGAGTAGTGACCATCTTTTGCCATATGCAGTGGTGCATAAAACACTTTATGTCTGGCTGCTGTTTGTTGGCTGATTTTGATTGAACAAATGTTGCATTTAAAAATTTTTGTGTACTTTGTTTTTTAACTACTTTTTCCTAGAATCTGATTCTGGCGTTAACTAGCACAGATTAGGGTTTTCAAAAGTACTGACTTCGGTACTAAGTTGGTACTGATATTTAAAAAATTTGATGATACCAGCATTTTCCTGTTTGCTGTTGAGCAGATTCTTAAACACCTCTGATTGGTCATTGTGTTCACGCGCTCAATAGATATGTCTGTGATTGGCTACAACGCTTCAAAAACGTTGTAAATAGACATCTTTGCCACTCTTCACCGAGCGCTTACACAGATGGGAGCGTTTGAAAGATTATAGCCAATCAAAGACATGTCTGTTGAGCACGTGAATACAATGGCCAATCAGAGGTGTTTAAGAATTTGCTCAACATCTGCTCAAAATGCTAGGGAGAAATGCCAGTATCATCACATTTTTTAAATTTCAGCACATTCAACTTGGTACCAAAGTCGGTACTTTTGACAACCCTAGCACAGATTTTACAATTCAGTTAATGTTTGTTTTCTGTTCCTTGCGTTTTAATGTATTTATGCTCAAAATAATAATTAATCTTAATATGGCACAATTTAAATAATCTTGTAAATTATTTGTTCTCACTGGTTCTCACTCTCACTTCTTTACCACAGTTAACAATCATCTTCAAGAACTTTCAAGAATGTGTAGACCAGAAGATGTACCATGCTGAGACTGACGAGCTTCCAGCTGCATTTGCTGATGGTTCAAAGAATGGAGGTGACCGCCATGGGGCCAACACTTTACGTGTGGTAGAGAAGGTGCCTGGACAACATGTGGAGATCCAGGCACGCTATATCGGCACCACTATTGTAGTTCGGCAAGTTGGCCGTTATCTCACCTTTGCGGTGCGGATGCCAGAGGAGGTCGTGAATTCGGTGGAGGACCAGGACAACCAGGATCTTTACCTCTGCCTGCATGGTTGCCCTGCCAACCAGCGAATAGACTTCAGGACATTCAAAGCGCGGGCGGCAGAGAGCCAAGGCTTAGGCAAGGGACGGCCAGGCAGTCCTACCCAAGGCTTCACTTATCAGTCAGCCATGGCCAAGTGCAAAGAACGTCTACCGGTGGAGGATTTGTACTTCCAATCCTGTGTTTTTGACCTGCTATCTTCTGGGGACATTAACTTCACCCTGGCAGCCTACTATGCTTTTGAGGATGTTAAAATGCTCCACTCCAACAAAGACAAATACCACCTCTTTGAAAAGGATACAATATTCAACTCTGCCTCAGACGAATTGGGTTTTAGTTTCCTAGTCCTCATCAGCCTTGTTGTCATACAGTTATGGACTGACTCATGTTCCATTTGTCTGTAGTCCCCATTGGATATCCTTGTTAGATGGTTGTAAGAAGCTGTATGCATGTGAAAGGCTACTCTCACTGTGTTGTGTTCCATCTACCAGAGGCTGGGCTTCCCAGCTAGAGCCTGAGCTTCTGCCGAGGGCTTTCACACTTGTGTGTCTTGTATCATGCCATGGACTCATCTCACCTTATCATCACGTACGTTCATTCATCAGGCCAGAGCAGAAGCGTTCCTGGAGATCCACCCATCTCTGCAGTCATCCTGCTGATCTCATAACTGCTCAATGACAGAGAAGGCAGTGATGAGAGGGCCTAAGACTCGGGTCAGATTAAACCCATCTTGCTCTCAGAGTGACGTGCCACTGACAGGAGTGAGAGACGGATGATCCTTTGCAGAAAGAAGAGTTTGGAGATGGTCTTCAGTTCACTTGATGCCAAGTGAGAGGTGAAGTATGTCTCCCGGAGCCAGGTTGAAGGACATGACAGGAGCTTTTATTAACGTCTCCAAACGATGGAGGGCCAGCAGGAGTTCTCTCTTTGAAGAAGCTCCAGCTCTGGAAAAATGTTAGCTTTCTAGTGAAAGCCCCCTGGCCAAGGCCGTGTCAGACTAGTAAGTCATGTTGTCTACAGAGAAGATTAATAGGCCATAACATCAGGCCTTTTGTATAGTTTGTCTATGTGTGTGCAAGAGAAAGACGTGTTATTGTGTGGGTTATTACATGAATGTGTGTGTGTGAGAGAGAGAGTGTGTGTGTGAAGTGTTTCATAATAGCTGTATATTGCACCCAGGGTCCTAATGTAGCTCTGGTGTGCTGGTTCATGGGTCAGTAAGAACATTTACTACCTGCCAAGAGCTCTTTCCTACATTTTATATATATATATATATAAAAGGGGGTGTCAACCATAGTGTCAAGCAGACTTTAAACTACACTCATACTGCTTAGGTGTTATCATTTTGAAAAAAATATTTATTGAATTCACACCGTTGTCAAATTGGGTGTTCGAATTCAGCCTGAACACATTTTCTGGCGGATAGAGAATAACTTTCTTTACTTTATTCACAAAGTAAATGCCATTGAGTCGAAAAATAAACAATTCAAGCCATACAATGGTGTGGCCCAAGACAGAGTTGACTTTGAAAATAGCACAACTGCTTCAGATAAACATGTTAATGGAAAAAAAATCACGTCAGTATGCAGTAGGTAACAGTTAACATATATATCCAGGAGAGAGCCAAGTTCCTCCATACAATATTTGCAGTTTGAGATGAGACCCACAAGGCCGATCCATCAATCATCCTTACTGCTTCTTAAAGAGCAACGCCTTGCTCTCCATTTCAAAAGGGTGTCGACGTGGCTGTGCTGTAGGCCTCGTTTAGCTCACGACTCTGTAGATCTGTGAATTTATGGCAGAGGCGTTTTGCCAAAGAACAAGCCATGGTGCCAACAATTTCCCAAACAGCTGAATTTTCTCTTTCTCATGGGGCCTTTGTGGTTCACTTAAGTATTTAGGCTCAAACCAGATGTCCTGATTGTGTATAATATTAGAAGGTGCTGCTAACTACAGTATGGTGGATGGACCAGTGCAGGAGCTATTATGAACATCTGCCATGCATTTCTTGTGACATTTGAAATGAGGGCATTCGCTCTTAAGCTATTAGCAGGCTCAGGATTACTGGCACTCAGTATTGTAAATAGCTGTAGTAGTATTGGCGAGCTAAAGTCACACGATACATAGCACCACTATTTTGAAGAGTGAAACTGCACCCTTGGTAGTGTAATTATAGGCCAATGTTTAGAGACTGTTGGAAAGGTCTTTGTGGAATATGAAGCCCACATAACATCATCATGTCATCGTCACAGTTGTCTCTTATCAGTGTTTGATTTCTATTAGTAAAAAGTAAACTATGAAATTATGGTTTAGATATTAATTATACATAAGGAATCCTTTGAGAGACTTCACAGTAATTTATTCTTACACTGTAAAGTTTTGCGAGCCTTACTACTGCTAAGAAAGCTTGTGCTGGTGCAGTTCATGGCTTTAAAGAGACATTTGAAATCATACAAAATGATTGTAATGACTTTTGTGTTTAAGTGTGCTTGTGTTGTCAGTGCTTTTTGGATTTATATGTGTAATGTGACATGTATATAAGTTTGTGTGATTCGGCAAATAATATTTTGTGCTGTTTTTTTGGTACATCAGAGGGTGTAGTGAAATTTACCTTTAAGTTTAAAGGGATATTGTGTACACAAACACCACAAAAACAAGATAAGGGACTAATTACGATCTAATTTGGAACAAGAGTATATCATGTTCATTAAAGTAACTAAATACTAGGTAGGAAACGTGTGACTTGAGGTGTTCATGTGTTGTTTATTACAAAAGCACTTTATGTTTTTATTCTCTTTAACCTAGCTCTTACATGGTTTTAACTTGATGGTGAAAAAGGTTATCAGACTTGTAACGCTAAAGAAAAGTGAATGATAATGTTTTCAAATGTATTAACATTGAATGGGAGATACCAGACAGCTTAGTCTGTTTTTGTATGTAGGACTAAAGCGGTGCCACACACCACCTGTAAATACTGTAAATTATTTATTGAATAAAAATAAAGTGTCATGTTGATTTGTTTTTTGATGTGAAGGTTTTTGTATTCATGTTTCTGAGCAAGGAAGTGAACACACTACAGCTTTAGGTTTTCAATCCAAGTATGTTGGGCTAAGACTGCCACCTGATGGTATAATAGGTAACAAACTCAAATTGCTAAACCATGTTAGACTACAACTATGATTGTCAAGAGTACAATTCATGAACGTTACCGTGTTTGAGGTATATAAAACTGCAGAATAAGCTTACACAAATGCGAAGCACCAAGATTCAATATTTTTATAACAAGTTTCGTTAACTAATTCGACATTATGACAACACGTGATTGGTGTAGATATGAGGATGGTTGCCAGCGCTTTAACTTTATTCCTTTTTTGATTTAACTGTAGTCGAAATGTACTTTATTGATGTTAAAACGTGCTGAAAAACTACAAAATATTGAATATGTGTCGTGTATTATGTAGTGAAGTACGAGTCTTACCTCAGCAATCCGCCATTCCTCTCAAAATATCCAAGCATGTAAAGCGCGCGAAGCGAACGGCTGAGACAATTAAGCTCAAACGTTTTTTTTTTTTTTTTTACTTTACACCATTTAGAGGATTATCTTAAATCACATTAAATAAAAAAATAGGTTCCATAAAACTAGTTATGAAAACTACATCTGAGGCAATTAAGCTCAAACGTCGTCTTTTTTTTTTTTACTTTTCACCATTTAGAGGATTGTCCTNTTTTTTTTTTTTTTACTTTTTCACCATTTAGAGGATTGTCCTCAATCACATTAAATTAAAATTAAAAAAATGTTGAGCAACTAACTTGTTGAAACTGCATAAGTACTGTAATTAACATTGTAGGTTCCATAAAAATATGAACACTATGCCATTTTAAATGAAGAACAACGACAAAGATTGTCCATGATGTAGGAAAGTTTAATACATATAGGTCTATAAACATATGTACAGTACAATTAATCTGAACAGTGGCATTTCACAAATATAAATTACTTTAAATTGGCTTGTTTCAAAGCTTAACATGTCCGTGGAGTGTGAGCAGGAGCTTGGGTGGGAAAGGATTAACACATCTCAAGTATTTCATAGCAGACATGTCCACGTCTCACCAGCTCAC
Organism: Anabarilius grahami; assembly: GCA_003731715.1. NCBI lineage: Eukaryota > Metazoa > Chordata > Actinopteri > Cypriniformes > Xenocyprididae > Anabarilius > Anabarilius grahami. Next base: position 2,039,307 of record RJVU01048406.1, on the reverse strand, counting down.
TTGCTCTCCTAGTCCTGCTACCATGATGTTTTGGAACTGAGCACACCACATTGTTCCCCACTCACCAGAGCTGGCTTAACATGCACCAAGTTAAAAATCCATCCTGGCAAATGTTTTGAAATTGTACACAACAGCATAATACTGCACCGTACTGTTAGATGTCCTCATATCAATCCGGTGTTTGAACCTACATAAGAATAAGGCACAGATGGAGAAACACATCAAATAAACAATGAATGGTATTTACCAGCATGCCAGTCAGTGAATGTTTTGGCACAAAATCTGGTTCACCAAAAATAGCTTGTGACACCCGCCCACTCCCTAAACACGCATCTGTCCGTTCATACAGTACTCACGTTTCCACTTAAAGGTCAACGGTATCAGTGTTTCAGCACACTTGTACTGAGAAAACAACTCAACAAAACATGGAAATCAGATTCAGGTAATGTCTACCATCACTACATAGTCAAAAACAAGCAAGTACTGTCCTTTTAGTGCAATAAAAAGATGCAACAGTACAAGCACTGACCATAAAGTAGACTCGAGTGGTGCCAAGTGTTACAGTCGTAAGAAAATAAAGACAAAGATAGCTTACGTGTTATGATTATGTAGTGTTCTGACAAGGTCTGCATGGACCCTGAATACTGTTCAGCCTTATTTACTTCTATCTTTTTTTAAATAAGGCTAACTGTCCTCCAACAGGGCATCTAAGCATTACAATATTAACAAATGGCGGGTCTGCAATAGCGAAGACACATTTAGCTGATTCAATAATTTTGAGAAAAACAATTCAAATAATTGTTGCAGTTGTTGCTCATCACAAATACTCCTATATGATCATAACAAATATCAAAAGACAATGTAATTCCCCCCCAAAATGACGTACAATCACAGGGGTCTGGGTATTTTAGAGAGCAAAACTGAACTGAATAGCTCAACAGAACAATGAATTAACATCTGAAGGTGCAATTAAAATGATTCCTTTTTTCTCCTCCCACAAAGGCTACTTTCATGAAATAATCCTTTTTTGCACAAACCAAAATAACACAAAAAGACATGAACATCAAAGTAAAGTTTGCTTTGGGGATAGTCCCTTTCTGCTAATGACTCTCAACAAAGACCAAATACATGAGGCACTTTCTAACTTAGGCATACTTTAACACTTTATAAAGTTCAATCATAGTCCACAGGACTAACCATGCCTTGTTCTTTCTCCTCAGTCCAAAATGGCAGACTTAACCTTCTCACGAAACCTAGAAGAGAGCGGAGGACACAGTGGCGATAAAGAGGAGTTTGGTGGTGGCTGGTTACGTCTCCTCCATTTATTGCCCGGGTGGCCTTTCTGCCACGTCCCTTGGCAGTACAGACCGTCTCTGCATTTCATATTCATTTCACGTCTTCCTGTTGTTCCAATTAAAGTCCGTCACAGGTTTCTGCTCTGCAGTTCTATCCAAAGCAGGCGAGATTGACTCAAGTGGGGATTTCTGAGACTGAGGGGAACGGGGGTCAATCAGGGGTGGGGGTTTGTCTGGGTGGAAGGGGCGGTAGTGATCAGGCCCCATGGGGCCATGGTTTCCAGGGGGTCCTCTGTGGTCGGGCATCCTTCTGAAGTCCTGTGGATGCCCTCCTCCCCCTTGGTGGTAGTTCGGGGAGCGGTACTCATCCGAACGCCTCCTCTTAGGGTCAGGATGTCTGAAATCAAAAAGATACATTTTAGTGCTACAGCTCTGCACGCAACAAAAAGTTTTGTATACAACAGCAAACATTTTTCATGTCGCCGTTAACAAATTTAAAGGAGTAGTTCAATTCACAATTCAAATTTCCAGATAATTTACTCACACTCATGTCATCCAAGATGTTTGTCTTTCTTTCTTCAGTCGAAAAAAAAATTAAGCTTTTTGAGGAAAACATTCCAGGATTTTTCTCCTTATAGTGGACTTCAACAGTTACCAATGGGTTGAAGGTCCAAATTGTAGTTTCAGTGCAGCTTCAAAGGGCTCTACACAATCCCAGCCGAGGAATAAGGGTCTTATCTAGCGAAACGATCGGTCATTTTCTAAAAAAAAATAAATAAAAATGTATATACCTTTTAACCACAAATGCTCGTCTTGCACTGCTCTGCGATGCGCCATGCATTACGCAATCCAGTTGGAAAGGTCATGCGTGACATAGGCCGAAGTACCACGGTAGGGCGAAAAACTCCATCTCATTTTCTCCTCCAAATTCAAAATCGTCTGACATCACTGTTTTACCTTTTTTTTTTGTTAAGGCCGTTTGGGTTAGTCTTCGCACGTTCGCTTTGTAAACACTTGCTCGATACTTCCGTGTACGTCACATGCAACTTTTACAACGTGATTACGTAATGTATGGCGCATTGCAGAGCTAGTGCAAGACGAGCATTTGTGGTTAAAAAGTATATAAATTTTTTTTTTGTTTTGAAAATGACATCGCTTCGCTAGATAAGACCCTTATTCCTCGTCTGGAATCGTGTAGAGCTCTTTGAAGCTGCATTGAAACTGCAATTTGGACCTCATTGGTAGCCACTGAAGTACAATATATAGAGAAAAATCCTGAAATGTTTTCCTCAAAAAGCTTCATTTCATTTCGGCTGAAGAAAAAAAGAAACATCTTGGATGACACCAATCCTCTAAAGCTGCACCTATATAACAAACTTATAACCTAAAAATCTATGTCTTGTGAGGTATCTTATGTTGTTTTGACTTCAAATAATCAGATAACAGCAAGAACTATAACTTGCCAAGGCAAATAGACTAAAGTAGCAACTATTTGAGAGATTTAGAGGCATTTCTACCAACATAAACATTGTTTTGTGAACCTAGTCAATGCACAGCAAATGTGATGCTATGCAATCTATGTTGATACATGTTTTATTACAGGTAGCCTACTGTCCCTTTTTGCTTGCAAACTCTTTTCAGTTTGAGGTTCATTTGTTGTGGTTTCAAGATACTCCCACTGCATATAGTAGTAGCCTGAGCATCTCTATTTTATTTATGGATATGACATAACCACGCACAGACGAACCATGTTGGGGTAATCAGATTACTTTTTCCAAGTAAGGAATAAAGTAACCCATTACTTTTACATTTACAACAAAATATCTGAGTTACTTTTTCAAATAAGTAATGCAAGTTACTTTGTTTTGACATTTATTGACTGACAGCTCTCCTGTCCCCATGTTGAGAGAAATCGAGAGTAAGTTCAGAGGTGTTGTGTGTGAACATGATGGTTATTGTAGTTCTAGACTAAATGTGAACATGCATTAACTCATCTCACTTGCACACACATTCAGAATTGCTCAAAATGAATAAAGATAGTGAAATGCAAACTCAGAATATTATGCAAACCTGCAATAATTGAAATATGTCAAATAATAGAAATATATGTATTTAATCTCACTTTATTAACCACTGTCTTTGCTGCTGACCTTTGATGATCCAATTCAACCATACCATTAAGCAAAAATGATGGAAATCAAGAATGGCAAGTATGTTTGAGCTGCACCCTCTACTGTACAGCCGTGAATTTGCATTTCCTTCAGCCTGAGGCTTATGCATTTCACTTTTGGTGTGAAAGAGCCTTTACATTTGCCAAAAATAGAACTATTATTGTTATTAAACATACAAGCCCAGCCCAGCCCAGGTAAGAAAAAGTAACGTAATTAATTACTTAACACACTTTGTTACTTTTTAGGGAATAATGCAATATTGTAATGCATTACTTTTAAAAGTAACTTTCCCCAACACTGCAGATGAATGATTAAAGTATGAAGTTTCATGGGAAGTTTACCCATTTAGGGTAAGGCAAAAACTTGGTTTGGAAGATGGTTTTATGATATACTCACTCCTTATTTAAATTTTGTTCATTTCAAACAAAAAAAAAGTCACATGGTTTAGCTTTAATAAAAAGCCCCTCTTGCTTACCTGTCATAATAGTCTCGATGGCCCCGATGATCTCTATCATTACCATACTGGTCATAGGGTCGTTTGCGAGGGGAACCGCTGTTACGGTAACCTCCTGAGCGGTAGTCATGAGGACGACGGTCGCCATAGTGATGGTCCTTGTACCTATGAGGCTCATATGGGTGATGCCGATCCCCTTGCCAGGGCTGATTGCTGTTACCTGGGTAGCTGTATTTACGGTCTCTTTGCCATTCTCCCCTATCTGTTAAAACATGCACAAGGTACCAAATGAGATCATAAAAAGGACAACTGGAATCATAAATGATGTAATTTATGGTTGTTCAAAATCTCAAAACTACAGTAGCTAATCAAACAGTAATCCGCTTACGTTGTAACAAATACTATTTCTGGGTCAAAGCCTCCGCCTCAAAAGCCGTTTACGAGCACTATTCACTTACAGCACAAATTTAAGCTTTTAAAAATGTACAGTGTATCACAGTATCCCGGACACCAATATTTTAATGATTCATAAAAGATGAATCCCTGTTTGGCCAACTGAGATTGTGGTATAGAGATAAAGGATCATCATTTTTCAGTAGTATTACAGCACAACCTGCTATGTTTATTCAGATCTGAAAGAGAAAAACTGTAACATCGGATGTCAAACATGGTGTTGCATCTCTCACCATCATTAGGAAAGTGCCTTTTATTGGGCTGGTTGTATTGCTCTCTGTGGTGGGCGTGAGAGGGAGGTCCAGGTGGATGGTTGACCGGAGGATGGGGTTTGGTTGTGGGCTGGCCACCTGTAGAATCTCGACTAGATCCAGACGGTTCAGGTCTGAAGGGTTTTTTCCTGGCAGGATCATCCTTCTTCCTATGCTCTTTCTGTATAAAATATGAGGAGCAGGTGAGTAAGTGGTACATGAAGAGAACCATGTCATTGAGAACTGTGGATTTAAGATGAGCTTACCTCTTCCTCCTGCGAGCGCTTCTTTTGAGCCATCTTATACAGCTTGTGCAGTTTCCGGGCGCCAAACTCAGTAAATTTGGACACAAAAATCCAGAGGTTTCTGGAAAAATTAAACAAACGTGGGGTTAAATATAACATTTCAATATAATTGGAACTCCTAGAATTGGATGTTTCATATGCATTTGATATACCTGCGCCAGGTCTTGACGTGCTCAGGGTCATTGTACGATTTAAGGCACTCTGTGATGCGGTCTCCGATCTTCAGCAGGCAGGTGCGAGTGTGCTGCAGCTGCTCCTGCACCGACAGCCCCTCGTCTGGCTTATCCAACTGCTTCAGAGCCTTCTTCACCGGCCTCATCCGCTCTTTACACTACACACACACACACATTACACCACAAATCAATTTTACACTCAGGACATTGTAAGTTCTTCATACATTCCCGTTAGAGATCACGCCTGGTAAAGGAATGAATGACACGAAAAAAAGAAGAGAATTTTAACACTTACAATGCTGAATGTTTCCTGGTCCAGCTCATCATCTTCCTCTCCAATTGGTACAGGCTCACTTCCTGCAGTAATGTGCACGGGGCCCTGAGCTTTCTTTCCTTTTCCTCCTGGTTTGGCCTAAAAAGTGAGAAGTTGAGCTGATGAGACATTTTCACACAAGATATAACTTTAGTATATGTGACCTGTGCTGGCAAAGTGAGTCAGAATGCGCATGGGCTAATTTCGAGCTACAGGAAAAACAAGTGAAAAACGTAAATTTTTCTCGAATTTGAGGTTCTCACAAAAATGAGTTTATTAAGCCCTAGTCTAGCGATCCCAATGCTCCAAATAGCAATTAAACATCTAAAAGTATCTTTATTTGTACGCTTTCGGAGAGGAGTACCTTTCCTTTGACCATGAAATAATGCCGTTCTTCTGCCGCTTCCTCTCAGCACAAGTTTGGTATCGTTGTAAAGTGCAGCATTCAAACTTTGTGAATAATCATAGCGTATTCTCGATGGCACAAGTCTGCACCAATGAAATGTGATTTTCAAACTCATGCTGATGTAAACAAAATGATCTTACTTGTGCTGACCAACAGATCCGAAGCGCATGCACAGAAACGCCTCAGGCAGCGCGCGATCCCGATATACACATATTCACAGAATTACAGTATTTCAAAATGTCTGTCTTGGCTAGTATTCACGAAAAACATTATCTGTTATGTCTTAAGTGAATGTTTGGTTAACTGTTGGTGGAAAACATCTGACGTGAAACATTATATTCGATCCGTGCGCTACAGTAGGTCTTAATATATAGGCTGTTTCATTAATGTTAATCAAACAATTGAGAAATCATGGAAACAAAGTTGAATATATATATTTTTTCCGATAGTTTTGACTTGGTTTGTGCCAAATTTGGTGGTATTACCAGGGATTTTAGGGTATGGTTGCTAGATGATTTTGTTTAGGAACCTTCAGAAAACTTTAACTCGATTTTTCTCAAAACTGACTTTGCTGATTCTATCGACTGTAGCTCAGTCAGATTCCAACAAATCATACATCATTTTTAATAGAGAATAAAAACTCATTTTTGAAATTTGCTCATTGCAACTCATTTTTCCAGCATGGGTCACATTATGTACAGATTTAATCGGATCCAACNAAAAAAAAAAAAAACAGTAACCGAATTCTCAAAAAATGAAAGATTTAACACTAAAATATTATATTTATAATACAGAAAATTTCATTTTAATACTAGTATAATTTAAACCAAGTTTGAGTCAACTTGTTGTCCAAGAAACTAACAACCACTGTGCACAGGACAACAGTGAAACATCATACTTAAGTCCAGGTTTCTAAAGGAAACGTTCTCATGGTGAAACGTAACACCACAGACTCTGATGCCAACATATAAAATACCTTCTCTTTTTTGGACTTGGAGCGCCTTTTGTCTTTGTCCCCCTCCTTTTCTTTTTTAGTAGTTCCTGTTTTTTCTTTGTTCTCTTTGTTATCCTTTTTCTGTTTCTTCTTTGTGGGCGATTTTTCAGCTCCATCGTCCTGGAAAATGAGAGGATTGTAAAAATGCCACCTAACTAGTTAGTGCTGTGGATTCTGTGTCTGTATATCCCTACATCAACAAGTAAATTTTGTTATATAGGTGATAAGATGCATTAAAAGTAACATACCTTCACCTCTCCCTCTTCTGATGGGTTGTCGGAGAGACGAGGAGAGGCAATATCATTGACCAGATCATTGTTAGGGGCCTTGTTCTTGATTCGAGGTTTCCTCTTTTTGGTTTTGGGCTAGGAGGTGGGAAGATACAAATAATGAAAAATGTCATAAAACATACTGAATGAAACTGAACTGTAGTACATGATAAGAAGACACTTCCAACTCTTACCCCAACCCTAAGCATTTCCATTATTTTACAATATCATATTGTCCTCAAAAACGCTAGGCACCCCAAGACTAAAAACCTGCGCATCCAGCAAATGTGGTGTGCATCTTCAAATATAGCAGTTTAAAATGGCCTATGATCTCCACCTCATCTCCTGCTTTAATAGCATCTTGGCTTTCCTGCTCTTTCTTCAGCATCTTAAGCAAGTAGTCTGATCGCATCTGTAACTGCTTTCCCTGAGGTTTCTTATCAGGGTCATCTAGGAGAATCTACAAATAAAGACAACAATGCATTTGAGGTCAGGTTAGGCCAACTTGCACATCATTGATGTCACTCTTAACTGTTAGAAGCAGAACTCTATGTACCTTCTCAGAAAGTTTGAGATCAGGATCGGTCTTGATCAGGTCCCAGTTGCCGTAGCCGTGCTCATAGATACCCAATAACAGCTGTGTGTCGTCATTAATATCCCATTCTACGTCAAAGTGCGGAGTCTTCACCCGACAGGTCAGCTGAAATCTGGAGAACAGAGAAAGAAAATGTTACTCACTCTCGTTAGTTGCATTCTATTCATTATTTAAGAATGGATCAGGGTTAAGAAAAATTCAGCATCAAATTCATTAGCTGGAATTAGAAGTGAATTGACCATGCACCAAAAAATGGAATTTTACAGGAAAAAGAATAGGCCTAATAGTGCCTATTTTTCTCAACAGTTCAGAAATCTATATTTTTTTCCAAAATAAGTTCCATATGAAGGCCTGTACACACCGGGACGAATATCGCTCGCGATTACTGCTGACGTTTCACGTCTCGTGACTAAACAAAGGGCGCCAATGTGAGTGTGCACACAGACGCGAAAAACGGCAGGCGTAAAAGCGTCATTTAAAAAAAAAAAAAAACGCTTCGGGTTAGTTTTTTTGGTTTGATGCGCCGCGTTAAAAACGGGCCAACCAATGAGATTGCCGCTTTTGTTCACGTACCTGGAGCTGCTGAAGTTACAGTAAAACAGGACTTGGTGGCGCTCAAGCACAAAACGCTCTTGCCGAGCACACACTGATACCAAAACAACGAAGAGGAAGTAAGTAGACAAGAAAGACCCCAACAAACTATGGGTGCTCTGCCAGTTCTTGGTCACACCAATAAATGTGTATTATATGCCATTTTATTTCTGTATTTTTATTGTTTTGTTTTTTTTACATTCAAGAAATATAGCACTACTGTCAATGACTACAATGTCATTGTGTCATTGTGACTTATTTGCACAACCATTTCTGACTACCATCTCCTCATGTCATGTATATGCCCTTTTATGTCTGTATTTTTAACTTCTTTAATTTTATTAACATCATAAATATGTTTATTTGCACGACCATTCAGCACAAGCGCCATATACTGTCAGTGAGTGAATTTGCACATTTTCTCGGCGCATCGCCAGGGAAAATCGCTTGGGTATGAACACGAAAAACGCAGGCGATAAGCACACAACTTTATTCTTATACATTCTATAGACATTAGATACAAAATCTATTGATTAAATAATATTTTGAATAACCGACAATTCTGGGAAATAAAGTGGTGGTAATTCAAACATTATTAATGTCATCTAATATTTCAGAAAATATCCCATATGTTGTATGCATTTAACATTTGAGGAGTACTGAAAACGAAATTATTAAAAAGTGCATTTATTCTAGATTATCTTTGCTACCTCAATCCAATAGCCTCAACTGAACTGTGATAAAAAAAAAGGCATTCTCAAATAAATTTTGAATAGCACACAACCCTGGAATGGATATTTATTCAGATATATAATTTAGATTTGGACTCACTTGCTCCTTTCAGCAGGATTTGGAGGCACAGATTTATGCAGCGGTTCAAACTCCTCTTCATGCTGGATAATGGACTTTGCATTAACCTGAACTCCAGAGATCTTTATGTTAATGCCTCGTCTTTTCCCTGGCCCTTTAGCTACAACAAAGAAATTAAACAAATTAAAAGACAAAAATAAATAAAATCAGCATTTTTTACTCAGCACTGCTATGGTAACATTCACACACCTTCCACAGGGTTTTCTTTCATGTGCTCCTCATGCTCCTGTACTGCAGTCACACAGCTGTTGTGTACCAGTTCCCCCAGTCGCTTTAGGTCTGCAATGGACTTATCCACCAGCTCAGAGTCACGGGCAATCGCCTCCAACCTGCGGAAAACACCGTAACAAGTTCAGCAATACTGCTTCTAAATGGACTACATGACAGTGTTTTTTTATTGTTAACTAAAACTATTAAAAATCATTTTCGCTAACTGAAATAAAGCCAAAATAAAATATAAATATTGTATGAAAAAAAAAATAGACTAAAATAATTAAGTTTAGGTTGAAGTACTAAAGTTTCCAAAACTAAAATAAAATTAAAGCCAAATAGAAATGTTTAAAAAACTAATAAAAGAAAAGAAGACAAAAGCATGATAAAAAATTGCTAAAACTTAAACTAAAATTAAAGATATATAATTTCAAGGTAATTCAAAATATTAATAAATACTATAATTTAGTGGTGTCAAACAATTAATCANATTTTCTGGATTTTTTTTTCTCATTCTGTCTCTCATAGTTGAAGTGTACCTATGATGAAAATGACAGGCTTCTCTCATCTTTTTAAGTGGGAGAACTTGCACAATTGGTGGCTGACTAAATACTTTTTTGCCCCACTGTATACACAATTTATATTATATATAAATATTAATATTTTATATATATAGTTCTGTTAAATATATACATGCATGTGTATATGCATGTATATATTTATAGTTCATCCAAAAATTATAATTATCATTATTCACTGTAATTATCGTTATTCATGTTGTTTCAAACTAGTATGCTGTTATTTTTCATTACTGTGATTTTTTTTATTACTCTAATTTTCAATTCTGGGTGAAGTATTCCTTTAAGTAGAATACAAAATTTCTGATCATAGCAGTGCATTTCTTACCTCTCAAGCGGAGCTCCAAACTTCTTGTATGCCTTTATGAACCTAAAATAAATACACCATTAAAGTAATTACAATGTTTACAGCAAAGCCTCCCTTAAATGTGTGATTGGACATTCTGTTATAATACCTGCGGATCTCTGCGTCAGTGAATCCCTCCACATTGTTTTTGCGAGCTCTCGGCCTGCCTCTCCGCTTGGGCCTTTTGTCATCCTCGCTGTCATCTGTTTCGCTATCTGAACCTGAGGATCTGTTCTTCAGTTTGGATCCCACGTCACTGTCGCTGTCATTGGCCTGTGCCTAAAAACATCAAAATACAGCTTTTACACAATGTGATTAACAACAGAGATGAACAAAACTGCATGGAAAAACAAAAAAGTTTTAGGAATATTGAAATAGTGGTTTCACTGAATGTTTTGTGGAGCCTCTGTTCTGCTCTGGATTAAATCTTCTCTGGCATAAAGCAAGAGTAATGAGCATGTGGCTGCAAACACGCACGGCCTTATCGCCGGGGAGTCCACTGCGCTGTAAAACTTAATGACTCATTTCCAAAAGCTACGATGCCGCATACTTCAACATGTGCTGCCATCACATGGGAATGCAGTGCGTGGCTATAAAATCTAATGAGTCATTACAGTCGGCGCAAGATATTACAGATCCGGCTCACGGGAGAGGATAAAAGCACTGAAAAGCCACAGGGAGCACTTCACACGACTGTCTGCTATGTACATACATTTATAATGTTCATATAAATGTGTACTCACACACACATATGTAAAGTATAAATGTATGCTGATAAGTGAATCATGTATGCTTATATAACTGAAAATCCTTTGAAGCATTTCTGCAAAAATAACAGGGGTGTGAATCTTTAGGCACCTCACAATCTGATCTGATTCGATTCCGATTATGAGAGTCACAATCCGATTCCAAATCGATTCTTGATCTACATTTTTTTCTTATTAATTATTTGGTTTACTGACTTTAAAGGGATAGTTCACCCAAAAATGAAAATTTTGTCATCATTTACTCACCCTCAAGTTGTTCCAAACCTGTATACATTTCTTTGTTCTGCTGAACACAAAGGAAGATATTTGGAAGAATGTTTGTAACCAAGCAGATCTACTTTAGTAGGAAAAAAAAAACACTATGGTAGTCAATAGGGGGCGAGATCTGCTTGGTTACAAACATTCTTTCAAATATCTTGTCAGTGTATGCGCACACGGATGCTAGTAGCATGATGTGGTTGTTTATGATGTATGTACCTATGTATGTATGAATGTATGTTGTATGATTTGGGAACGAGGGAGAGTCTATACACTGGTCAACTTCGGGCCGACTCCCCAAAAATGTTTAAACGTAAATTTGCACTGTGCACGCTCAGCATTCGCCAATTTGAGCTGGCACAACCCTAGGCAGTGCATGAAAATACAGACAATAACCAGCTCTCCTCACCTTCTTGTTGGAGCTTCTGCTTCTGGGCAGCATGTAGATGTCTTCCATCTCCTTCTGCTTCTGCTCTTCCTCCACCTTCTTCCGCTGCTCCTCTGGAATTATATCATCCCAGTCACGCACAGCCCTCTCCTCAAGATCTGGTGTGCTTTCATCCATGGTAAAGTTAGCCACCTGCCAGAAAGATCAGGAGAAAATATGCAACTTAACTGTTTGAGCAACACACAGGTGTGACAAAAGGGGTAACTGACTTTCAAAAGAAATCACTCCAGATACACAGAAGTAATAAAAAACCCTGTGTAAAAATGTTTCCTGTCGTAAGGCATGTAATCATAATATATGTAATATTGACCTTTCATTTTAAATGGACAGTAATATATTTAATCATGTCTAGCAACTTGAAAAATGCGTTTCATTAGGGACTATAAAACCTTTGGTGCTTGGACCCCAAAATCTCTGCAAGTGGCTCAGAAAAAACAACAACAAATTAATTCAAAGGAAAGTTTTCATAACTCATTGACACATATTTGTTCTCAGATCATTTTTCAAGACTTCATTTTACAATTGAATCTCAAGTAAATGTATCTTGATTTAAAGATGTTTAGATACTTGTATTGGAAAACAAGACAAAAATACTGAGGAAGATAATCATTTTTTGCAAGGTGTACAACGTGTAATGCCATGACTTTAGAAATTTAAGACTTTCTACTCTGATTTAAGACCTTCTTAAAGGCGTTCTTTCTAGACAGTAGAAAAGCTTCTCTTTTTTTCTTTTAAATCGGTGCTACCTGACTAGAGAAAACAGGCTGTTGTCTTTCCTTTTGCCAAATAAGTAGGAAAACTTCAACACCCATAATGCAATTGGCATGTTGCCATCCAAGGCCACTCTCATTAGTCTGCTATGGATATGCTAACAACAGTCAAATACTGCCTTGCTTTAGTAGGAAATACTTCTTAGCAAACTTTTAATCATAATGGTGTCGAATTGTATTGTTCCCGGGTGCAAGAATTCAAAGAGTAAACGTTTCCACTCCAGTGAAGGATCTAGTGCATGGCTAAAAGCAGCAAAGGATACGGAGAGAATGCCGCACAGAAAATCTGAAAAACCTCCTTGTTTGTAGTCAACATTTCAAACTGGATGACCATAAACACCGTGTTTAGGCAAAACGGAGGGGGAAAAACTGAAAGAAACTGCCATTCTGTAATTTCCGCCTGAAGCAAAACGCTGTTGCGTACTGTTGAGAAAAGCTGTTTTACCAATTTGATCATAATGCTGTTTAAAGAATAGACAAAGTACGATACAATTTTAAGTGATAAATCTACCCTTACAATAACTGTTCTATTAATAATCCTCTGTCGATCCCAATGTCTGTGGGCGGGGATATAAAAATGTGGAAGTATAATCTGTAGTTTTCACAAAAGCCCTTTTGCTGTCAAATAAACGTGAATTTCTTGGTCCAGGTAACACGGAGAACGAGTAAACATTGTTCATTTACATATACTACCGATATTGTAACATTACAAATCGGCAAAGTTACACTTTAAAGCCTTAATTTGTGTAAGGGTGAATTAAGACTAAAACCCGCAGAAACCCTGTTAGCATTAAAAGATTTAATAGACTCCTGAGTACCTTAAACTGTGACAGAAGCTCGTCGGTGGCACTAGACCCCTGATCACTCTCTCTGGTTTCAGCAAGCCGCAAGATCTCATCAATATCCATTTCCTGCGGTTCTGATTCCTCTCCCTCAGGTTCCTTGAACAGATCCTCTGCTCCAAACTTCAAGATTGCTGTCAGTTCTTCTTTATTGAAGGGATTTGAACTGGAAATAGCCAACACACAGGTATTAATTATGCGTTATATGTTTAGTCTTTTCAATACATGCTTAAAACATTTTGACAAGAGAAACTTTTGAGGTTCTCACTTTGAATTTGCAGAGTTGTTATCTAATACGGTTCGCCCAGTTGTGTCCATTCTCTGAATGACAAGATGGTCTAGAACCATCTTCTTTTTTGCTCTTTCAATAATGTCTTCCTCCACAGTGTTTTTTGTGACCAGACGATAGATATTCACCTATGCAAAGAAGCAAAAAATATTTAAATGCAATCTATATATTGCTACTTGAGAGTCTAAGAGGTTCATCCAGCAATAAGTGCATTTACACATTAGGTTTGAGCTCTACTTACTTGCTTTTTCTGGCCAATCCTGTGGGCTCTGGCCTGGGCTTGAAGATCATTCTGTGGATTCCAGTCCGAGTCAAAGATAACCACTGTGTCGGCAGAGGCCAGGTTAATCCCAAGACCTCCAGCTCGGGTGGACAGCAGGAAACAGAAGTCCTGAGGAAGACACAGATGGACAATTAGAACAAGCGCCAAATGCCCGTCTCTTTAGTGATTGATGCTTAAACCCTATACCTCTTATTCCAGGTTAAAGGGGAAATTCACCGCTGACAAGATGGGCTTCTAATAAACTTTGGCTGTCTATGCAGTAGAAAGGTGATTTTTTTTTTTGCTACTAAAAAAAGAGCAGTGGCACTCCCTTTTGCCAAAAATGATCATTAATTTTCAAGTAGTTTTTCAAGCTGTCAAAAGTCTTTTGTAGACTAATAAACGGGATATATCTAGGTGCAGGTAACATGAAGAAAGTGAACATTGTTAATTTACAGATACTACCGACACTGTAACAATACAAAGCTGGCTGAAAATCTAAGTTACTTAAATATGCCAACTATATCTAATTATTCTTAGTATATTATAAACATAATAGGTTTATTTTCTCAAAAAGCTTGTCCAACGGTGTCAATTTGTTTGGCCAACCAATAGCAGACAGGCGAAGTGATCAAGGAAAATCATTACTGTTAGAAAATAGTTCTTGCTTTATTATTTTTGGTGACATTTGTGGTGCAAAAGTTACACATTTTACCTTTAAATTAGTGAATACATCACCACTTGAATACACACAAAAAAAAACTTACATGAAATATAAATCAGCCAAATGGAACCTCAAACAGCAATTTATTATTTATATTATATTGAATGATTTTTATTATATATGTTATATAATTTAGTTTATTTTGAATAATTTTTATGTTGATTTTATGGGCCATTTGGGCCTTCCTGGTCCAATCTGACAGAATCGCTTTGACCCTTTATGATTACATTTTCAATCTCCTGTCATGATAAATACACAAGGCCTGTATTTCCCATGGATCAAGCATTCCCAGAACCAGCAAAGTGCTTTGTCAAGTGAGCTCTGACGCAGAGCGCCATCACAACCATAGCAAATGTCTCCAGACAGTGAAGCTCTGTCCAAACAAAACAAACACGCATGCCACACTTTAGGTTCTTACCTCAGAGCCTTCAGCATTAAAGTGGTCCAGTGCTTGTTTTCGGATCTCTCCCTTGATGGAGCCGTCCAAACGCTGAACATTAGAGAAAACACAGATACGGTTAAGGAATGTCAAGCGTGGCACTTTGACCAAACTAGGGCACCTCAGCTAGATAAGCTCCATAAAACCCTAAAACCCCCTCAGTTACCACAAAATGATGACGACACTGAAGATATTCGCCAGACCAAAACAACACTGAGGTGCAAGCTGTGCTAATGCTCAAAGCTGCACCGATCAAAAAATAACTGGGGGATAAAAATAGGCTCGGGGAACTTGCTGTCTGAGCAAACATACTGCAACACTGACACATGATTCCCTAAATCACCAGAGCCATACACACAACACCTCTGAATGTCTCCACAGAGACTACAAAAAAAACATCTAGATCACCAACATTAGATGAAAAACTGCAAATTCTCAACTAAACAAGGACTCTATGGAAGGGTATTTGCACAATTCAATGTAATTGAACACTCTGTAACCAGTGTTGGGATGGTTACTGTAATAGGAAATGTAATAGGTTACAGATTACAAGGTACCCTATTTAAAATTTAATAACTTAAGTAGTGTAACTATTTCAATTACTTTATTAATCACAGATATATCTGATGAGCACATGAACGCAATGGCCAATCAGAGGTGTTTACAAATCTGCTCAACAGCGCTCAAAGCATCACATTTTTAAAATGTCAGTATCGACTTGGTACCGAAGTCCGTACTTTTGGCAACACTACTCTCCAACACTGTCTGTAACATACAAAAACAAGTACCATATTTTCTGGAAAATAAGCACCTGACTAGAAGTGGCACTGGGTTAAAATTGCATTGATGAGAGGAAAAAGAAAAAAAACATAGATAAGTCACATCTGTGTATTATTCACAATTAATTATTACATTCAGAAATAATGTTATGTAATGTAAAATATTTGTAAAAAATAAAACTAAATGTTTACAAACATTATAAACACATAAAACATGCATTTTAGTTCCTCTCAGTCCAGAACAAATCCTTTCATTAAAGATATTCAGGACTGAACAGGAATGACAAATAAAAGTAAAAAAACAAATTATAGTGCCATTCATTATTAGCGGCAAGCCTAAATAAATTTATTTAAAGTGAAACTGAAACTACCAGCATTTGGGAAATCCGCTATACAGATAAACTTTGGCTCACATACCCCTCTCATTCGGAAAATATGGTAATCAATTTCTTTAAAAGTAAAATGTAAATAAACACAAAAAAAATTGTGAATTTTAATAAATAAACTGTATTGATAAAAAAATATTAAAATCATGATAAAAACAACATTCACCCCAAGCTTACAGAGAAACTAATCTGAAAATTTGATTGAAGCCATTAGTATAATGGACATATACAAACATGTCTCTTTAAAAAAAATAAATTATTTTTTAATTTAACATGTTCTTATTGAGAACAAACAGTGGTGAAAGTACAGGGACACTGATAAGCGACAGAGTATCATGTAGCGGTTCACACTTTCTTTTCACCATTAAGGCAGATCCACGATTCTGGATAAATTGAGAATCATGATTTTTTTGTTTAAAACAGAGATCACGATTCTCCCATGATTCTAAAGACAACTAAACAAAATTTAATTAAATTTACTAGAGGTTAAAATGTTAATTTCTGCAGTCTATATAAAAATATTTAATTAATTTGAATTAAAACAAAAATTGGTTTGAATGAATGATTCAATGACTCACTCATAAAGACTGGATGAATCAGCATTTTTTTTAACGAATCTCTGAATGAATGTTTCAACAGTCATGTGTCACCACCTACTGGTGAAACGATGTGATTGATACAATCTTTATTTAAAGTGTCAAGTTATTTTCAAAAGTTGATTTACCCTATTTGGCCACAATTGGATGTGCCTGAAAGCACATGGCTTCATCTCATCACCTCAAGTATTCAAAGTACCACCCAATGCATTCAGCTATCAGTGCAAAATTTAGGTGCAGGATTCCATTGGAAAATATATTTCATTGATGTTTACACCAGGGAAAGACACACAAGGAAAATCAATTTACGAACAGCTTAAATAGTGTTTTTACTAGTCGGCCAGTCGATTACACGTGTACTTGTCCTTCTAATCAGGGTCCACGTCATTACTTTGAAGCTGTAACAGATAAACAATTAAACACTTTAACACAGATCATACCTGGAATGGATATCGTTTCATAGACAGGTAATCAGCAAGGATATCCAACATGCGGACCATCTGAGAGAAGATGAGCACACGGTTGCCTCTCTCCCTCAGTCGCGTGAGAAGCTTGTCCAGGAGAACCAGTTTCCCACTGCCACGCACCAAGCTCTGAAAAAACATCAAAAACAACCTGAAAATGACATTCTCCTATGAACAAACCCATTGAATTCCAATCTAAGACAGTCATACCTGTAGGTGCTCTTGTGCTTTTTCATTCTCAACCTCCTCTGGTTGTTTGATGAGGAAACCATGGTTACAACACTTCTTCAGCTCCATGACAATGTTAAGAAAGCCAGAAGAGCTGCCTCTGGTGCCTTTGGACAAGGCTTTGTAGTTTCTTGTTAGTATCCATCTGAAAAAGTCAAACAATACATTAAGACTACAAATGAACAATGATGAGATGAGCAGATTTTCTCCAAACACTTGCATTCCAACTGCGCGCAGTCTAAGAGTCTGGAATCAAAAGTTGGCTCAATCAAAGAGTTACTCAATTTAGAGAGCTCTGTTACTGTCTCAAAGCGCACAGCCTTGGAAAGAGGCATGAAATGGGATAAAACAGCACTTACTTGTAGAACTGTTTTTGCTGGGCAGACATGTCAACTCTGAGGATTTGCTCCACTTTAGCAGGCAAGGATTTCTCCACGTCTTTCTTGACACGACGCAGTAGGAAAGGCTCCAGAACTTTATGAAGGCTCTGATAACCATTATCCCTGCCTTTACCATGCTCATCCTCAAAATCTTCCCAGGACTCAAACCTAATGGGAGAAAAAGTCAAAACAGAGGTTTTAAAGTTTTGATCCCTAAATATTATGATCCCCTTCCTAAAATGCGAGTACCTACTTGTCAGGCATAAGAAAGTGCAGAAGGGACCACAGCTCTTTGAGCGAGTTCTGCAGTGGAGTCCCAGTAATGAGCAGCCTGTGATTGGATCGAAAGTCGATCAGAGTTTTATATAGCAGCGAGTCGTCATTCTTAAGCCGGTGAGCTTCATCAACTCCGAGGAAAGCCCAGTTTATATTCCCCAGCACTCCCTGCGGACACAGACACACACAGCCTTGACTCAACAATGTGCAAATAATGAAGAACAACTCATTTACATGATACAGAATCGGTATAAAAGATTAAATCAAAGATTATTATACCTTGTCCTTCAGTAGAATTTCATATGTGGTCAAAAGTGCATTGAACTTGATCCTTTTTGTCTGCTGGTGGATCCATTCATAGTCCCGGATCTGGTTAAAAACAGAGCGTTATACTTCAAAATAGCATTCTTTTTTTTATTTTTGTACAGTTAGATTGTCTCAGCATGTGTAGTAGCTTACTGTCTTTCTACTTGTGACGTCTCCCAGATACACCACTACATTCATATCCGGGGCCCAAGTCTCAAACTCCCTCTGCCAGGAGGTAAGGGTTGACAGGGGCACCACCACGATGAAGGGACCATAAAGCTGGTGCTGATGGAAAAGGTAGGACAGGAAGGAGATCGTCTGAATGGTCTTTCCCAGGCCCATTTCATCAGCCAAGATAACACTGTTACACCTACAGAACATAACAGAAACCAGAGATAAAGAGAACAAAAAATGTAGATGGACTCAACTTGTTATTTTTAACTAAAACAAACTATATAAAAAAAAAATGGTTTTGTTAATTGAAATAAAAATCAAATAAAATAGAAATATTAGATGAAAAAGTTAAATTAGAAATGTTGCTTTGG
Organism: Anabarilius grahami; assembly: GCA_003731715.1. NCBI lineage: Eukaryota > Metazoa > Chordata > Actinopteri > Cypriniformes > Xenocyprididae > Anabarilius > Anabarilius grahami. The sequence continues at coordinate 2,020,274 of RJVU01048406.1, read as the reverse complement.
CAACCAACTGAAAGATGAAGTACTATAATTACTAAAATTTAATTAAAAATAAATTAAAGGGAAATATTTAGAAATAAAACAAAAGACTAAAATTAAACAAATTAAAAAAGAGACATATATATATATCTCTCACTAAAAGCTATATATAATAGAAATATAAAAAAGCTAAATTCTATTTATAAGATATATAAATTACCAATATAGTATACTATACAATATAGTATACTAATATACAAATTGTACATATATAAATATTATACTACAATAACATTGATAATAACCAGTCGTCATGATTATTCTCTTTTTAACAATTAAATCATTTCTTTGTTCAATTAATACAATTAAATATTAATATTAGCCAATTACATTTTAATTAAATTAAAATAATGACATAATACCTTCAAGTATTTCTACATTTTGTAAGTATTATTTAAACAGTCAGTAAAAAAAGCACTCTTCTCATCAATACTGTTGTTTAATTAATTATTAGAATTCATTTATACCAGTGTTTCTCAACTGGTGGGTCGTGACCCAAAAGTGTGTCACAAGACCATTTTGAGTGGGTCACAGAGTGTGTAGTCAAAGAAACAACAATAACAACAAAAAAGTAATTGTAAATGTTTTTCTGATGCAGGACTTTTATTTTGAAAGACGAGCTTGAAAGCTGTTGACTCTACTGTCAGACAGTTTACGTAAAAAGTCCCTGAAAAAAAAAAAAGCGTTGTCCTGATTCATGTTGTCAAGCTATATGTCAGTGTCATTATTCTAATGTTATTTTCGTAACAAAATAAAAAGTCTCTCGCCTCAGAAAAATGAATTTTACTGTCCTGTCAGCCATTATACTGTTACACTCTTCAATTGTGGAATGTAGAAAATCTAAATGTGGAAAATTCCTGATGAAAAACTCCACATGTATGTTACATACCTGCACCAGGAGTGTGCCAGCCAGTTCACTCCATCTAACTGGTAATCTCTGAGTTCAAGGTTCTCATCTCCAATGTAAGAAGGCTGCTTCTTCAAGGCCACAAATCTTGGCCTCTGTTTCAACACCTTCCATTTGGGCAGAAAAAGATGACAGGGTTCACATAAGATAGCGTGGCGCAATGCTTCATCACCCTTTTTCCAAAACATAACACTGATAAGAAAAGAAAACAAAGCTCTCACACTCACCTTGCAGTCTTTGGAGGGGATTGTCTTACAGGCATTTCTGTGTTGGAAACTCTCAACGCAGGCCTGAAATTTCTTTGTGATTAATGCGCCATCCTCCCATGTGCACTCTGCATACGGCAGCCCCATCCACTTACACAGGTACTCTGGCTCAGTGGAAGCGGTTTTATGGGCTGTTGCAACATATCAGAAAATTATTTAAGTAGTAAACATCTCCTTTGACCAAGTAAATAAAAAATAGTGCACACAAAAGCAGTGAACTTACAGGGAAAATCTGAATGTGCTTGTGATTTCCCTGTTCTTGTCGCTGATTAATGAGAGAAAAAGAAAATTAGTAACAGATCATAATAGGCGAACAGCATCCACTACAGTTCAAAGGTTTGGTGTCAGTAAGATTTGAAAGTAATTAATACTTTTATTTAGCAAAGATGCATTAAATTGATCAAAAATGACAGTAAATACAATGTTACAGAGATTGTTTTTGCTGTTATTTTGAACTTTCTATTCGAAGAATCCTAGAAAAAGTATCATGGTTTCCACAAAAAATTATTCAGAATCAGAGACTTCTTTCAAAAACGTTAAAAAATCTTACCGACCCCAAACTTTTGAACAGTAGTGTAAGATTGTCTCATTAAAGTCAGCACTGATGGAAGTTGCGATAGTTTTTCCTTCCCTATTGTGACACATATCTGAGTGAAACAGATTCTCAAAGAAAGAAAATACAAGGCGGGGCTTGATTTTGTCCATTGGGAATTGATTGGACGGTTGTGGTTTGCTATTGCTTTGTGATCTCATGTGAGTGACAGATTGCCCCGCCCTTACGCCGGTAAACACGTCATCAGAGAAGAGATGTTGTTGCAAGAGGGAAGGGGAAGTTATTTTGATTAATGAATTTAAAAATAATGATGTGCATGGATCAATCATTAATAATAAACACTGCAATATTCCATAGAATTGTCAATATTGATTTCATGGTGACTAAGTCAGCACTTACCGATCACTCTCTCTACTATCTGGAATTGCTTGCTCAGGTCATTGGTTAGTTCTTGCTGGCAATTGTAATATTCTAAATCTTCAGGTGACGCTTTCCTCAACCTAAAAAACGCAATTGTAATTTACACGTTTGCTGTCAGATTCAGGTCTTTAAAAATGGCATTCATGTTTTAAAATGCCAGTTTCTTCTAGAGAACATATGAAAATGGAAATATGGCATCTTTGTGAGCACTAACCAAGCGTTAAGCTCGTCGTTTTTCTTCTTGAAGTTTTCTATCTTCTTTATCCCTTTGACTTTCTGCTGAGTGAGGGAATCCATACTCTCCCAGGTGTTGTGGATGTAGGACCAGCCTTTCCACTTGATGAAGAACTGAGTTTCCCCTTCCTCTTTCTCAGGGTCAAAGTCTGCTCCAGGGTCCCCATTTTCCTCAATAGCATAGAGGGTTGTGGAAGCTCCAGTAGCTGTTAAAAAGGATGAGAAAAGAATGAAGGGCTTTAATAAATAAGCAAAACTGCTGTGTGTTTCACTGAACATTAAGTATGAAGAATCTTTACCTCCTTTCTTGCCGATCCTGGTGTCAAGGACCTTCTCAATGGTCTCACTGTCTTCATCCTGTTGCTCCTCGGCTCCTTCAGCCATTTCGATAAGGTCATCAGAGTCAGTCTCGAAATCATTCTGGTCCTCCTTGTAACTGCAACAACATGCTTCCTCATTACTATTTGACTAAGTCATTAAAGGTCAATCACATATTAGAATATCAATGATAAAGAAAAGGGAAAAATCTTTGAATTCATGCTCGATTTTTTTTTATTTATTTTTTTAAACGACCATTTTTAAGAAAAGTTTCAATTTATTGACTCTATGATCAATTAGCGTCACACACCTGTAGATCATAGATAGGTGCGTAGGAAAGAAGACTAGTGTAGTCAAATACGGAAAAACAAGGAAAATCCTGCACACTATCAACTTGCAAAACCGTAAAAAAGTTCTTTTTTGGCAATGTTTCGATCGTATGATCTTCATCAGGCATCATACGATCGAAATGTTGCCAGAATTTATTGACTCTAAAAATGTCATGTGGTGCAGAAATTAGGGTTTTTTTTTTTTAAATGCATCATTTTATTGAAACGTTTTAAAAAATATAACATATCTAAAAAATGTTTTCATGTGCGTTTTTGTTAAGTAGCATAGTTTATACATCAGGCTTTTATGGCCCATATAGTATGATATTGGAGAATATTGAGCTTATACTCAAGGAGGAAAAAATAAAAAAGTATTTTTACCCCCACCACCCAAAAATTACAAATATAGGTGTATTTAGAATGCATTTTTGAATACATTATTATATCCGACAGAAGTATGGCCTCTCAAATATATATGATCTACATACACTCCTCAATAAGAACAATCCATACCTGACTTTAGTTGCTGTTCGCCGCCTTGTTTGTCTCTTTGGGGTATCCTCCTCCTCTTCCTCATCATCATCATCCTCCTCATCTTCTTCATCTGAGGATTCCTGCTTCCTCTGTTTCCGGCCCTTTTGTGGCTGCTGCTTGCTAGCAGATGATTTGGTCTGTGGTCTGGGAAGGGAAACGAAGAGCACAGACGTACATTTATACAAACTCATTCAGCATACTAGGCTTCTTGCCTTTTGTTCTGCGTCCCTGATGTGTTTGCTAGTGTAGCGATTCATTTTCACGCCTACCAGCCTGACTCATGAGCCAATAGCCTTGAGACAGCTGTCAGACTTTTAAAGCAGTTCTAGTTCATATATTATACACATTAATCGATTATTATATTAATCATTATGCCAGAAATAGGATACATGCTTTATTATAAATCAGCACAAGTATCCTAAATTGTTAGAGAAAAATCACATCACTAATTTTAGTGCAAGCATAGCAATTAAAAATGAGCTCATGAATCATTTTTATTTATTAAGACAGCTCACTTAATAATTCACGATGCGCTGTCTGAAGGCCAGGCTTCGCTACACTCTTACCTTCTAGCAGGAAGTCGTCTGGATCTAACTTTTTTCTCTTCCTGCTCACTCTCTGAACTGCTGGCCTCTTCCTCAACATCCTCTTCGTCTTTTGAGTCATCATCTTTCCAGGTATTTCTTTCAACACAGAAATACCACAGGTTCATCTATTGGACCTCTAACAGCTTCAACTGCTACTCTACTGTAAAGCTGCAAGCCAGTCCGTTCCACTTATTACCCACAATCACACAGGCAATCTAACATGCTAGGAGAGATGCTTGAGTCCATATACACTAGTATTTAAAAGAAGTTTTATGCTTTTGAAAGAAATCTCCCATGTTTACCAGAGCTGCATTTATTTAATAAAAAATAACAATACTGTGAAATAATATTACAATTTAAAATAACTTTTTTATTTGATTATATTATAAAATGTAATTCCAGTGATGGCAAAACTGAATTACTTCATTAATTCAGTGTCACATGATCCTTCAGAAATCATTCTAATATGCTGGCTTGTTGCTCAAGTAACATTTCTTCTTATTATCAATAGCTACATTTATATAGACGCCTTTTAGTTTAGTTTAACTTTATTGTCTGTACAGATTTCCTGAACAGAAATTCATCTTTGACACTGGCATAGAAAATACATCCTAACATCCTGACTTTTGTTTCTATCAGAATTAATTCATTCTGATTGATGAATCCATACTGTTTACAGTGCTATATAAATAAACTTGCCTTGCCTACATGAATGCTAAATAAAGTGATTGGTTTGAGGTGCACGTTTATGTCACAAGCTTCAAATCTGAATAGACATGCGTTTTTTGACATGCGCACACTGCACGAATATACAGAGATTTGCGCCGTTTGCACATTCTTTTCTTTGTTTTAAAAAACAAACTAAATATCTATTTCGGTTCCTAATTAGGAGACGACGAGCACATGAAGCTTTGGGCCATGCTGCTTTATCTATCAAGCAGTAAAAATGCCCATTCCCGCACCCAAAACATGGTGTCTGTGGATTAAAGTCTGAAGCAAGGACTGGTGAGACGCTGTCCTGCATCACTTAAAGGCACAATAAGCAGTTTTTCGCCACTAGAAGTCGCTTATTCAAAACAAAGGCATAGCTTGACGACGCCTTAATTTTGCGGAATCATGGGAGGTGTTGTCTTCACATCTACAGCTGGTGGAAAAGAATCTGACGGGACTCATATTCATGGATGAGCTAATGTATTAAAAGATTTATTAACATTACTGTAGTTTGAAGCAGGGTGGGGCTGATAGCCGTTGGAGAGGAACGAGGCCGCTGGAGCGATTGCTGATGAGAGATGAGTGCGACACACGTCTCGAGAGCAGTGGAACTTTCATTATGCCGCAGACGACCGCTTCTGCTTCTTCCGGTCAAGAGTATGCGAGGTAACACAGCGCTGTTTTATCATATTAGATACATTTGCGCATTGAAAGTTGTTATAATGATACTCTGCGTTCGCTCGGCGGCTACTATGAGACACTTGTTGCACACTGCAGTAAGCTAGATTGATTTTAGATATGGTAAAACATATATATACATATATATATAAAAACAAAATATATTAAAGCGTCTTTGGTGTTTCTATGGTTTCTACAAAATAAAACCGGAAACCAAGGGTAACGTGGGTATGATGTCACTGATAGGCGACGCACAGACACAGTCCATGTCCTGGATAAAATTGCCTATTTCTTTAGACTTAAACATTCTTGGAAACATTTGGGATATTGTAAGTACATAAGTCAACAAATTATATAACATTGTTCAAGTGGGTTTTGGATATTTTAATCCAAGAATTTTACATATTGTGCCTTTATCAGACGATGAGTGGAAGGAGAATTTTAGAGTGACACGACTACTATTCAACAAAAACAGCTTGTTTCGTGCGACATACATTACGCCATTTCTACATCATTGCATATGTGCAGTATTTTCCAGTTTCAGTTTTCAAACCGATCAAGTGTTTACATGTCCTGTCGTACTGATTAGAAAAGGTTTAAACCAGCCCTTACAATCCGAATGGAATTTTTATCGGATTTGTCCAATTCATTCCGACTGACATAGTTACATGTGACTTTTCTATTCCGACTGTGCTTCTAGTCCAATTACAATCACATTATTATGGTCCATGTAAACACAGAAATCTGTTTACATGGTGCATTTTTTTTTTCTTCAGGATTCTTTGATGAATAGAAAGAAACAGAATTTATTTGAAATATTTTTTTTTGGTAACATTACAAGTGTCTTCACTGTCATTTTTGATCAACTTAATGCATCCTTGCTGAATAAAAGTATTAAAGTAAAAAAAAAAAAAAAACGTTTGAATGGTAATGTACTCAGAACGAATGTATTGCATTTTATAACGAATACATTTTTTTAATCAAAAGCTTACATTCACTGTATACAGGTCTTTTGCATTTCATATACTTGTTGTTAGCCATGCTTAAAAGGTATGAATGTCATTGCAACGTATAACAAAATATCTTAATATTTTCTCAAACTGATTTGAAAATGAACAATCCAACATGAATATAAACAATGTATTTATGTAAAAGAGCTTAAAAGACATTTACATGCACAACTATGGGTGAATCTAAATGTTCCATAATGCATGTTATATATGGAGACAATTATGAGAAGAAGGGGGGAAAAAAGCTAATCAGATATTTGTAAGTACATTATGGAAAAAGTTGGGCGGGAGACCTAATTTAATACTTTCAGTACACTTACTCTTTCTTTTTCTGCCGTGAGCTTTTTCTTTTGGGACTTTCCCCCTCTGAATCACTGCTGCCCTAGAAACCCATGAAAATCCATTTTGAATATATGGCACTAGATTAAAAAGCATGAAAATGTCATGTTTCAGATTCATCAAGGAAACAAGGCTTTCAACACACACAGGGTATGTTTACACTACTTGGGCTGCCAAGCCTGATCAGTTCTGAGTCCAGGGCCAAACATAAATATTTATGCTTTAGTAAGTATCTATGTCGGTAATTACTTTGGTCCAAGAAGCAGAACATGTTGGTAACATACTGCAAATGTCAACCGAGAATGCAAAAAACCACTAGGGGTCAGCGTTGAATTATTTTTGCACAGCCAGCCTACCTCAGCTCCGATGTTGAGGCGGGCAGGCTCTTGTCTGCTGCGACTGGATCTTCTAACACCATAAATATCTGGATGTTCCTCCCACATCTATGATAATTTGGGAGACAATTCATTTTAGATGATAAAGCAATTAATCACCAGCTAAATGAAAGCTTCAAGATTAAATCCAATGGGAATAATTCAGGATTTCTCCCAATACTCAGACTGGCCTGTTTTTGTACCTTCTTCACGTCTGCCAGGTTGTCTTTCTTCCGGACTGGTTTGTCTTTGGCCTGTGTTGAGGTCTGACGGGATTTGGACCCAGTGGATTCACTCCCTGACTCAAAGTGGCTCTCAGAATCAGAGGTGCTGTTGGACTCGGAATGTCGGGAACGAGCTCGATCACTTCCTTGCTCGCTCTCCGACTGACTCCCGGACTCTGATCCCGAGCGGTTAGATTCCTCTGATGCAGAATTGCTATAACATTAAAGATGTGCATGCTGAGAAACAATAAAAACATATCAAGTGGTTCTGAACAGTGCATGTTCATAAATTTAATCTGAAATCTCAAGACATAATTATTGCAACAAAAAAAATATATATATATATTTTATGAATTGTCAATGGGTAAATTTTTTAAATAATTTTTATTCAACTTATTTCCCATTTCTAAATCGTCTTTAAAATCCAATTGTCTCAGTCCAACAATGAAATGCTAAGTCCTCTAAAGTGAAGTGTCTTAAACCATGCTGTGTCTTTGTCATTGTAAACAATAGCATTCTAAGGATTTGGAAACTGGGAGAGAGGAAATCCAATATAATTTAAATGTAGCATGGGACACATTTCTGCATTTAACTGGAATTAACATCACTTGTTTTTAAAAACATATGCAGTAACACTTCACAAAAAGGTCTCATTTGTTAACATTAGTTAAAGCATCAGAGAACATGAACAATGAGCGATATATTTTTTACAGCATTTTTTAATGTTAATGTTTGTTAAATACAGCTGTTCATTGTTTGTTCATGTTAGCTTACAGTGCATTAACTAATGTTAAAAGATACAACTTTTACCTTTAAAATTATATTAGTAAAGGTTGAACTTAACATTAACTAAGATGAATACAGTAGAAGAATTGTTCATTGTTAGTTTATGTTAATATAGTTAACTAATGAAACCTTATTGTAAAGTTTTACCACACAAGCTCCTTTAATGACAAACAGACAACACCTGTAGAATTGGAATGATTCATTTAATTGACAGAATGGGGGTAAAAAAAAATACATTTAAATTAATCAAGTGTGATGAGACATTTGCATACAATCTGGTTTACTTATTTTATTTTTATTTCAAGAAAGTCTTTTAATGTGCAATAAATTTAAATTACAATTCCAAAATAACCTTTATGAAATGTGAAAGTACATGAGATATAGGATCTTCTTGCAGGTCAATGACCACTTCTGCTGTCCTTTGCCCTTTGAGTCTAAAATTAAACGCAATGGCTTCTGTCTGAAACAAGCCCACCCCCTCTTACTATAAATGTAAATCTCAAAGTAGAGCATTTATATCTTCCTTAAATGGTTAAAAATGCGCTAAAGACACTTAAATCTACTTTATTCTATCTTATTATGTGACTCAAACAACAAGGTGTTTCCTTAAATCTCATGTGAAAGTGTCTCAGTAATGCTCATTTAATTTGACACGATGGCATTCATGAGAAACCGTAACGCAGATTTGACCGTGAGCGCTAGCACATTGAGTGCTATGATGGAATGCACTGCTAGAAACAACCACCCCCATCATGTGCTCAAGGAGCAAAACAGCTGCTGACAAAGCAGCCCTACCAGCCAGACTGTCCTTATATGGCTAATGACATCATATATGGGCGGCCCTAACCTCTCAACTGAATTCTCATTGGCTGCTTATTGCTAGCCAAGTGAAGGTCCAATGAAAACTCAGTATGAAGTCATCTGACCTCCAAAACACTTCCTGCTTCCGCTTCCTGTAGTTCCAAGAAGCTTTTATGTAATGCAGCATCTAATACAAGCTATGCAGCACAAAGCAAGAGCCATTTTGTGACTTTGAGGACTTTCAGCCATTTAATGAAGCCAGTCTCATACTGTGATGAAACAAAGCAGTGCTTTTTATGTAGCGCTAAGCCATATGAACACCTCTTATATTGACTATAATATAGGAAAAATATCATATTTGACATCTTTTTCAGCTGTTTCTTTAGAAATATTTAGAAAATGGCTGCCACAGCTAAACAACAGTGAAGACATATTCCTGAGGATAATGAATTGATTTAGGCTCTCACAGGCATGTTTAACATTAAAGAAATTATTTGTAACCTGTAAAAAAAAATTTAAATAAATCAACATATATGTTCATTTGTAAATTCATGATCACACATACACGATTACATAAAACTGCTGTGTGTAATTGTAAAAAGATAACATACATTTGAGGGGGTTTTCGATTTAGACACTGGTGTCTGGAACATATGCAGGGGCTTCAAAGCTGTGCCATCAATTCAGACGGAAATTCTTGACAAACAACCATGAAAATAATGACAGACCCAGTCATAAGCACTAAACACAACATCAACACATCCTGTGCTATTGTTTGTATTTTATTTTTAAGGCTGATATGATGACCACTTTGTAACAGGGTAAAAGCCCGACTGATGATGTCCCATGTTGGTAAAGGTTCAAATATATAGGCTACTTTAAAACTACATTAATGATGTGCGCCCTTGTTTCACAGTATCGTTTTAATGACAAAATCCATTTCAAATGGCAATTATAGCCATTTAAATACAATTATTGTTTGACTTTCACATTTTGTGAGGCTTTGAAACTGAATAAGTGATCATTAAATCTTCCATTTCCAATTGTTGTGTTAAAGTTCTCTTCCTTTATATTTCCCTGGATAAACAAAACATGAACCTTTGAAAAATGGCATCACTGTCTTTTCAATGTCCCCTAATAACTTTGTGATATTTTAAGGAATTGTTAGCCTAAATTAATAACGCATATGTAAACAATACATTTCTGTAAAAAAAGATGAACTGTTAATATGAACCCACCCAATAACATTATCTTCAACTCAATTAGTTCCAGTTTTCATAAGGAAATAAAAGTAACTGAGTGTACTAAAGTAACTAATAATTTGTTTTGCATCTTCCAATCAGGATAAGACATCCATGGTTTAGATATATTTTATAATTGAACATATATGGAACACACATTTCGGTCATCAGCAATGCTAAAACAAATATGCACTTATAAAAAAGAAAAAAAAAGTGAATGCTAAAATATGTTTTTAATGAGCTCCAATACAACAGTAAATTATTTCAAGAGGTGCGAGTTTTGAAATACATGATTGACTGCTGAGCTTGTGCTGTATTAATATTTACCTGAGGTAATAAACCCCATGTCATTAAGAAAATAATAATTGTTTACTCCATAAACAAGAAAGACCTTAAAGAATAGGACACAGATTTTTAATTCACATGTGTGACCCCCAAATACTACTTTAGGATCAGACACAACTTTTCTTTTTTTTAATAAAACATTTAAACACATAAAAGTGATTAAAATTTCCTGTATTAAGCAACAGCTTGTCAGCNNNAAAAAAAAAAAAAAAAAAAAACAATTGCACATTAAATAAAAGCAATAGATTTGTTGCTACTACTAATAATGAAACAAAAAATAAAATTAAAAAGCATGTACAACATACAAATATCCCCATATATCACTTCAGACAAAATTAAATTGCTTTAAACATTGTATTTATGTGAAATGGATTTCATTAAAATGTTTCAGGAAATCAGAAATCAGGTTCTGCATACAAGGACTGCAACATCAATTTGCATCCATCAAATGCTAAACTGTCATGTAATGTTAAAGTAAAAGTGTTTAAAATGTCATTAACCTTACATGGTGCAATGCAGCACATACTAGTAATCAGACAAGGTCATTTCACACTATCACTTTACAAGTGAAAACATTATAGTCACTGCTCAAATCTGTGTAAAACACTGTGTATCTTGAGTATAAATGTTGGTAAAGGCCCATAGGCCTTGTTTTCACTTTTAGAAATACTAGCAAAATCAGGGTGTGGCTATACATCTATCCCAAGGTCAATGATATGAAACCCAACTAATTTACAGACATTGTGGTTTAAACTTGTGCACAGGTGATCAACCATGCTTGTAAAGGTAAACAATCGAGACACATGTTAAAAAAAGAGAGGAAAATATGAAAGATCGTACCTGGAAGCATTGCTTTGAGTTGAGCCTTCATCTTCCTGCTTTTTATTCTTATTCTTCATCATGATTTTGTCTTGGGATTTGTTAATGATGATCTTTTGTCCAGGTATTAACTGTCAAAAGTTTAAAGTTGGATGAACCATCAAAAGAAAAAAAAAGTCCGATGCGATGCATGGAAAAAGTCAAGTTGGACTCGGAAAATTGAACATAAATAAATAATTACAGTATTACTAAAGTTAAAAGGCATCGGAATTGGAATGACACCTGCTCGACTCTATTCGATGTCAAATATCCATGTGTCGATGGCATTTCAAGGCAATACATTCACAGAGCCACATGCATAAATTCTTACTGCGTCATCAGACAAAGGACGATTAAAACATAACGATGAAAGCAAATAAATTCGACAATAGAAAAGAAACGATGTAAACATACCTATTGCATTGACAGGAGGAGGATTGTAGTAGTACATTCACATCTGACAAAATATCCGATTTGTTACTTTGGCCATAACAATAAAAAAAAAAAAAATCAAAAAGAGTCCGAGATTGAGATTAAAATAACAATCGGAATAATATTCGAAAAGAAAAATAATAGCAGTAATCCACCGATGGCTATTTGAATGGAGAGAGAGAGGGAGAGAGAGTATGAGAAGAGCCCAGCAGAGCGCACTAAAAATGGAGGACCGCCATGGCTGCCAGTGCAAGGCAGGGAAAACAACGACTGGCCACTCTACGCACACACCACAGCGTTTTTCGACGAAACAAAGTCACAAAACGTGCGCATTAACGTCTTTACAGTCCAAAACGTACGAATTCGCGCGATTACGGTGCCCCTAGAGGCACTCAAAGTTCACCAAAGTTGAGATACAAGTGCTATCGAGAGCCCTGCGAGGCTCAACACTCTCCCCTTCCCAAGGTTCATCCGCCATCTAAAGCTCCTTCCCAGCTCTGAGAGCTTAGCCTTTGATTGACGTTCTCTCCATTTACCCAGGGCTCAGGTGATGCACGAAAGACCCACCCCTTTTATTTTAAATAAAAACTAGTTGTTTTACAGATAGATTAAAACCTCAAGTTAGTGCTAACCTAGGAGTACAATATTTGAATGACTGATTGGTGGTTATAAAGGGCAGTTCTTATCTGTGTTAATACATTTATTTCTGTAAGCCTTCACTTCCTGCATAGACAGGAAATGAGACAAGAGACTGCCATTTTGCAGTGAGTGCTGGACTACACTGGACACCATTTTAGACAATTTAATTTGAACCCTTTTACACCTGCTCTATATGTAATGTACTTTGCAAATGTGATATTTGAGAGAGGACGGTTGCATGAGGCAAATGTGCAGGCTGGATCAAATGCGTGATTTTAATTCAACAGGAAATTTGTGGGTGTATCCTTGAATGGAAAAGATAAAGGTCGAAAATAATTTGCGAAAGTCTCAAGTTGTGGAATATAACAAATTAATCTAGCAAAAAAATAAAACGAGCCATTAAGGGCAGTTAAAGACAAAACGAACTCATTTAAAAAGTTTATAGTTCGGCAAGTAAATAAAATAGCATTTTTTGTTGTGTTTTTAAAAAAAAAAGAAAAGCTGAACCTGTGTTGGACGTAAACCGCAAAGTAAATATTTAGCGAAACGTCATTTTTATTTTCCATCCAATAAGTGCAACTCGATATAGTTAAATCACGAAACTTTTTTATTTTTTTATTTTTTTTTAAAAAGGCAACAAGATCATGAATTTTGAAATACAGGCATTTCATTAAAACAACAATGCAGTAAAATGACACAATACATACATTTGTACATCAGCGGATGAAGTAAAACATAGCAAATCACAAAACAAATAAAATGTCTCTTTCTTTCCAAATCCAAAAGCAAAATATGAGCCGCCATCTTCCTCATTAAGCAGTAGTGTCTCCACTTGACTGTCCAGAATTGGTTCTTAAATAAAATCAAAAAGGAGAAGGGAAAACATGTAAACCCCAAATGTATTCTTAAAGATGCGATGACAGCTTTTCATAAAAATGGTAACGTACGGCTATAGCGTAGCTATGAACAAAACATTTTTATAAATCAGAACCAAATCAGAATCCTGTTTGATATGGTTCTATAGCTAGCGATTAACAAGTTTAAGACTATGGTCAATCTCACAAAGTAGCTTCTTATGGTCAATTAGGACAACTTCAACATTAACATGCACAACTGACTTGTCAATATTATAATAGTAGAATAATTACAGCAAAATTTTATGTTATTCATATGATAAAATGCTAACAGAAGAATGCTATGTAGTTGCCGCAAATGCGGCCGCTTGATTTCGTTACATTCACCTACAAATGTAAGTGCAAGAAACTATTCACACAATTTCAGAAGCGTTTTCACAAGAAACAACACTACAAAAACCTTTACTTTCAACTACCAGAAAATCTATAGTACCTGGATTTGGTTCACTTATCAGTTTACTTATTACATTGACAAACAAAGTAGCTTTACGATAGAACCAGTTTAAAAATCACAACATATATATCACAACATATGTCTGTCATTAGCTATTATTTCTGTGGATGTGCTTCACAAAAGGTAAATTTCTTCCAATATTCATGTTGTGTAATAAAGGTCATTAACGTTAATGATACAAGAACAAAGTTGTATCCAAATGATGAGTCGACCAAGCTAAAAAGCATTGAAATGAATAGGTGAAAAGAGAGTGTCAATTATTGAAGTGCGTTTTTCCATACCATGTGATTGTTATTACAATGTGTAACTTGGGCCAAAATGAAAAGTGTATTAGAGGAAATTACTTTGAAATTGTTGTAATTAAGTCATTCATGATGTTTAGGCTGCTAAAAGTTGATTTAAAAAAGAAAAAAGAAAAAAAGGGGAAAAAAAAGAAAAAAAGAAAAGTGTGGCTTCACCACTAAAATGAGAAACGACACTGAAAAGGGTCCGTTCACAAACTGGGAAATTTGCATACTGATGTGTATAAGTACAGATATGAAGGGAATTTTACCAAAAAGTAAACAAGTTGTCCCAAATGTTAAGGAAAAGAAATTCTCAATTTAAAATGAAAAAAAAAAAAAAAAATGTTTATGAAGTGCATTTAATAAAAGTCAGGCTTTAGAAGAGTGATACAAGATTTGAAGTCACAGCTTCCTTCTCAACGAACGTATGGCATTTGCTTACTGAAAATGTCAGTAGCCTTATCCACAAGTTAAGAACATTTTCCTTCGAAACTATTTAGATCCCTTTTCATCAGATATATCATTAGGATAATTAGGTGTCAGCTCAAATTAAACAGTGACTTAATGTGAAAGACATGGGCTAATGCACACTAATGTGCAATGGTAAAGGACCATAATTTCTAGTCTGTCCTGTCTGGATACCCATCCCAAAATCAAAAGCAGAAAAAGTTCAAGTAAAATGGAAATGTTGTAGTGTTTTCCAGTGTAAATGTGGCGCAAGTGAAAACTTTAAATGCATAAAGTATGCAACAGCCAGTGAAAAAAGGAGGCCAATTGTGGCACAGAATCAAAGACGTGTAAAACAAGTTACACAAAAGCAGAACTGACTCCACAAGGAAAGTGTCACGCTGGATGGAAATGCCAAGATAAGCATAAATTCTAAAAATGCGCATAAAAAAACGCATGCGCTCAATTGAGGCAGATAATTAGATAAGACGACATGCGCATATTTACTGAAATCTCTCGAAGCGCAAAAAAAAAAAAAAAAACTCATTTGACTTTGCCTCAACACAGAGGATGTGACTGGATAACTGGACTAACCAGCGGATCAGTTCCATCTCAAATGTTGGTTTGGTCATTCTGAATTGCCTGAGCCAAAGTCTTTCATCAGAATCAATTGGTATAATGACCTCCCAGAAGTGTCTCACATGATTGTGTTCCCAAACACCAGGTATCCAAACGCAAGATAACATGACGGCGTTTATTGCGTTTCGTCTGTGCGTTCTGAGATGCAAGTCATTTATGATGTTGGATAAAAGAGCTTCAGTGGCTTCCCCGATTGCAACAAGTTCCATTTTTATTACAGATATTTTGCACAAGTTTCTCAGGAAGTGACGATTTTGTTCTCTTGAACACATGGGATGGAAACGCTGCTTCATTGGCAAATGTTTTATGCGATACTCCAAATTTGCACACAAGTAAAATTCGCAACTTTGGTTGGAAACATAGCTACTGATCAAGAAAGTTTTCCACTGAAAACAAGTAGTGGTGAAGAGAGCACCCAAGCATGCTCAGGTACTAAAGACAAGTAAATTATATCTACAGTCATCAAAAACTGTATTAAAAAAAAAAAAAAAAAAAAAAAACACCTTTACACCTTCCCAAGCTGTTACCATTATTAAACAAAAATTCTTAGCACCATTCCTTTGAGCTTTGAATTTTTTCTTTACCTTTAATATAAACTGTAAAAAACTGTAGCAATTGTAAATTAATTATTTTGATGAAACATCCATTTTATGCTGTTTATTAACTACTACATTTGCCTGGGCAAAAATACTTTACTGGGGCCTAGATGTAGCTAAAATGACAGACATATGTAGTAATACCTTAATAATACAAATAACACTAAGGACTTACAGAGTAGTCTTCCCTTCCTTGAAATTTTGCTGCAGTTTCCTCCTCAGGCAAACGTCATCTACAGGGAGAAGGACAATCAGTGAGATCAGAGGTGTAAAACAAAACACAGAACTGCATTAGCTACTCAAGTAAGTGTCACACTACCTTAAGATTCATTCAAGCAAAACTTTGTCATCTGTTTAGTAATGGAAAGAATTAAGCCTTAACCCTAGATTACTTTCAAAAGATTTTCTATTTATCTTCCAAATAGTATTAACTCTAAGATTCTATTCCATGCAAAAGTCGCTGCCATGATTCCAGGGTGTTCTGGGTGGTTGTTAGCATGCCGCTATGCAGTTGCTAGATGGTTGTTTACTTTTTATCCCTACATATAGCAGACATAGATATGTATACATATATGCCACATTCGGTCGCTCCAGACACGTCAGCGCGCCCGCCATCTTGGAACGGTTAGTGTTGGCACTCACAGTAAAAATCAATGATGCCACAACATTGTGCAGCTTCTGGTTCTGAAACTGCCTAAATTTAAATTCCTGAAGAAATTGGATAACCTTTCACAGGTGAAAATGTGTTGGTGTGTGTTTTAATATGTATTAACTCAATATTACAGGTTTTTACTATGATAACTTTTTAATGTCAAGTTGGCTGAAGCCTTTGTCTTCCTGTATTGTGTTCAGCAAAATCATCTGCAGATATAGATAATCATATATACATTTAACTACGGCTGCAGACACTAAGTCAACTTGCTCTCGAGTGTTCACAGACCAGCTTTGACCGTTCCAATATGGTGGATGGCTTATGTATAACGGCCCATAGAAACAGCCGCTGATGAGGCATCTATGTATGTATCTCTATGATGGCAGGTAACAATTTTTATACATTTTTTGTCTCAAATTCTACAAGTTTTCCGGGAGACGTGTGTGTCGTGTTCTTTAACAATCCGCCTGGAAACAAAGATGCCGTGATGCCAAACCCCCTCATGGAAAAAGAAAGCCATTGTGTTTACAAATGTGACAATGAGCGCTTATCAGGATCAACTAAACGCTGTATTTTCAAAAGTATGTGAAGTATGTAAAGTTTGGGGCATTGACTTTTTAAAATATGTCCAAGAGTTTTGCACTCTTCTGACATTGTAGGGACGTCGGCGTTACATTTTCACGCCCCGCAACATGACGCTGAACAAAAACTGTGATTGGTTGCTTTACATGTCAGTCACACGGACTCTGGGCAGTCCTTGGCCAATAAAAGCAGCTATGTAATCCAGACCTGCCATCAGTTTTAAGGTCTGGATACGCAAAACTGATCAATTTTTAATGTTTTAAGTTTTCCCAGGTGAAATAGAGTCGAATCATTTAGAAAGTAATAACAGCTCTCCTTGCTTTGGCAATAATAAGCAAAAAAAAAAAAAAATCACTAATTAGCCTATATTACATTGGTGACAATGACATGGATATCTTACTACTGGAAATCAAAGTGAGCAGGAATTGAGGCATGCTGGAAAATTTTTAAAAAATTGGTTGCCATGTGAAACACCACCAAATCCAACTTGAGAGAAAAACTCTTTAAACGAAAGAATTTTTATTGTAGATATAAAAATTTGCTGAAGGGGATATATGTCCTTTTATTTTTTTTCCATTTGTTGCATAAAAAGAAAAAGAAAAAAAAAAGTGACTTAAGTTTGTATTATCAATGTTCACACTAGGGACAACGACATGTTATGTTGGTGAAATATAAGATTTTTTTTTTAATTGAATGGATAGTTAAAACATGTTAAATTCACTTAGAAAAATCTAAATGCACCAGGTATTAATGGTTCTGCAATAAGGAAAATAAAATTATACTTTTAGGTAGTGGTGGGCGATAGGCGTCATAGTTATATCGTCAGCCTGCAAGATCACCGATACACGATATTATCGCTGGCGGGGAGAGGTGGAACAATTTACTTGAAATGAGAATCTTTTTCTATCATTTTGCAAACAAAGATAGAGTTGTTGATGAAGAAAAATGTCATGTCGCATAGAAATATTTCACCCACGCAATTTGCTAACTTTGCATAAGATTTATGACAGTGAAAGAGACTTAAACCAGTCAATTATGTTTTTGGCATATGACGCTGTACACGACAAGTTTTTTTTTTAAGTCAATGTTTGAAGCTGCTTTTGATTTTCATTGATAACTGATTATTGTGCTGTGTTCGGACTTAAAGACTATTATTAGGCCTATATTTTTAGTAATATTATTATTAATTATTTTGATTTGTATTGTTATTAGTGTCATTAAATGTTATGTTTATGTGCTATGGAAACAAAACGTTGACGAACGATGTCATTTCGCTCATTGGCTTAAACAAAACCTGTACAAAATTGATGCGTTACTTTTATAAAAAGCACTCTTGAATGTGTGAATAAATCACCTTGCAATTCAGTTGATGTGGGATGTAGTTTCGTAATCTGTTTCAAAAACGTTTTAAATGAAGAGTGTTATGTGGTGATGTCATTAGGGAAATAAATTGAAGGTCCTTATTAATTTGATAATACTCGCCTGATGACAATAATACCAACAATAGCTTAATACATTAATGGGAAAACAAGTAAATTATCGTCAAAGGCAGTCGCCATCGCCGATATCGCTGACTATCGTCGATATACGATACTATCGTCACAACCCTACTTTTAGCTATGATGACAAAAAAGAAATTTCCAGAATTTGAATTGAAAGTGATAATTTTGCTACATACTAAGGTTATAGAATGCCTAAATAGTGTTTCTCCACCCCATTCCCAAACAAAATTGTACAAAATTGTCACCTATAATGTTTCTATTAATAACTGCAAATATTTGATTTTTATAGTTTGTATAAAAGGTTTTTTTGTTTTTGTTTCGAATGTCTGAATTTCATCTGATTTCGGCAAACATGGACGTGTGTAAAGAGTTCATAGTTAGTACCATGATTAGTTTTTTTTTTTTTTCGTTAAAACATTTTTATGCGTACCATAGCAAATTCAGGTTCTTTATATTCTTTAATGGTTAAAATCTTGGACTGTGCAGAATTTGTTGAAATTTTACTTGAACTTGTAGAAAATGTAATGCATTTATGAAAATTTTGTATTTGCTCAAATTGTGTAAAAATTGCATTGTTTACTATACTTCTGGCCAAATTACAGTATTTTTAAAACATCAGCAAATACACCACAAAGCAGCTAAAATAACTGTACGTTATACAAGAAAAGATAATAGCCGTTGCTATTTCTACAAGGTTCCTTTAATTTCAATACTTACGGCAAAAATCCTTTTCCTCATCTTTCTTTGACGTTCAGGAGATCAGGAACCTTTAACAACAAAAAGATTCTTCGTTAAGACTGAAGATACATCTTACGATTTGATTTAGAGCACAACCTAGTGGTGGTCGATGATAAGGTAAATAAAGCTCAAAAGATTACGCAAATGTATAGTTTAGTTAGTAACTACATTAATGTCACTTACATTTATATGGCATGAGACTGAATGAAATTCCATCATCTTTTATCCAGTTGTTCTGATTCCTGTACACAAAAAAACATTTCGCACGATTAGTATTGTATTGGATACTTAACATAATAATGCTCATGTCGGTGACAAAATGTTCAAAAGAAACATTTATTTCAGTCATGCATTTTCTCTACATCAAATACAAATTCTTCAGTTAACAAAGTAATCTGCAAGTACTATTGTTGAAAAATTCTTAAAGTACATAACGTGACAATACTTCATATACATTGAAGAATATACATAAATCAGAAACCTCTTTGATATAGAATCATCACTTAGGGCACATGTTTTATTTTTTATTTATTCTTACATGCAACATTAGTTTTCTAGACAGCAGTGAACAGTTGATTCTATATACATTTATAGCATAGACCTCATAATATTTTAAAGCTAACATTTTACACTTTAAATAGACAACCTTAACAGCATTAATTTCTAGGTTATATGTTTCTATGATATTGTGGAAACCAGAACAATAAAAAAGACTTTTCAGATTAAAATTTGACTTTTTTTACATTTATCAATAATTTTTGTATAATTTTAGGGCATTTAATACTTTAAATCAGTACTAATCAGGTGAAAATGTCCTTCACATAAATCTCTGACCAAAAAGGAAAAACAGAAAGAAAGAAACATGTTTCTACATTTTTTTAAGAATAAAAATACTTCTTTTGGACCACAATGGGTTAAAAGCCAACACCCTATTATTTAACGTCGAAAATACAGCATAAATGTTTTTCAAAACACAAGAAATACAAGTGGATACGTTTATTTAAGTACATTCTCAAGTGGAAAAGACCCATAAAATGAAAAGTAAAACTATTACATTTTATGCAGAAAACAATACAATCTTAAAATAAAGTAAAACATCAAAATGTACTAAATCCTAAGGCAAGTTGACATATTCACAACGTTCTATGAACAAGTTCAAAACAATGTACATCCAGAGAAGATGATTATTTTTCAGTAATTAACACAATAAATGCATTAGAATGTGCAATAAAATTGTTTATTCAAAGAAAACATTTGAAATCAACAAAAGACACTCAAAATGTTGAGACTGGAAATGATACGTCCACTAGTGCATTATAACAACAATATTTCAATATAATATATTTTTTCCGCTTTCGAATGTTACAAGGACATTTTGTCCTCTCAAGGACAAAGCGAATTTAAAATGCGTAGACAGTTAAATCCTTGTTTCTCTTCGTTGCTGCCAGTTGAAATCTTCACAGTCTTCCTGCAACATATCCATCCATTGTTTTCCTAACAATTTCACGTTGTTTTTACCTCAAAATCGTCGATTAAATCGACGGAATGCCTTTTTTCAGTACTTGGCAATGGCCCCATCATGGCCATTTTACAACACCTCGTCGAACCCTCTCCTTTTCCACCATATTGGTGCGTCTGTACCACTCGCTCAAACACGTTTCTAAGTTAAGTTTATAATGAAATCTTACCATGTTCTCACCGTTGCGATCTGCTCTTTCATCTGAGCAGGTCGACGCCATTCTCTTCGTTGACATTCTTCGTTTTAATGAGGTCTTCTCGCTCAGACCGCGCCGCATCGCCATCTTCGCCCGTCACCGCTGTCTCTTCGCTCCTGTGTGCGCTCCTCGTCCTCTCTGTGCTGTTATACTGATCGAGTGGACGGACAGCCCTGAGCTACAGCGTAAGCACAGACAACTTCCTCTCACTGCAGCATTCTGGGTAGAAGAAACGCAGCATCCATGATTGTGTATGTAAACTAACTTTTGATTTCAGTGACCGAAAAAAATGCTCATTTTTACACTGGCTTATTGACAACACTGCAATTTAACGACAAATACTAATGATATTATATTTTAATTAAAAAAAATAAACCTTATACTCAGTCAAATTAAACTACATTTATGTCTCTTACATGTACTAAGCTATGCTTTGATACAACCTCCAACCTTTTAACTTTTTAATCAAAATGTGCTTTTTACCTTGCCATCACTTATATTGTGTCAACACCGTCAGACACCAAAAACACAAATTAATTTTCACTCACATTATGCAAGACCTATAAAAAGTATAGTAAACACTAATTTTTACCAAGGCTGACAGAGACCACAAAAAAAAAAAAATACTTTCAATATGTATTGAAAGTACTTTATAATACATTATATATTTATTATAAAGAGTTCCATCTGTGTTTCTTAAATTGGACTGTGAAATATAACTTTAACTTTATCTTTAACAGAAACCAAGATGATTTTAACATTTCAAAACCCATTCTCATGTTAGCAGACAGATTACATTTTTACCTATGACCAACAATTCCTCAACAAATATAAAATATCATAATGAAATATTATCAAAATATACATCTGACGGTGGTGACGAAAACATGAATTTGTAGTCATTTGAACTATCAAATACTTGAATCAATCAATTACTCTATTAAAACAAACACAACAAACAGTGAGTATTTTAACAAAACAAAAATAATGACTTTATTCAACAATATCTGTAGAACTTGGAAGCGCTGAACATAAACAGCATTCCTATTTAAATAAAAACTGATAAAAATACTACTTCGCTTACTGTACAACTAATGTAGCCATATTGTATAGTTAACTTACATAATGTAACTTACACTTATATAAAGCCATGATTTTACATAACAAAGCTGTTTAGATTGTAGTCATAAAACCAAGAAGGGGATTAGCATTTTTGGGCCATTAGTTGTCTTTGTTTTTTATTTATATAAATTAACTTTTGATTTATGGATTTGTGGTTAACATTACTTGAAGAGACTTTACTTGAAGATTTACCAACATTCATACCTCAAAAGTTAATTTTAAAGAAAAATAAATGGAAATATAAGTTGCTAACACAAGAATGTGAGTATGAATAATTTACATTAAAATGCAGCAGCATCTTTGAATGTTATCGGACAAAATTTCTCAAAAAGTCTCTTTAAATAATGACAACCTCAGGCTATTTGATTAATTTGAAAACTGCTCTAAAAACTTAGGCTATAAGAAATTTTCAACCTACACTCTAAAAAATGCTGGGTTAAAAACAACCCAAGTTGGGTTGAAAATGGAAAAACTCAGCGATTGGGTTGTTTTAACCCAGAGGTTAGGTTAAATGTTTGTCCAACATGCTGGGCAGTTTTATTTAACTCAACTATTGTTTAAAAATGACTATATGACTGGCTTAAAATGAACCTAAAATAGGTTGGAAATTAAAAATCAGACACATAATTACTAGAGGCAACAATAATAACCAAAATGTGAACATTTATTAATAAGAAATTTAATAAATGTGTATTGTTTAATTATTATTCATTAAACAAATTAATAAATGTTAATTTCCAACATACTTTGGGTTCATTTTAAGCAAGAAATACAGTAAATTTTAAACAATATTTGAGTTAAATAAAACTACCCAGCTAACATTTAACCCAACCGTTGGGTTAAAACAACCCAATCACAGGGTTTGTCCATTTTCAACCCAACTTGGTTTGTTTTTAACCCAGCATTTTTTAGAGTGTAATCTCATGAGAATGCATTAACATTACTATTTCACGAGGTGTTGAATTTCATACAAGGTGATTTGCATGGAAACATGACTTTTCAATAAAAATAAGGAAAGGTGTCTCTGGAAAAAAGTAATCTGTGATATTGAATTATGTTGAATATCAAATATCAAACTTTGATATTCAACATAATTCAATATCACAGATTACTGTGTCTATTTGTTAATGAGGGATTTGTGGAGACATTAAAGGGATAGTTCGCCCAAAAATGAAAATTTTGTCATCATTTACTCACCCTCAAGTTGTTCCAAACCTCTATAAATTTCTTTGTATTGCTGTACACAAAGGAAGATATTTGGAAGAATGTTTGTAACCAAGCAGATCTCACCCCCCATTGACTACCATAGTATTTTTTCCCCCTACTACGGTCAGTGGGGGGCGAGATCTGCTTGGTTACAAACATTCTTCCAAATATCTTCTTTTGTGTTCAGCAGAACAAAGACATTTATAGAGGTTTGGAACAACTTGAGGGTGAGTAAATGATGACAAAATTTTTATTTTTGGGTGAACTTTCCCATTAATGTTTTATATTTATTGATTACAAATATTTTGAAGTGAATTGGCACAGAAGGCCCCGAGTGGAATATTACTAGTGTTATTATTATATTTATTTATTTAATTTAAAAGGCTACTTATTGTAATTCATGGGGTTATTATTAATTAATTTCATGAGTTATACATTTCAGACATCTTTGCTATTTAATTCAAACCTATAGGCTAAATGAGTAAAATCATTAGAATGTTGATAATATGACAAAAGGTTTCATGTAACAGCCAAAACCAAACATCCATAGTTAATATAAAACACTTTTGCAATATAAATAATATAGTGATCTTAAACTCATCTGCAGTTGTTTATTTAAATATTTATAACCTTCAATTTATGAACTATGATTCTGACAGTTCTTTTTAGCAAATGGATGTGTACAGTAACAGAACCTCAGCTCTGTCAAGGGCTCATTTCTCTCCAACAGCTAGTCTGCATACCGCAGTTGGTTACTTGGCAACTGTAATTGTATCAGCCCTCGGCTCCCTCCCCCTTCTCCTCTATAGTCGTGCCACGTAGGCACTGGTGCCACATGCCACAAATGAACCAGGTGGACGTTTCATTAAAGTAATGGAAGGTAGATTATTTGTGTACAAGACATACCATTTAAAAAACAAAAAGCCAGGTATGGATAGAAAGAGGTGTCAAAACCTGATGCCACAATGTCTGTATTTTTTCAGAACTAAAAATATTGTATAAATAAATGACACTATGTTATAACCCTTTATATCAGCACACAAATCGGAACACTGTTTTTGGTGCAGTACTGAATCAAACAAAGATGTGAAATTTATTTGGACTGAAAAATAAAAAGATAAATAAGAGCCCTCTTGTGGCCTTCTATGAAATTTGTGGTGTTATTTGGACTGTGAATCAACCAGTGCCCAATGCATTTTTGGTTTGAAATCAAAAAGTTTTTGCAATGAGTTTGACGTTGAAGATATCTTAAAACTAATCTGGGGCCAGTTGCATAAACCGCTGAGACTAGTCATACATAGTCATCAATTTTTTTACTTTAAGACTGTTCATAACTTTTTAAGTCAGTTACACAGAGACATGACTGTATCTGTGTAGATTGCGCCATCATGTGGCTAATAGAAACTATGTATTTAATTTACTTTAATTTACACAAAAAAGTTTTGTGAATTTAGTATTTTTTTGTGTCTACATTATTTAGAGCATAAGAAAAAAGGGGAATTTTTTTTTTTTGGAACAAATTATATTTTATTCATATGTATGCTATGTGTAGAAATAAAAAATGAAATAAGACATTAATAGACATGAAAAGGAAAAAAAACAATGGGATTTTTTTATTAATCACCAATACATTTTTAGGTTTCAGGATTTTTTTATACCAAACTTTGTATAAAGATGATTCTCAACTATGTTATAAAATATATAACAGTATGATTTGACATACCATTTTGCTTTATGCTGTATGTGTGTAAAACGGCCATAAATGTCCCCCCCAATTATATACAATGTATCTGCTACACGCTGTATGTAATTTGCATATTAATGTTCTTGGAGCAACATGTAATGAAAAAAGAAGTGTAATGGGAGTAATAATTGGCAAGATTTTCATAAATATATCTAATATTTCATAGGAATATTGATAAAGAATTTCTTTCCCACTTGTGTCTCCCAAAATGCCTGATAAACATGCTTTAAGTCCTGGTGTCCTCTACAGTGGACATGTATAAAAACTATGTCCTGTTTCATAACAGAAAGTCATATTTTGATTTGAAACCCCATAACATTTCCCTGAGATGTTGATTTATGACAAACAATTTGAAAATTAGTTAGATGTAAATGATAATAACAAAATATTATCATATTTCCATAAGGGTGTTAAATTTGATCACTAAATTAATGTCAGCCATTTTTAAAGACCAAGGAGACCAGGAGTGGTCATGGTGAAAACTCTGAACATTTGGTATCTCTGTAAAGCCCTGAATGTGCTCTTTACAGGACATCCAGACCTAAAATGGTGACATGTAAGGTCTCAGAGACATTCGCTAAAATATAATGTCCTCTACAGATAACAAAACTAGCTGGTAGTCAGGAGGACTTAAAAATGTTTCTCTTTCTTTAAAAGTGTGTCATTTTGATAATAATTTAATTACTTCCCTAAAAAATCATAATCTTGTTTTCTTAACAGTTTGCAATTTATTTAGCAGTCTGATACACCAAGGAATGGTGTATGCTTTGCTTAAATTTACAGTTTGTGAAATCTAAAGTTAAAATCTTTCTTTGTTTAGGGTATTCATGTATTATTATTATCATTATTAATATTTTTTTTTTTAAACTCATTATTCATACATGTTTGGTTTGAATGCATATTATTGATGTAATAATATCATATTATATGCAATTTATTCCGGAGAACATATGGACTGGGACTTCCCTGTTAAATTTTGTTAAATAACAGGATGGAACACAGGAAAGCCAAAGCCTATAATCCAACAATAACCCATTTCCTTCTCGTATGACTTTAAGAGATCAAATCATGCATTTTTTCCACTGAGATCCACTATGGTTAGAAATTAGTAAAGGTTTTATTGCGATATAAACAGTATTTTCCACTCTCTCTAAAATTAATCAGGCCGTTTTCGCTATGGTATACATTTAATGCCCTTTTTGAGAAATAGATATTTTCTCTGTTAAGACATGGGCTTCCTGATTTATGTTGCTGTTAAATATAGAATTTAATGAATCATACTTCAACAACAGCCTCTTTGTGAAGCCCTTTACCCACCAAATAAACATTATAGACAGAGTATAACTTAGATAGACAGAGACAGATAGACAGACAGACAGACAGATAGATAGAGACAGATAAATAGACAGATAGATAGATAGATAGATAGAGACAGATAGACAGACAGAGACATATAGACAGACAGACATATAGATAGATAGACAGATAGATAGATAGACAGACAGATAGAGAAACAGACAGATAGAGACAGATAGACAGACAGATAGATAGATAGATAGATAGATAGATAGATAGATAGATAGATAGATAGATAGATAGATAGATAGATAGATAGATAGATAAATAGACAGATAGATAGACAGACAGACAGAGACATATAGATAGACAGAGACAGATAGATAGATAGACAGACAGACAGACATAAAGACAGATAGACAGACAGACAGATAGAGACAGATAAATAGACAGACAGACAGACAGATAGATAGATAGATAGATAGATAGATAGATAGATAGACAGATAGATAGACAGAGACATATAGACAGACAGACATATAGATAGATAGACAGACAGACAGATAGATAGAGACAAACAGACAGACAGATAGATAGACAGACAGACAGATAGACAGACAGATAGAGACAGATAAATAGACAGACAGACAGAGACAGATAGATAGACAGACAGACATATAGAGACAGATAAATAGACAGACAGACAGAGATATATAGACAGACAGACAGACAGATAGATAGACAGACACAGACAGACAGACAGACAGATAAACAGACAGATAGATAGACAGACAGACAGACAGACAGACAGACAGACAGATAGATAGATAGACAGACAGACAGACAGACAGATAGGTAGATAGATAGATAGACAGACAGACAGATAGATAGACAGACAGACACAGACAGACAGATAGTTAGACAGACAGACAGACAGACAGACAGACAGACAGACAGACAGACAGATAGATAGATAGATAGATAGATAGATAGATAGATAGATAGATAGATAGATAGACAGACAGACAGACAGACAGACAGCGTTGGGGATACCGCATTACAAGTAACGTGAGTTACATAATCAGGATTACTTTTTAGTAACTGGTAAATGAACGCATTACTTTTGAATTTACAAGAAAATATCTGAGTTACTTTTAGTATGAGCTGCACAGGTGTGAATTTCTTCATTATTCACATCACTTTTGGTGTGAAAGGGTCTTTACAATTGAAAAACAAACTAGAAAGCCTTGCCCAGAAAAATAACTTAACACATTACTTTCCATAAAAAGTAACTAAGTAATTTAATTAGTTACTTTTTAAGGAGTAAGGCAATATGCAATGCATTACTCTTAAAAGTAACTTTCCCCAACACGATAGATAGATAGATAGATAGATAGATAGATAGATAGATAGATAGATAGATAGATAGATAGATAGATAGATAGATAGATAGATAGATAGATAGGCAATATAAAATAACATTCAGATTCAAATAATTATTAAGATTGTCTGATGTGTATAATCTCGTGAAAAAATGCAATATTTCTCAAACACAACTATCAACAGGCGCTCTTCTTCCATAACAGCACGTTGGTGCCAAACACTGATGCACATTGGTTCCTCGTCTCTCTCTGGACCCTCCCGGAGCTCTTCCGGGTGTGGATAATCCACATTTCCTCCTGCCGACAACGCATTCCCAAGAAAACATCCTGGATGACGGTCCGAGCTGCGTGTGAGTGCAAACCAAAGAATGAAACGGAACACTCGAGAGGTGGAAGACAGATTATGAGCAGATACTCGCGAGATATTGGACATGCTTGACGACCGACTGTGAACTGAGGAATATTTGAGATGTCAGACTCAGAGCATCATTTCCCATCATTCGTCAAACAGCTGTTGTTCGCGTTTCGAGTTGCAGAGCGCAGAGCTTCTTTATACTGACTCTTTTCAATATACAAGACATTAAGTAAGCGGATTAAAACGGGAAACAATATGTGGCCATATTATTTTGCTATTGCTCTTATTGTCATTGCTCAGGAGGTGAACGGAGAGCCACATACGCGTCCATCCTCAGCGACGCAGTTGAATTCAACATTACCCCCACAAGAAGACCATTCATCACATCCTAATACAACAGATGAAGCGGTCGGATCTCGCATTTCTACCATTTTAAGGGATCTTCCTACCATCAAAAACATTTCGATTTTTATCTGCGTATTAACAACCTTGCTTATCACGTGCCTTGTCATAAAAATATTCAGGTAATATATAAATTGGCATGTATTTAAATTTATTTTTGTGTTAGTCCGAGTGCTTGTGCAAATCATCTGTTATTCTTAAGAAAATGCCACCATACTTTTAATTGAAAATGGCGTCATTTTCGATTCATTGGTAAATGTCACTTTAGATTTCGTGTAACTGTAGGCTACTTTAAGACAGAATTGTAGCTAATACCCAAGTACCTAATACCTAAACACAACATCTATACACAATTTGTCAATTTAAGAACATTCTGGATTTCTGGTAACGCTGACTTGTTATCCCTGGCTTAATCCTCTAACCGTTTTGGAAGCAGATGGTTCGCTTGTTGGTTGAACCCGAGAACCGATTCTTATTCAGAATCTTATTCGTACCAGGAGACATTTTTAAAAAATACCGCAATTGAATGATTTTCATGACGTTCGGTTCCGTTATCGGTCCTCGAACGTAAATTATTCTGCAGATGCGAACGAAACTAAAATACTCTGACAGTGTTTCCAGATCGGTTTAGCAAGAATATAGAGAGTAGTTTGACTCCCGAACAAATGACTCGTATGAGCCGGTTCTTTGTAGTGAATCAAAACACTAACCAATTATGTTTGTGGTATGTTGTAGCTCGTGAGACTTAAAAACAATGCAGACTTGTCAATACGACAACGTAATTAAAAGTATACATTATTAGTTTTTGTTGTGGTATTTTATAAAAATGAATGAATGACGTTACCAGATGTTATGTTGTAGGCCTATTCTTATGTATTTTTATTTAATATATTTGGCCAGGATCAGTGGTTGGATAACATTTATGTCACCAGTAAAAAAAAAATGCCCCCAAACCTTCCAAAACAATTGTATTATTTCTGATTCATAAGCTATCAGTTCAGAAATGAACTTATTTGGCAACAGACCGTGGAGGGAAGTAAATGGCCATTTCTTTTTTCAAAACTACTAAAACAATCATTAATAGAACTGTTAAAGTCAGCATGAAACTTCCTGTGACGTATATCAGAGTGAAACGGCTTCTCGAACAAGAACAAATGTAGAGCGGAAGTCGCAGGATTTGATTTTGTCCATTGGGAATTGGTTTGATTGGATCGTTGTGGTTTGTTATTGCTGTGATCTCATGCGAGTGACCGGTTGTCCCGCCCTCAAGCCGGTAAACACGTCATCAGAAACACATGAATCTTAAAAAGATGTGCACAGATAAATCATTTACTGCAATATTCCATAAAAAAAATAATTTTCAATTTTGATATCATGAAGACTTTAAGGAATTAGAATCATTTAGATGAACCAGCAACTGGAAAACTGTCTTATGCTATTGAACATACAGGTGGTCTTAACCTCACTCACCATGTTCTCTCTAATCCTGGTTTGAATAGATCGGCAAAGAAGATCAGAAAAACACGAAAGTATGACATCATCACAACTCCGGCCGAGCGCGTAGAGATGGCACCTCTAAATGAAGAAAACGACGAAGATGACGACTCGACCCTGTTCGATGTCAAATACAGGCGAGTGCTTTATCGAGACTTGCTTTATGTGCAACGACATGAAATTAGGTCTCTTGTATTAACTTTTGTCTTCTTTTAGTGATTTAATTTGTAGTGCTTTACTTTTGCTTGCTTGTCGACGAAACTGACATTTTAAAAACTAATTCGAGGGAAGGGGAATAATGGTTTTAAACAAGTGGCATGTGGGTCTGGCTCCCATTTTAAATGTTTTCAAGTCTGCCTATCAAATACCTTACCAGGAAAACAAGGTTCAGTTTCTTTCCTGATGGCAAGTAATAAATGCTGTCTGCAGTGCAGCTACATATTTCTTCTCTAGTAAACACTAAACTTTAAATAACTTAGTATCAACATAGTGTGAGCGACAGGGAAATGGTGCTGAAAAATAGAACAAGACTGAATTTTCTAAGGACTTTTTCTCATTAGAATAAAATAGACTATTAATGGAAAATGCCTACCTATGCCATAAATAAATATTTAAACATTTTGATATGGAAAAGTGTTCACATGCTTGTGGTTGTTGTTGTTAAAAATGCACGCCAATGTTTCGCTTTAGACGGGCTTTTGTTGTTAATGTTGTTAAATGTTCATTTTTGTCTTGCTGTGCATTAACTAACATGGCACACTGCTATACTCTCATTAAATAAGACCAGTGTTTTAAAGCCCAGTAGCTGTTTATTGACTGTGAATGTTCTTGGTGAGGGACCTCACGGGTCACAATGGAAATAGTTGTGTTATTCGGAGGGTTGGTGAGCGTCAAAAGTGGACTTCTCCCTTCCGTTCAATTGTTCTTTGACTGAGAACCTGCTTCCTTTTTGCTGGGCATGGCTCCCTGTTTATCAGCTTTTTATTGGCAATGTGGCTGTTTGATAGTGAGGCAAACCAGTTCAGACCAGTTTGACAACTTTTTACTCATGCTTGAAACTTGATATCCTTTTTAATGTACCTAATCCTCTTATTTAAATTCTTTTTTTTTTTCTTTCTCATAGGTGAATTAAATTGTGCACTCAGAATCACTGTTGAAGAGCTCTTTTAACACCCCCGGATACCCCTGCGTGTGAACACATCTCTACAGGGAATGTGCTCCCTGCACCTTTTGATTTGATCCATTTCCTCTGAGCCTTGAAACCTCAATGGAACCTGACGGCAAAATATATCAAATGTTTCTTGGTGTATGCATCTGTTCTGACATTCCAAACCAACATGAAATCTGAAGTTTTATGAAAGCTTTTCTGTTGGAAGCACAGAAAGATAATCAAAGATTGATGTGT
>RJVU01048406.1:1956588-1988706 GCA_003731715.1 Anabarilius grahami | reverse complement strand
CCTAATGAAGGAGGCAGTAAATTTAGTCCCCCACAAATCCATTCCACAAATTAGTTATTGCTGTAATTATTGCACAAATATTTCATATTTTTCCTTTACCCCCAAAAACATTCCAGTTGTTTGGTAAAAAGTCTGTAATTCAAAACACATAATTGCGCTTGAAAGTATCAGGCAGCTTGAACATTTCTGTCACAGTATATCACAATGAAGCTATTATTTTTGGAATGTAATCATATCAAAAATTCAATATTCTTTTTGTTGTAAAAATTCCCTAAAATTATTACAATTATTAATTTAAATATTCTATACACAGAGCTCAAATATTTGGTTTAACTTTAAGTGATTTAGCTGTGCTTGAATCAGCCCAATGTTTCAAATGAAATAAACAAGATATGACGATGTTTATGCTCCAATACTGAATATGTCTTCTGTTCATTTATTATGTACTATCATCTGTATATATTGTATGCAAATTATTCATCTGAAATAGTTTATTTTTAGAAA
This sequence comes from Anabarilius grahami, assembly GCA_003731715.1. Classification (NCBI taxonomy): domain Eukaryota; kingdom Metazoa; phylum Chordata; class Actinopteri; order Cypriniformes; family Xenocyprididae; genus Anabarilius; species Anabarilius grahami. The sequence goes on along the minus strand of RJVU01048406.1, from coordinate 1,988,202 downwards.
GAAAAAAAAACATATTTTGATTTAATAAGAGTAATATGTTTCAAACATCCCTATATTTTGAGAATTATTAATGTACTAACCACTAATTGTGCATATTTACTGTATAAGGGTTGAATGTATGTGTGAGAGAGGATGTGTGTGGAGTTGGGAGAATACTGTTGCCATGTTGCTGCTCTCTGAGGTTGAGGATTGTTTTTTATTGTCGCATATGCACACCTCTTTTTTTTTTATTTTTTTTAATTAACTGGTTTTTACAGTGGAAAACGGCAGTGCCACACATCACGAAGGGTATAAACATGAAATATTTGAAGAGTATTTTTTAAATATCTTAGAGCTACAGTGATATATTGATGATATGTTATATTTTGTGACTTTTCCTTAAATTCAGTGTGACTTTATCTTGATGCTCCTACTAGATGTCAATGTGAAGGACTTGTGTCCAGCATCTAAGGGTCAAAAAGAATTTTGTTGAATTATAAATTATGGTGTAGCTGTTATTTTCTGATTAGTCTAAAACTGAAGTCAAGTGTGTGATTCTCTCTCTGTCTCTATTCTGTCTTTGCTCAAAATGTTTCCAATTGCTGGGTGTTGTATTTCATTCAAATCTGAATTCATGCTTTTGAAGGAAAGGAATAGGAAGTGAAGTAAAGGAATATGAAGTAAAATGGGTTAAATGCAAACAATTGCTGAAGTGACTGCAAAGCGGTTGAAATTAAGTGTTATTTCTGCACTGTTTTTCCCTTTAGCTATCTGCAATAATTGAACTTGTCTTAAAATACATGCTTTAACCGTCTCCTGGTTTTGTCTGGCATGTTTGTTAGTCTAAACACTGGACAAAAAAAAGTTTTATTATATCGACAACCACTTTTCTTTCCAAAGAAAACTATGTCTGAGCTAATTGTAAATGTTTGTTTTGTTTCTGAAGAGTATCAGATCGTAAATGTACTTTTCTTCGTTCTTGATTATTAAAGTAAATCAATTTATAAATGCAATAAATAAAAATCTTAAATGAAAACAAGGATTGTCAAATGTGTTGTTTAAAACTTGGTTTGAGCCTGAGTGTGAAGATCCGCCTCACACTTGTTAACCAGTAACCTGCAACAGCTCAAGCATGGAGCAACAAGCCAAACAAATTTTCCATTTGTCTGGTTTCCGTTTAGCTTCTTATTCAGTTAGTCATGCTTCAGTTAGAGCAAATACTAATTAGTCTAAAAAGCCTGTTTACACAAGGACGATAGCTATAAGGATAACCAAGGGTTCAGTTCTAAATATAAATAGCAGAGTCCACACCACAACTATAACTATATTGACAGTTAAACGATATCATTGGAATTGCTTTCTGAATTATTCTTCCAGCTGATGAACGATACAACATCGCCAGCCAATCAGAATCCATCCTGCTTTTAAAGGGTTAGTTCACCCAAAAATTACATTTCTGTCATTACTCGCCCTCATGTCGTTCCACACCCGTAAGACCTTGGTTCATCTTTGGAACACAAATTTTTAATATTTTTGATGAAATCCATAGACGGCAATATAATCAACACTTTCAAGGTCCAGAAAGGTACAAAAGACATCGTTAAAACAGTCGACGTGACTACAGCGGTTCAACCTAAATTTTATGAAGAGACGAGAATACCTTTTGTGCGCAAAAACAAAACAAAAATAACGACTTTATTCAACAATCTCTTCTCTTCCCTGTCATTATCCTTACGCAGTTGACGAATGACGTCCGAATGATTGGCCACAGCTGATCACGTGAGCAGCACGACGCATGCGTGTGATGCTGATGCAGGAGCCGGCCAATAATGAGTCGGCGTTCTGACGTAGAACCTGGAAGCGCTGGACGCAAACAACGTAAGAGAATGACGGGAGAGAAGATATTGTTGAATAAAGTCGTTGTTTTTGTTTTGTTTATTCGCACTAAAAGTATTTTCGTCGCTTCATAAAATTAAGGCTGAACCACTGTAGTCACGTCGACTGTTTTAACGGTGTCTTTAGTACCTTTTTGGGCCCTTGAAATTGTTGATTATATTGCTGTCTATGGACAAGTCGATCATACCTCTCGGATTTCATCAAAAATATCTTAATTTGTGTTCCGAAGTGAACGAAGGTCTTACGGGTGTGGAACGACATGAGGATGAGTAATTAATGACAGAATTTTCATTTTTGGGTGAACTAACCCTTTAAGAGCTCGAGCATTTAAAGTGGCACACAGCGCAAGCTTAGAATAAAATATCGTCCGATGCTTTGAACGCTAATATTTATCGTTATAGTTATCGTCCTTAAAGGCCCATTCACACCAATTGCGATAACTATAACGATAACTATATTTGCGTCCACAACGAATGATAACGGTTTGTTTATTCTAAGTTTACACGCTGTGGTTTTAAAGTGTGTACAACATGTTTTGCTGTTCTTGTTGCATTTACACGGCTTTAACCAGCAGATGTCCTCAGCACACTGTGTTTGAATGGCTAGTGCAATCGATTTCATCTAACAGTGAATTTAGCTGAAGAAGACAAGTCAATATAGTGGAATAAAAACAACGCCTAGTCACTGCAACTTCAAAGGAAGCAAAACAATGTTGTCGAAACTAGCGCTGGATACCTGAGGTAATTTTATTTTACACTGCTATGCTGGCATTTCGTTAATAGGCTACAGCATTTATTCCGAGCGAGGATATGTCCGATTGTTTTCCATATAGGCCTATCCATTTTCTTTAAAGTATCCTTGAAAAGCGTGTTTGACTTGTCAAACAGTGGCTTTTTCTGGACCTCGGCGATTAACTTCTCCACAATGTCGTCCGCCATTTTAAATGCGCGAGCCTTTAAAGAGTTGGTTCACCCAAAAATGAAAATTCTGTCATTAATTACTCAGCGTCATGCCGTTCACCCGTAAGATCTTCGTTAATCTTCGGAACACAAATTAAGATATTTTTGTTGAAATCCGATGGCTCAGTGAGGCCTGCATAGCCAGCAATGACATTTCCTCTCTCAAGATCCAAAGGTACTAAAACATATTTAAATCAGTGCATGTGATTCATGTACAGTGGTTCAATATAAAGCGATGAGAATATTTTTGGTGCGCCAAAAAACAAAACAAAATAACGACTTATGGCCGATTTCAAAACACTGCTTCAGGAAGCTTCGGAGCGTTATGAATCAGCGTATCGAATCATGATTCGGATCGCGTGTCAAACCGCCAAACTGCTGAAATCATGTGACTTTGGCCCTCTGAACTGCTGATTCGACACGCTGATTCATAACGCTCCGAAGCTTGCTGAAATCGGCCGCCATCACTATATAAGTCGTTATTTAGTTTTTTTGGCGCACCAAAAATATTCTCGTCGCTTTATAATATTAATATTGAACCACTATACTCACATGAACTGATTTAAATATGTTTTTAATACCTTTATGGATCTTGAGAGAGGAAATGTCATTGCTCCCTATGCAGGCCTCACGGAGCCATCGGATTTCAACTAAAATATCTTAATTTGCGTTCTAAAGATTAACGAAGGTCTTACGGGTGTGGAACGGCATGAGGGTGAGTAATAAATGACAGAATTTTCATTTTTGGGTGAACTAACTCTTTAAATTAGAATGGATTCTAATTGGCTGTCATTTTTATCGTTCAACAGAAAAAATATTTCGGAAAGTGATCCCAATGATATTGTTTCACTATATCGTTATCGTTGTGGTATTCTTTTATATTTAGAATGATTTTTAGAACTATATCTTTATCGTTATCTTTATAGTTATTATTCTTGGTGTGAACGGGCCTTAACTCTACAAAAATAGATGCAAACATCGAGTTTTATTAGCCCTTTTTTTGGTACACCTGTATGTTGATAGCCTAGCCCTCTTAGTTTTTTATTAGGCCTACTTAAGAGAATTTAAGTCATTTTCCCTGAAACTGTAAGGTTCGCCATATCACATGAATTCTTGCATGTCACTTCATTACTTGCAGAAGGCATAAGGCAAACACATTTTGTTCCACACAACACAATTCTGGCTTTAAAAATTCATTTGAAGGTTTATGTGGAACTTTAGTGTTAAATAAGCCCTCCATCCTTTGTGTCTGTTCCCTTCTAAAGTAACTTGTAAAGCACCACATATAATATTGTAAATTCCCCTTTTGCCTGACATGAAAGGGCTTTTTTTTTTTTTTAAGTATTTTTCTTGTGATAAAGTTTTGTAAAAACAAACTAAAATCATTCTACGGATACAGCAACTCCTCACGCGTTGGTTACCCACAAGCCCATAAAACACACCACATTTCCAGAAATTAGCCTAACAAGACATCACTCCACATATTTCTCAGAAAATATTGGCTAAAATACTGTTATGTGGCTCACAGATTATAAATTGTTTCACTTTTCCCAGACTGAATTCATTTTGTGGCATCCTGAGCTGAAGTTGTTTTCTCCTCAGTTCCTGTCTCTCTTTTTCTTTAAAGTCTACGACGTTTTGCATCACTTTCTTGTACGTTGCCTCAGCTCAGAGATCCAGCATCCAACCTAAAATATGCTTTTCGTCAAGGTAACAAGGATTTAACACAACCTGTCTCAGTTTTACTACAGTGAAGACAAAGAAGCTCTCATTTCAATAAGCATCAGAGCTATTTTGGGTGTAGAGTTAATAGGGTCTAACCACACAGGTCATTCAATAAAAACAGAAACAAAAGGATCCCCCTCTCTCCTCCTAAACCAGACACTGTGGTAATCATTAACACATGAAAGCAGGAAACATGGACATCTCTTCCCAACGTCCTCCAAGCTGTGGCCCGCAGTCAGTTGCGGCGTAATTAAGTTGAGTCATATTGGTTACAGACCGTTTCTTCTTCTTTTTTCAAAACACAGGGGTGCTTTTACGGATAAATGCGTTAATTATGTCGGATGGCCTGTTGACGTCTGCAGTGACACAATTATCTATTTTTAACTTAAACGGAGACATAATAAGAGCAACATGTTGTGCTTCGAATACTTCATGTCAAAAACATGACAGATCACACGGTTCAAAACACATGAGAAGCCCCTCTCTTGGCTGCTGTATATTCACAGAAATATTTCAAATACTACACTCCCTCCAGGAAAAAATGTCCAACTTCTACGAAAATGTCCTCTCAGCTTGATCAGACCTCAAAGCACATGTAGCCTAATTAAATTTGTCACAGCTGTTTTTGGAAAAACACATTTTTTGGGGTCAGTAACAAACAAGAGTGTCCAAAATAAAATCTTTTAGTTTTGAAAAACTTGAATAATTTTAAAGAAGTTTTATCTACTTTAACCCCCGGTTTCACAGACAAGGTTTAAGCCTAGTGCCAGACTAAAATGCATGTTTGAGCCGTTTTAACTAAAAGCAACTTTGTTTTGCCACTGTCTCAAGATGCACATCAGTAATGTTTTTTTTCTAAGGAACATTTATAAAAGCTACTTAAATGTCCTAAATGAGCTAGAACCCTCTCCTGGCTTAAATCTATGAAACCACACCTAAATGTATTAAAGTCTAAACACATGCCAATCGATACCATTTATTTAAAAAAAAAAAAGTTAAAAGTATTTCTTACAAATCATAAATGATTCATAACGTCACATCACATGACATTTTACAACCTGGACTAACCTTGCATTGTCAAATTATCTGAAATTAATCTGTCCGCGGGTTGAAGCAACTTCAAATAACATATTTATCCCCTGGAATATGAATTTTACCAGGGGAACCCTGGCAAAAACACAGATTTCACCCCCCGGAAGGCGGTTTCTACCGGGGTACCCCCACTGAAACACGATTGGGATAGTTTTGTGTATCAATTGGGTGGGTTTTGTTGTGAAAGCCTGGCAACCCTGACCTTGACACACAATCATGAAGGTCTGCAGAGGTTCTTTCAATCATTTCCTGTTTTTTTTTTCTCCCTGTTCTTTTGTATGTTTCTGAAAGTAGTTTGCACCACATGAATTGTCAATTTGATAGATAATCGCTTTTCAAAAATATTAGTAAGTGGTCAAGCATTTTTGTGATTTTTCTAAGAAATAAAAATAAAAGATAATGCCAAGCAAAAGCATCATTTTTCTTCATTATTATATCAAGGTATCTGCATCACCCTGACATTTTTGAAAATTAGCTTTAATTCAGAAATTAAAAACATGTTAATCATAAAAGAAGCCCATTTTTAAGCCAATGTACACATCCGTTCCAGTAAATAAAAAAAAGAAGAAATTAATACTTTTATTCAGCGAGGATGCATTAAACTAATCAAAAGTGACGTTAAGGAGTTTTACGTTGTTACAAAAGATCATTTGTTCTTGTGAACTTTCTATTCAAAGAACCCTGAGGAGAAAAAAAAAAATCATGGTTTTAACAAATATTTTCACAGGAATTATACATTTTAAACTATATCAAAAGAAAACAGTTAATTGAAATTGTAATATTTACACATTACTGTTTTTTAAATGGAAGCTTGTTTCCGCCACTAAAAAAAATTAAGGTAATTGCGATTTCTCACATTTGTGACTTTTTTCTCAGAATTGTGAGTTTAGGCCTATATCTCGCAAATCTGACTTAAAAAAAAATATATATATATATATATATTTTCTCTCACAATTGGACATCATAACATGCAATTGCGAGTTTATATCTTGCAATTCTGACATAAATCACAATACTGAGAAACAAAGTTAGAATTGTGAGATATAAACTTGCAGTTGCAAGAAAAAAAAAGTCAGAATTGTGAGATAAAATGTCAGTTACGTTTATTTATTATTTCATTGCGGAGACAAGCTTCCATAGTTTTTACTGTATTTTTGATCAAATAAATGCAGCCTTGGTAAGAATAAAAGACTTATAAAAAAAAAAAAAAATTACCAACCACAAACTTTTGAACGGTATAAATAAATAAATAGAGCTGGAAACACACACACCAAAAACATTGTCATTATCACATTGGCCAGATAAGTACAGCAGTATGTTCTTTACTTATAAGTTATCACAAATACATTCACTGAAACATGTAATATGTGTCACATACAAAAAATCCAAAACACCCCCGAAAAACCCTCCTTTATACAGAAACAGTCTGAGATCCTAAACAGATACTGTGTGGCTTTAACAAATTCCAAAGTTTACATACTCAACGTCCCTTCACGGATGAACATTCTTGAGTACACATGAGTGTGTGAACAGCTGTGTGTGCGCTGGATTTGGCTACAGTATCTCAGTGTGTGGCTCCACACGCTCTGATAGCTGCCTCACTGTGCAAACATGTTCAGCTACAAGAGTTTAGATGCTTGCAGTGCACATGTTCCACAAGTACTATAGCACATTAATGCAAAAAATTTGTAATGCCTGCTAAAGGTCACAACACTACTCACTATGTCTTTCTAAGGCAACTTTATCAAGTGTCACATGATGCAGCATAACATTTCTTCCTACTTGAGGCACTAAATTGTCTAAAAGAATGTATGTAGCAACATAGAATTAACATTTAATCAGTATAAAGGAGATTTACCACTAAGTCTAAACTGTACGACGTTAAATGCAAAAACTGACAACTTTCCTACATTCAGCCATGCCGTCTGTGGGTTCAACAAACACAGACTGTAAAGGCAACAAATAAAAGACATTCTAAATTTAGACTTTTTTTTTTTTTCTTTCTTTAACACAAATTTCCCCAAAAGACTAAAGGCTAAAGACCCATTTTATCAATATGCTCCCATCTTGTGGCCAAATATGGCATACAACTAAATCTGAACATATGAGACACTTAATGAATCATGTTAAAAAACATGGAATATGGAAAAGGGGGGGCTTTTTATATAAAATAGCCTTATTTGGGGATTAAAAACATTCTTAAGGTTGAACACTTAAGAAACCCCTGTCCCGTTCATATATTGCATTCTCATATTTGGTCAGAGATTTACCTGGAATATTCAGGTAATCCAGATTTTTTTTTCACAGCATTTCTTTTCTCTATGCATGTTCAAAGTCCAGTGTATGAAACCATTTTGAATGAGACTTTAAAAGCTCATGTTGGGAGTTTACATGGTCCCGTGTGCAGCCGCAGCGCCCCCTGTCTGTGAAGAGCACTTAAAGTTCTGAATTCCAAAGGCATTGTATGCGGACTGGATCTAGATGTGTAGTGGTAAGTTAGCGTGTCGTAGTAGTGATACTTGACCGGTTTGCCGTCAGGATCATGAGCGAAAGGCCAGAAGCCGTACAGGTGGATCTCATCACAAAAGCGTGTTGCCATGGTGTACATCAGGAGACCGGTGGTGGGCCTTTTGATCTGGACATGATTGGTTAACCAGTACCTGCAAGAAAGTCATTGATTAACTTAAGACCAACCATCATAAAGTATTACACTCAAGTTAATTATTTTTTACAATTAGTATGATCTATTAGTATAATATGAAAACCTAGAAAATCAGACACACTACTGTTCAAAAGTTTGAGGTCAATAAGATTTAATGTTTTTGAAAGAAGTCTCTTATCCTCACCAATGCGGCATATATTTTAATATATTTTAGAATGTAATTTATTCCTGTGATGGTAAAGCTGAATTTTCAGCATCCAGTCTTCAGTGTCACATGATCCTTCAGAAACCATTCTAATATATTGATTTGGTGTCCAAGAAACATTTCTGATTATTATCAATGCTGAAAACAGTTGCTGCTTAATATTTTTGTGGAAACTGATTTTTTTTCTCTCCAAGATTTGATAAATAAAAAGTTCAAAAGAACAGCATTTATTTAAAATAGAAATCTTTTGCAACATTATAAATGTCACTTTTTTCAATTTAGTATAAATTCAGTAGTGCAGAAGGTTTTAAAAGAGTGACAATCTACATTTACACAACAATAATGTAATAAAAAAAGAAACGTTTTTCACGTACAGGTGACAATGTTGTCAAAATGATCCCCATTCACACAGATCTTTGAAAACGCTGTATTATTCATGCCAGGCCAGTAGTTGGCGATGTCACTTTGTAAAGAAACACTATGACCCTATAGACTGAACATGTAATACGCATGCGCATGACGTCACCATTTTCACAAATTTGCATTTTTGTAGTTTACACAGAGACTATAACGGTATCGTTTTCAAAAACTTGCTCATTGAAATCCGTTTTCAAAAGTTTGCGTTTTCAGGCCCCCAAAATGCTAATGTTATGTAAATTAACATCCAAAACGCATTTTTTTTTAGTTTTTAGTTGAAAACGGTGTAGTGTAAACGCCCCCTAAATGTAACAGGTGATTATAAAATCCTCAGTGTGTTCACAGCTAAGGTTCCTAAAAAAGGAGCCTCAGCTGCATTTAGTCTAAATCCCCTTTTAAAATAATCTCATGGAAAACTCGTCCACATCCAAACCTGACAGTTGTGCAGCTCTTCCATGTTTAAAAGATGATCAAACAATTGAACAATGTCTATTAAGATGCACTGAACCCTCTCCAGTCCACTCACCCCTGAATAACCCTCACAATAGGGCTCTCTCTGTGTATCCGTGAGGTGTCATTCATTCAGGACGGCTGCAGCAAAAAGGGGTTCTGGAGAAAAGGAGTTTCAGATAACAAAAGGCTGTGGGATCCCATATCCCCTATTTAAAGCTACCTCTGGACTGGTCTGAGTACAGATTTCTTTATTCCAATTCATTGGGATTAAATTTCAATTCAAAAAAAAAAAAAAAAGGGGTCAGTAAGATCTCTTCTGCTCACCAAGGATGCATTTATGTGAGAAAAACATGGCAAAAAAAGTAATATAGTGAAATATTACTACATTTTAAAAGAACTATTATATTTTGAATTGAACCTGTGATGCAAAGCTGACTCATTTCTCCAGTCTTCAGTGTCATGTGATCCTTCAGAAATCATTCTAATATGCAGATTTGCTGTTCAAGAGACATGTCTAATTATTATCAATGTTGAAAACAGGTTTACTGCTTAATATTTTGTGTAAACTGTTTTCCAGGATTTTTTGATGAATTGAGAGTGCAAATAAACATTTAAAATAGTAAAGACATTGTTACAATTGTCACTTTTTAAATCAATTTAAAGCATCTTTGCTGAATAAAATTTTTTTTTTTTTTTAATTAAATAAAAAAATAAAATCATACCCTAAACTTTTGAAGTAAATACTGCTATAAATTTAACAGTGAAGTGATTCAGTCTGATTTAATTTTGACACCCAATAAAATAGAAATTTCTTGCCATTATTTCACAATACACAGTCTTTTTATTGTATCACACTCAATGCAGACCACTGGGGTAACGGTGTTAAAAAGTGGGTGGGGGCATCAATACATTGAGTCAACAGAACCAATAGAGAGTCTCCGCAACGACGTCAAGCGATAGATTGAGGCGCTCGTCTGTGTGAAAACTGTGCAAGAGCCACAAGAGCCACTGATACCACAGGCAACAAACAAACACTCGACATGATTTCAAAAACAGCACATTCCAGCGTCAGATCGCCTCTTATTTAACACAAATGAATTAACTCTGATATAGTCAACTGAAGATGTTAACTCTGTATTAGGAACATACTTGCCGCGAGATGTTTCAAAAAGTGGTGGAGACAATAATCGACCCTGTCAAAAGTTGACAGGCTGAAACAGATTGTAGAACTTACATTGAAAACTTGGTTATATGAACTAGATTCTTCAAAAAAAAAAAAAAAAGTGTTTTCTTCATTTTTGTTCCACATGAAAAAAGAAATAATCAAAGGGTACGTTTGGACGACAACAATGCACTAAACACGGAAATGTTTTTCATTTGCGTTTTTTTGCGTACAAGCGATAACACTGTCAAAACGATCCCCGTTCACACGAATCCGCTAAAATGACTAAAAACGCTGTATTATGCTGCCAGGCCAGTAGTTGGCGATGTCACTTTGTAAATAAAAACTATGCGCCTATTACGTGTTCAGTCTATACGCATGCGCATGACGTCAGAGTTTTCACAAATTCACGTTTCTGTAGTTTACACGGAGACAATAACTGTATCGTATTCAAAAACTTGCACTTTAAAACCCGTTTTCAATAGTTTAAGTTTTCAGGCCCTCAAAACACCAGTGTCATGTAAATGAGCGGGAAAAAAATGCCTAAAAAGCTGTGTTTAATTTAAAACTGTGTTGTGTAAATGCCCCCTAAAACAACATGGTGAATAAATGATGGAATTTTTTTGTTTTTCCTAAGTTTTTGGAAGAACTATTCCTTTACAAATATACTTTTTTTATCATTTGAACAACTATAACATATTGTTATGGCACATTCCCCTCAATACACCATCCACTGAACAGCTGCCTCAGACTCAGGGTTCAGACACTCAACTCTGAGGGAGGGCTGAATGACAGTCTTAAAACATGCAGAGGTCGATGGAAGAGGCAAAGGTTGAGCTATTTAAAGACAACCGACTACAATTGAGCCAAGAGGGGTTTGAATTTGTTGAGCGAACTAACAAAAGACCTTCTGCAAAAAAAATCCAGATATAGATGCCTGTGTGCACTTAGTGTGCAGCCATATCCATTTACAGGGACAGTCTGTGGTCGTGGGGCAGGATGTGAATGTATTGATGCCTGAACTATAAATAGCGAGAGGCTTGATACACCTGCTTTTGCCAGCATGGGTTTGAGTAGTCTTAAATGCACGGGCACGTACCCTCTGACGGCATGGAGCAGGCGGAGGGAGGGGAAGGCGGTGCGGACGTTCACAGTATGCAGAAGAATGAGGCGGATGACCCACTCCACTCGCTCCTCTCCTCCTTTAGCCATGAAGGCAGGGATCCACAGCACACTCCCACTGAGGCTCTGCAGCCTGTGGACGAAGCGCTGCACCCACTCCTCACTGTTCAGGTCCTGAAAGGCACGCTGGACCACAGAGGGGTTCATAGTCACCAGACTGGTGCGCAGGCCCACATCAGCTGAATACTCCTCCACTGGAGCTAGGTTACACCTTGGAAATGCACACACACACATATATATATATATATGGTTAAGTCTTAATTATAGCTTCAGGTTAGGCTGGTCACCATGCATACACACACACACACACACACATTACAACCCCCAATATTTACATTTATGCATTTGGCAGACGCTTTTATCCAAAGCGACTTACATTGCATTATCCTATACATTTGTATCCGAGTATGTGCAATCCCTGGGATCGAACCCATGACCTTGGCATTGCTAGTGCCATGCTCTAACCACTGAGCTACAGGAAAGCTATATTTCAACGTTTCAACTGTGTATAAAGCTGATAATAAGCCATTCCTTTTGGTCAACCATAGTTATCTTCATAGTCAACACTTCAAGCAAGCCATAACATTTTTTTATATAAGCATATCTGAAGTTTATTTCACTCTGCATTGCTGCATTACACATTGGGGCGGAGCCAGACATTGTTAACATTCGGGGCTTAGCCCAAATCTATATTTTTCCAATGACATTTTAATTTTCTGTTAACAGCTTTACTGACATGAAAGAAGCTTTTTTATTCTTGAGTAAAGTTCATAAAATGTACATGATTTGGCACTTTAATTTGTAAAAGTTTGTTAGGTATACCTCCTCTAGGGGGGTCCGGGGGCATGCTCCCCCTTAAGAAAATTTAGTACATTTTAAGGTTAAATGCATCAATCTGGGGCACTTTGGAAGCTCAAAATTAAGAGCTTCAACCCATGTACAGTGTGCAAATTGACCAAAGAAACAGCATTGTACCTCGACATGAAAGAGGGTTTAGTTCTTTTTAGTCTGTAGTATCATCTTTTTAGCTGTGATATAGTGTCTACATCGTTTTAGGATGCCAAACAATTATTACAATGAAATAATAATATAATAATGTTTTAGGCCTATATAATTATTGATATGACTAATATCCATATATTTTAAAAAAAAAAAAAAAAAGCTCTTTAAATAAATTACACTTTTTATTAGAAATTATAAGACTTTTGTACTAATTTCTAAGATAGGCCTAAATCCTTGAGCTTTTATTTTGATCACCAGCTGATCGCGTGAGCAAATGTGCGCACTTGCAGCGCAGACAGACTGTAAATATACTTAATCACTGTATTTTGCTGTTTTATAAAGGCACAAAGCCATATCACGGTTTCAATTTTAGTTCGTTGGCAAAATACAACGTTAGAGACCATTTACATGTTTTAAATTTTCGGTTCATTATGAAACGGTGGCACCGGGTCATTAATGGGAAACACTGAATGAACGTTTAGCTGACAAATGTGCCAAAGTTGTATTATCAGCTGTTATATCATAACAAAAACCCTTCAGCCGGACCGAAAGAGTCTCGAGGCCTGCCGCTGCTCTGAGTGAGTGACAGGAGGCGTGTCTCTGTACATCTGCGGTGTGCGTGAACGCGCTGTCGGAGAGAAGAGAGAGAAAACGCTACCGGTAACGCTGTATGTATGGATAGTACTATAGAAAAGCAGTGTTGAACTGTTTAACATTTTAATAGAGAGATATGTTTAGAAAAATGATATTTTGACAGCACTGTTAAGAAACCTCAAACCTGATAGATTCGGGGCATGACTCAAAACATTCGGGGCTGAAGCCCCGGCAAAATCGCTGGCGCCGCCCCTGATTACAGCCAAAATATATTCTACACAAATATGTCAGTGCAGAAGCTATAAGCAAGTGTGTGTTGCATTTTTGCTGTTGCAGAAAAAGGTGCAAATGCACATCAGCATAAACTGTCTTTCTTGGTTATTTTTCTATAGTATGCAATAGTTGAGTCCCGGAAGTAAACCTCCCATTCATTATCCATGAGTCAGCAAAGAAATCTCCACCAATCAGAGAACTGCGACAAGCAAATCATGCCAAAAGAACTCTTTAGTTAGCGCCCATCCACTCCCATGAATCGCTGCAAATGAAGTAATCAATTCAGCCTCCTGTGCACTTTTACATGAATGATTTTTAAATTTTTTTTGCTGCAAATCCAAGTTTGTAATGTTGTGATTCACCACGTAGCTGGTTGGTTTTGTTCATGGCTTATAATTCATTAAAGATATATGGAAAACAACAATTCTGGAACAAAGGCCTATGAAAAAGTGTCACTGTTGCACTACTGTACTCAACTACTGCCATGATGAAGCAACAGCTTGAAGTGTTGCTGCACATTACCCGAGTAATAGGTAGGTCTGTTAACTCACTAAATTAAATGCAACAACACATTCTTCATTAAAGTATATTTTGGCTTTGCAGGGGTTTTCTAGCTGGGATAGTGGGACCTCCTTTAATATTAAAAATATTAAAGGATTAGTTCACTTTTAAATACACTTTTCCTGATAAATTTACTCACCACCATGTCATCCAAGATGTTCATGTCTTTCTTTCGTCAGTCGAAAAGAAATGAAGGTTTTTGAGGAAAACATTCCAGGATTTTTCTCCATATAGTGCATTTCAATGGCTACCAACAGATTGAAGGTCCAAACTGCCGCTTACGCTGAATGTCCTACACCTTCCCTATTCTACTTACGGAAAAAAACTAAACTGGCGCCGCGTTCGTTACGTAAGTAGAATAGGGAAGGCATAGGACATTCAGCGTAAGCGTTATGAAGAATGCGGAAGCAGAAAGTACGTTCAAGGCGATATTTTGTTTATAAATCATAAACGGTTGTATTTTTTTCGAAAATTACCGATCGATTCGCTAGATAAGACCCTTATTTCTCATCTGGTATCGTTTAAAGCCTTTGAAGCTGCACTGAAACTGCAGTTTGGACCTTCAATCTGTTGGTAGCCATTGAAATGCACTATATGGAGAAAAATCCTGGAATGTTTTCCTCAAAAACCTTCATTTCTTTTCGACTGACGAAAGAAAGACATGAACATCTTGGATGACATGAGGGTGAGTAAATTTATCAGGAAAAGTGTATTTAAAAGTGAACTAATCCTTTAAATAACATAATATGAAACTACAGCTGTGGCTAAAAGTATTGGCAGTGACGAATTATGGTTTTGCAAAGTTTGCCGTTTCAGTATTTATAGATTATTTTTTTCACGTTTTTAAGAGTCGTAAAAAGTACAGACTTCGGTACTGAAATTTAAAAAATGTGACCCTTTGAGCGCTGTTGTGAGGATTCGTAAACACCTCTGATCGGCCATTGTGTTGACGCGCTCATCAGATATGTCTGTAACTGGCTACAATGATCAACACACGGCAGCGTTTGAAAGTACACAAGTGTTTGAATTTGAAAGGGTTTTGAAAGCGGGAGACGCCTACTTTCAAACACTCCCATTCTTTCCTTATTAGTGCTCGGAGTTGATTACAATTTGTGGGCTTCTGCTTGTCCACTCGCCTTATGAGGACTGACACAGGTTCTCTATGGGATTAAGATCCGGGGAGTTGCCTGGCCACGGATCCAAAATTTCAATTTAAAGATCCCCAAGCCACTTCATTATCACTCTTGCCTTTATCACATGGTGCTCCATCATGCTGGAAAATGCACAGAGCATTCACAGAGTCTCAGGATGCTTCACTGTTGACACGACACAGGACTCATGGTGTGTTCACCTTTTCCTTCCCAGACAAACGATTTTCTACATGTCCCAACCAGTCGGAAGGGGGCTTCATCACAGAAGATTTGCACCAGTTTTCTGCTCTCCAATCCTTGTACTTCCTGCAGAATTTCAGTCTGTTCTTCTTGATGTTTTTCTTGGAGAGAAGTGGCTTCTTTGCTGCCCTTCTTGAAACCAGGCCGTTGTCCAAAAGTCTTGGCCTCACTGTGCATACAGATGCATCACACACACCTACTGCCAATACTGAGCAGCTCTTCTGTAGCGATACTGTAGCCGGCTCCTCAGGAGAAAACCCCAGCCTTAGAGTATTTACATCCAGCTCATCTGAGCATCAAGAGTGATAATGTTTGTTAATGTGACATAGCAAAAATGTAAGCATGAGTAAATGACCTTCACTCCAAGTAATTTGTCTTACTACAAAATGCAGCATAATAATACAGTCTGCATTAATGTCATACATGCAGAATCCTCCGAAAGAGCAAGCAGAATCCTCCGAAAGACCAAGCAAGCACCTTTTAGAGCTCAACCCATCATTTAACTAAAAACAAAACAAAACCCAGAGGTGACTTTAAAGCAAATACCAAGCAGCGTGCTGGCATTATCATCTTGCCACAATACCTGGAAAAACCTTTCAACACTGGCACCATGCTGACTATCGAGGCTTAGCTGTCACGGTCACACTCCCACACAGTTTTGTCCTTGCCCGGCGGAACAGCCATGCCAACCACACAAGAGAGATTTAAGTTCCTCCATTACTTAAACTTTGAGGCTCTATATGTGCCTGGACTGGGGCTGAATGACATTAATGTTGTAAGAGCACAGCTGGGCTGATGAGGACTTATTTAGGATTAAGAATCTCACAGTATTACACTACTCTAAGCATCACATAAGGCACACTTGCTGTTTTTTTTCAAGCAAGCAGCTTTCAGCTGTATAGGCAGAACATTTTACAGGCAAGTGAACTTTAGTCACTTTCAAAAGACAGACTAATTACGTTTCCAGGGCTATGGCTTAGTATGACTTGTACAAATGTCATATTTGCTCAGCTGGTCTCAAATTGCAGTATGTATCACACTTCAGTTCTGAAAGCCTTCAGACATTGCGAGTCAAGCCTGGAAATAGTACTGACAGATATTTCAAAAGCGCATTGTGTCGCATACGGACTGCAAGCTGTTTGAAATCCAAACAGCATTTCTTTAAAGCAGTGGTTACCAAAGTGGGGTTTTGGGGGAGTGGGGGAGCATAGGGACAGTCAGAAGATTGTTATGCAAAAGAAACCTCTTCAGGGTGATTGAAGACCCCACTGCGAAATTATCCCACTTATTATGCGGCTATTTGCCACAAAGTAAATAATTGAACAAAATATTAATTTGACATTTTATTATCACAAGAAAACCCGCTTGAGTGGACTTGTAGCAGTTGTTGTTGTGGAATAACAGACCGCTAGATGGATTAAAGAATCAAAATTCAGTATTGCAGGGAGGCGTGTAAAAATATAATGATGCATGGTTCATCACAAAGCATGGACAAGTTTGTAAAAGGACTGGAAGTGCCAGGTAAAAGTAAAGCAGATGATAAATCTACTTCAAATGTCACAACTACCAAAACAAACGTGTCTACACCAGATGCGGGCAGCATGACACAACGCAACAAAAGCTAATAGAACCCATTATAATCAGTGATGCTGTCTACACTGGATGTGGCGCAACAACAAATTCTGACAGTAAACTGATGCCTCCCTCCATTTCTGACATACTCCAAACCTCAAGACAAGAAAATATGACAAGGCATATCTCACCCTTGGATTCACCAGTACAACAGTGGGTAATGAAGAGAGACTACAGTGTGTTTCATGCCTCAAAATATTAGCTTCTGACTATATGAAGCAGAACAAGTTAAGCCGCCACTCAGACTTCACATCACGAACACAAAGAGAAGCCCGTTGAAGTCGTGAAGTTGTACTGTATTAATAATGTTTCAAATACATTATAGGATTTTTCAAGTAAGATCACGTCTTAGGGCTGGTTCACATAGAACGCGTCTAAAAAACGCAGCGCTCAGGAATAGGTTTAAAAAAAGCGCAGCGCAGAACGCAAGGGTCTCGAGACACACTTGAGACGTGATGCAATAACGGCAATAACGAACAAATAAAACAGTTGCCACACCAACTTGCTACTGTAAACAGAAGCTCGCAATGCTTGCCCCGCCTCCGAGTTCTTCCGATTGGTCCACTGTTTTGGAACCGACATTGATGAGCGGCGCTGCGTGTTAAAGTTGAAATTCTTTTAACTTGACGGTCTTAAAAACGCGGCACTGCAAAAGACGCAAGACGCGAGCGTAATGGTCATACACGTCCTTCTAGCGTGTTTACACTGAAAAACAATGGAAAAGTAGCACATTGGATTAGAAAAATGCATTGTGTGTGAACAGCCCATTAGAGTGTCTTTATGTGGGTGCACTCTCAGAAGAAAAAAAAACAAGTACAAAAGCTGTCACTGGGGTGGTATCCTTTCAAAAGGTACACGTTTGCACCTAAAGAGTGCATATTAATATCTCATTGGTACATATTGGTACCAAAAGTGTGCATATTAGTACCAAAATGGTACAGCCCCAGTGACAGCTTTTGTACCTTTTTTTTTTTTTTCTGGGAGTCTAAGTGAGGGGCCGGCAGAAAAAGTTTGGGAACCACTGCTTTAAAAGTGAGTTTAAACTTGAAATGTAGAGAATGTGAATAACTGGCTGTAATGATACAAACAATTAACTTTATAATAAATTAGCATCAGCTTTGCAATCGTCGTTCTGATATATTGATACTACTCTGGATAAAACCCTTCTATTATTTTAGGGTTTTGTTGACATCCTTGGGAGCAAGCGCCTAAAAAAGGTAATTGTGAGAAAGTTTAAAATAAGTCGTCACAGATACAAGAAATAAAGACCAATATATGTGAAATTAAGTGGCAATTAAGAGGTACAGGGATGTTCAAATGGAGCAATTACTTTTGGAGACTCTAGCTCCACATTGCTAGTTATGACAATTATTCTTCACAGCTAGTTTAGGTTGGTTTGTTGTTTGATTCGGGATGAGAACACTTACTAACTGGCAAAGTTATATCACAGGTTATATCAACAGAGCACAAACCATTGAATGTGACAGAGGACAGATGTTTACCTAATGACAAAGTCATGTGAATCAATCTCTCTGCCGCAGCTGCTATTCAGTAATATCCCAGAGTTCCCAACGATGGCACATTGTTTGTAATGCTGGTTCTTCATGGGGGACACAGTCGGCAAAAGTTGGTACAGGTTCTCAGAAATGTTTGTGGTGCTCTGGCGGTCAAATATATAATGAATGACATCCCCCGGTTTAAAGGTGCTCTTAAGAATTGAGATGTCCCTCTCAGCATCCAGAAACCTCAAAATGTTTTTCCTGGAGGGGAAAATGAAAAATCATAACACTTTAGAAAGAGCTTTAACAGGGAACCACATTCTGCATTCTTCAGAAATGCCATACTGTGCATTTGAATAACATCGAGCCTTACCTGATGAGGTTAGACAAGCTGCTGTTGAAAGTCCATTCAGGTGAAGATGAATTGCAGGTTTTGCTCTTTATGCCTGGCAGTGGAATTGGAGAAGAGACTTTGCTCTTTCTATAGGTAACTAGAGATGTAGGGGCAGAACTAAGGACTGAATTTCTGAAGAAAAGAAAGATCATACCAGTGTGTTTATATGCACTGACCATACATCAATATTAGCAACTTAGGCACGGCTACAAATAACATCTGCCGGCTCAATAGATTGGCTGCTATGTTTTTGTAAAGCATGAAATCAATACTCAAAACCCTGATGAAACAGTAATGTGAAACAAACAAAACAAACAGATCTTAAGTTTAATTTCTTGCTGATATTATAGTTTTCTGTGTGTTGTAATTTAAAATCAAAATAAGTATCATGTAAAGAAACAAAAAATAGAATGAATTTACATTTTACATTTCTTGCATTAGTTTTAGAGGGCTAAAACACAACACTGAGAAACAGCCTTAAATATTTGGTTGTAAGCAACAATGACATTTTCTCTGGAAACATCATAAATCATAAATGATATAACAAATCAGATTACAAACCTGTCAGACTTAAGAACAAAGCTTTTTAAATGAAATCTCTGTGAATCCTCAATGTTCCTATAAGAGCAGAAGACAAAATATTCATCATCATTATCCAGTAATATGACCATTAATAATGCTCTGAAATCACATCAGCGAGTAGATAATTGAGGTAGAGGCAATTAGGCTTCAGACTGGAAAAAAATACATGAAATTGAATTAGGATGATGATAATGTTTATTTAGCAATTTTATGTGAGTAATTCCACTTATATTAACTCTTTAGAATATTTTCATGGCACAAATCCAAGGTCATGGCTAGTGTATTTTAACCCTTGTTTTTATTTATCAATCATTTCATCAACTCATTACAACAATTATTTCAGTCATTAGCACAGAGGATGTGTTTAGAAGGAAGATTTGTTAGCCTACAACTACAAAAAGAATGTTATTTTGTTGTTTATTTTGATCATATGAGTATAATCATATAGCATATTTCAATTTTAATATAGTGCTCAATGCAATCAGAAAGTGTATTTATGATATAGACACTTTGTGTGTGTGTATATATATGTATATATATATATATACACACACATTTCCTCCATTTTTCCAGAAACACATCCTTTAAATTAACAAAATTGATCTTTTGGTATAAGAATTTCTACAAACAGTTTGAGGTGGTCAGATACATTTAACCAAATATGTTGGTCATTGTGAACTCAAATAAAAGAAGCAATGAATGAAAAAAAAACATTAGAATTTATACTTATACCTGGAGGAATCACCTTAACACATAATGGCAAAGAAAATAGCTGTTCACCTCTACAATGCTGGGTGCCCCTTCAAAACATTTAGGACAGGATTAAAATCAGTCCTATTTGTCTACCATTCACTGTAATGTTCTCTATCTTTCCCCCAAAGTCATGGCTACGTGCATTATTAAGCAGACAGAGCACAGATCTCTTAAAATTCTGGGGAGCAGCTTCAAATGCAGATTTAATGGTGGAGTTGCTTCAAAGCGCTTATAACTGTTCTGAGATACACCCCTTAGATCCTTTGTTTGATATTGCAATTTAGAATATAATTCCATAAATTATAAATCTCACCAATAACTTAAGCAAAAATTAGGTCATAAGAGTCATCTAATGCCTTCTGACAGCTAGTAAATGAGGTGTGAAATTTCCAAATTGGGATTTTACAATTATATTTTGTCTCTGGGATATTTTGGGTTAGCAAATACGAGGGAGGAAATATTCCCTTTGCGTGCTTAATGGATAAACTGTAATTAGTGCAGCAGAAACATATCACGGTACAGAGCAAACAAGCCAAATACTTTGCATAAAACGTCAAATGTGGCAACTCGTAGTATGATCTATTAAAAATTAAAGAACAAATGCATGTCTTGGCAGCATACACTTGTTGTTTTCTCATGCAATTATTCTTGCAATTAATCCAATCCTATGCACAAACATTCTTCTCACTCAAGAGCTTTAAAGTGAATGTCCCGAGACGGCTAGATTTCCAATTGTAAGCCTGTGGATTTCTGCTACAGGGCTCAATTATAGCCGAAGAAAGGCAAACGGTTCATTTTTGTCTTCAAGCTGTAGCTTTAAAGCCACAAATCAAACAGTAATCCTCTAGATGCCACAAACCACAGATCAGGCGGTCTTTTCACTTGCATGAATGGATCCAAACAGAACACACTCAAGAGTAGAACAAAACTAGACCATCAGCCATCCGTCACAGAACAGCAGGGTCAGCTGCATTTATGATGACTCCCATACAAGGTCTCACACTCAGCAAAAGTCTGAATGACACATTTTGGAGAACGGCCAAGTATTAATAATCAGAAACGGTTTGTATATTCAGCAAAACCAGCTCCAAAATGTGTACTCTGATTGATCACTCTGCTGGTAACTAAATCTGAGATACACCTAAAAGGGTTAGTTCACCCAAAAAAAAAAAAGAAGAAAACTCTTAGTTTTGAGTGATTTAATCCAAGTCTTGTGAAGAGATGCTCGTTTTAAATGAGAAACAGGTTTGATTTAAGCTTTTATTAACATACAAACATCGCAATACAAAGCATGCTTGAGCTTCTGCTTACCTAATTTGAGTGCTTCTATATTTACATTCCCTGATCAATGATTATGCTTCCAATGGAGGAACAGAAATCTCTCAGATTTCATTAAAAATATCTGTGTTCATTTGTGTTCCAAAGATGAACTAAAGTCTTACGGGTTTGGAAACGACATGAGGGTGAGTAACTGATGACAGAAATTTCATTTTGGGGTGAACTATGCCTTTATAGGCTATACAATATCAAACATCCCATTTCAGAATGTACAGAATCATCTATCAAACTGGTGTAATATCAAACATGTGAGGTGTTTCCTTAAATTAAAGTCCCACATGCACAGAATGTGGGGCTTTGCAAACAATAGTCCTCGGGATAACACATTGTCTCCCTCCTTTGACTTAGACACAGTATTACACTGTTTGATGAAAGACAAAGCCAATCCTGCTGGAAAATATGGTTTAAAACTGTGTTTTAGAACATTCTAGGTGGTCTAAGCTGGTTGTTTGCTGGTCCAAAATGGTTATTAGCTGGTTCAAGCCAATCATTAGTGGGCCCAAGGCGGTCATTAAGGTGGCCCAATGTGGAAATTATCTCAGACCAGCAACAAATCAGCTCAGTAGGGTGGTCAGGTTGGTTTTTGGAATACGGTAGCTTGTCAGACAACTACTGAACAGCTTAAAGCAGGGGTTTTCAAACTGGGGTCCAAAGGAGGGGATGCAAGACAGTGCTACAGGGGGTCCGTGGAAAAGTAAAAAATAACAATGTATTAATTCTTTTGAATGAAAATAATTTCAAATATGATTTCAAATAAATACATAAGATTATGAAAATAAATAAGTATTAGCCTTGCTTAGAGCACCTAATGATGACCAGCTTGGACCAACTAGAAACCAGTTCATTTCCAAAAACACAGCTCCAGTTTAAAACTGATTTTCTGGACAAATACGCAAAATTAGGTAAATAAAATACACAGCTCTTTGCTCTTTTCTTGTGTAGCCTATATATTCGCGATATTCAGACAAGCCAATGTAATACGCAGCCCCTAGTCCTAAATGGACTGTCTATTGTTTGGGCTTCTACAAAGTCTCTCTTGAGAGAATCAAGGCACGGAGGACACGGGTCCTAAACAAAAACATCACATAAACATAACCTAACATAACGGTGCATTAAAACATATAGAAAGACAAAAAAGAGAATGTGATATTTTTAGGCTAACTGTATGGTTCATTGTAGGTTAATCGAATTTACTTACGCGATTTCTTCCTCCACTTCCGATATATCAGCTATGATAACAAATATAACCAGGGCTGTCCCGATTCCAAACATCAGTATTCGGAATTCAAAAGACATGACTTGACCGCCGTGCGATTCTACAAACGCGTTGAACTATAAAGCGCAATAGAAATCGATTCTTCTTTCACACTGGGTTCTTACGCAGGGCAACACATGTAATGTTCCTCCGTCTCCTCGACAAAGCTGGACCATTCTAACTGTCCGTGCAGGTTAACGAACAGTTGTCTGCATTAAATATCACGTCCATCAGCTTCTTTACAAGAGTAGTGTGAGGATGAGGCAAACGTGAACGTCCTTTCTTCTCTTGCTCAGTCCTGCCGCTACTCCTCGGAGATCTGATTGGTGGCAGTTCCCTTGAAACTTTGCTTGCAAGGTGCATAAACTCACATGTGAATGTTATGCATTCAGTTTAACTGCGTAATATGGAGGGAGAAGGCGTGCATTTACAATTGAATATGAAATATGAATCCCCCTCTCTGTCTTGCTCGCTTTGTTTCTGTTTGACAAAGACACACGCGTTTGGTTTTCTACGGTGAGGACTTTCTATTGACTTCTATTGTTTTTATGTTGAGCTAATGGTCTTTTATAACATCTAATCCTAAAACCGTATCCTAACCAGGTGCGACGCGACAGGGTTACAGTGACAAGCCATTTGTCTGTCCACATTGAACCCGAAACAGCTGCACGACGCGACATAATCAATCACAAACCACAGCCAATCAGAACCGTTCTCTCAGTTTGAACGCTCTCTCACGCTGCACAACATGACTTTCTTCGGGCGGCATACATTTTATGGTTTTCTTTTTTGGAACTTTAGGGATTTGTCAAATATAATATCCAATATTTCTCAACTTCCAGAATCACCTCATTCATTTTTGAGGTTTAAAGTCACCATGAAATTATTATTTTTATAGCCTATATGGAATATTAGACTATATTTTAAATGATTTATCATCATCATTATTATTTTTAATTCATGTGATGTGCCCTCTTAATGTTCAGGAAAAAATCTCACCCTTCTTCTTGCAAACTACATCTCTTCACTGATGACATGTTTACTGCCTTGAGGGCGGAACAACCTGTCATGAGATCACTCTGAGCAATAGCAAACGACAATGATCCAATCAATTCAAGACAAAATCAAGTCATGCCCTACATTTTTTCTTGCTTGAGAAGCCATTTCACTCGCACATATGTGAAAATAGGGAAGAAAAGACTTCCGTTTCATGCTGTCTGAAGCGGTAATTGACCCTTCACCTGGAGTTTGATTGACAGGCGATCTAACCAATCATAACGCCGAATCCGCTGTTATGTCCGACAAAGCACTTGAAGAGAACTTGAAGCTCAAACTTGAAAAATGGTGTGTACTGACGTCTTTCCGCGGTTGAAACATAATTCCTTCTGATGTTCATTCATGTTTATTTGATGCTATAAAGGAACTAGTGGGAAGAGACGATCGGTTCACGAGCCGCTTTAACTGAGGCACCTCAGCAATCTTTCACGACACATTAAAGAGCCACAAAATGGTATTTATTGTTTAAATTTCTTTAAAATTACAAAATTTGAGGCTTTTTCATATCAAAAGTAACCTGCTCTGTCTTGTCTGTTGACATGTTGTCAGTGTCTTTTTTGCTCCGCGATGTATTTTTCACATCATGATGTGAGCGGCATGGCTTGTCGGACAAAGCAACAGTAACTAAAGGGGGCGGGTCTTTGCGAATGGTCAATTTGGTCCAATGAGAATTCCGTGTGGGCAGGGTGAAGTTATGCAACGCTAAAAATGCATAGGATATTTAGCCTACCTTATTTTTTAAGGGAAAGTAAGCTATTTCCTGTGAATGTTCGAGTGTTCTGATTCATTAGCTGCGATGGTTAAATAACTAGAATATAAATTAAAATAATAAGTTTGCGATATCAAGAAACAGTCAGATTTTCCATAGGAATCCATTCCACGCAATCATGAATTTTGTGTGAGGACGAAGATGCAGATTTTCTCAAGGTGGTGTCGCCATGTTGACCAATAGAAAGCTGCTTGTTCTGATAGTGGCTTCTGTGTGCCTCATACATTGCTACACAATTGACGACAGATGAACCTCTTTTGTCAGCGAAATTCTACTGAAATTTTGCTAATGTGACATCACCTTAACAGACTGTTTTTGTACAGCTAATATAAATGAGAGCCATTGAGACCAGAAGCCTTAGACATTCATGTTAAAAATGGCAGCGTTCCTTTTTTTAAAAAAATATGGTGGATATTGCTGCATATTTACATGGAAACAATAGTAAGAGTAATATCATAGCTGGTTAGAGCATCGCTTGTCATAGCTGCGGTTGGAAAACAAATTTACTTGCTGGAGGTCACAATGTCACTGTGCTAATGCGGTTTTGCTTACATTGTCGGGAAATGTGGTCATTTAACCCAGACTATGAACACAGACACACAGACAAAAGCACCTGCTGCTTCAGTCCTTTCATCTCTGATTTTGTTAGTCTCTGATTTAATTGGAAGGTAGTAAAATGTTATTTTGTCAGCTGGATATTTCAGTGATCTACAACCCAAACACAATTAGGCAGTATAATTGTTTTAGAGCTAAGATTGACTGGTTATCATCATCATCACTCAGCACACCAGATGTTATGGGAGGTATTAAAATTTACTGTGTGCACCCAGCAGACATAACTGACAAAATTTTACTTATACAAAAGAACATGGATGACAGTTTTCACTGTATGCTCAGGAATACACTGACACATCATTTCTAAACCTACAAATGAAGAGCTTCTAGCACTGTGAAAGGTGTGTGTTTATAACACAGTTTCCTGCCAGGTCTATCGCCCTCAATGCTTATGGAATTATGCTGCTTGTGTAGGCCAGTGTAAGTTTGTATTAGAAAATACTGATATAACAGTAAAGTGGGACACTGTGGGGTGTTTTATTCTGTTTATTCTATTTTTATGATTCATGTATGCATCATACCTCACTGTCAATGCATTTTTAGGATTAACCTAATACTGTTTTATACACATAATGGATGGATGGATGGATGGATAGATAGATAGATAGATAGATAGATAGATAGATAGATAGATAGATAGATAGATAGATAGATAGATAGATAGATAGAATGATAGATAGAATGATAGATAGATAGGATCATAGATGGATAGATAGATGATTGATTGATAATTTCAGATATTTCAAACCTTGAAATGGATGGATGGATGGATGGATGGATGGATGGATGGATGGATAGATAGATAGATAGATAGATAGATAGATAGATAGATAGATAGATAGATAGATAGATAGATAGATAGATAGATAGGATCATAGATGGATAGATAGATGATTGATTGATAATTTCAGATATTTCAAACCTTGAAATATCTGGATGGATGGATAGATGGATAGATAGATAGATAGATAGATAGATAGATAGATAGATAGATAGATAGATAGATAGATAGATAGATAGATAGATAGATAGGATCATAGATGGATAGATAGATGATTGATTGATAATTTCAGATATTTCAAACCATTATCATTTATGAATTCATGCATCAAGCTTTTGCTGTTTTGTCAATGCAAGCTTTGTAATTTTCTTTCTTTGTCAAAGTTTTGAATATTTAGGCAAATGATTCCACAAAAACAGTGTTTTGTGACCCCAAACCCATAGTGAATTTCTGAAAGAAGCAGAAGGATTCTTGTTGGAATAATCCTGATACATGTGTGTTCAGTGTGCTGCCAGGGATGGCCTAGAAATGGTGATGTCCGTGGAGAAAAGAGTAAGGAAAGGAAAAAGGGGGTCATCTTTCTGCAATATTTTTAATTTGTCCTCACAATTGCTTCATAGGGAGTCTGTGCATGATGGTTTGTGAAAAACCTCTTACTAATATTTTGCTTATTATGTGTAATATATGTATAATATCTACTATCTGTCAGTGAAAATGCCATTGAAGTGAAAGAAGTGAAAGATATTTTTTTAGGTTATAAGTCAAATTAAGTGTAACCGCCTTAAAATGTAGCATTCAAATTTGTCTGTAGGTCTTTTTTCATCTCGCAAACTTGGATCAGGCTTCTGAAGCCGTCGGAGAGTCAGCGGAGCTGCCTGCAAATAAATAAGCAACATTTCATGTCAGTGAGTCACAGCAGTTCTTGAATGCCTTGAGCTAATATAATTCATCTGCTGCAACATTAAGGTGGAAAATAGTGCCCATTTTTCCATCAGCTCAGTGTGCCATTGCACCGGACCGAGCTTAGCCCAGCATATGCAACGAGTATATCAAGTTATCCAATGGAAAATGACCATACTCCATATCCAATCTGCTTCTAAGGATTTCATGAAGGCAAGTAATGGGTTTTTGTAATGCTTTTAAATAATCTCCTCCTGCCTCCACACGCAAACTGCTCAACCCTCAGCCACAGGGAAAATACTTTTGCAATTTAATTTATGTAATTGAAACATGGAATAAGTGAAAAATGTTTTGGGGATAATCTGACAAGTTTTCCCTTTTCTTCACCTGAAAAATCTCTTCCTGAGACTTTCTGCAGCGATTTGTATGTAAAATTGCTTGATCAATTACGGTGACACTTGTTCCATTTGTTAACCTGTTAAATAAGCTAACATGAACTAACAATAAAAAAAAATTCTATTGCATTTATTATTATTAGTTAATTTCAGCATTTATTAATACATTATTAAAATAAAAGTTGTATCAACATTATTTAAAGGGGTGGTTGATTATGATTTCGCTTTTTTAACTTTAGTTGGTGTGTAATGTTGCTGTTTGAGCATAAACAACATCTGCAAAGTTATGACGCTCAAAGTTCAATGCAAAGAGATATATTTTATTTTAAAGAATTCACTGTTTCAGGACTACAACAAATGAGCTTCTTCCCAGGTTAGTGACATCACTAATCCTAAAATTTACATAAACCCTGCCCCCGAGAACACACGACAAAGGGGGCGAGGCTATGTCGGGCTGCTTTAGAGAACAGGAAGAGTTGTTGTAGTAGAGGGTCTATTCAACGCTGGATTTCCACAAAAGATTAACATGACGGCACATGCTAGTCGAAGAGTTGAATCCACAGCAACTACATAAATGTATCTACTAACCATTCAGAAATGTCCAGTTGCATTCTAAAAGTTGTAACTTCTTCCTGAGTCTCTCCATCAGTGTCCGACTCCGGTTTGAACAATGTAAGGCTGAACACCATTACTGACAATCATCATTTTGCCTGCGTGAGATTCTCCAGCTTTGTTGTTGCTGGGCTCTTTTGGAAAGCGGGCCGGGAGCAGCAGCTCATTTGCATTTAAAGGGACACACACAAAATCTGCGTGTTTTTGCTCACACTCAAATTTGACAAGCTATAATAAATGATCTGTGGGGTATTTTGAGCTGAAACTTCACAGAAACATTCTGGGGACACCAGAGACTTATATTACATCTTGTAAAAGGGGCATTATAGGTCCCCTTTAATGGACCTGAGCTATCATGAACTAATAATGAATAGTTGTATTATGGAGCCTTTTCACATGGAATCTGTGAAGCGGAAGACCTTTTGCGCCAGAGAAACAAGCGCGCAGCCATCTTTAGAATTCTGTTTGAACTTCCGTTTTTGCGGTAGCTCTGTATATTTCTATGGCATTGCTGTTGAATTAGCTGGGGAAGTGGATTTACTTATTGTAGAGTTAACAAAAGTTATGAGCATTGTAATGTTTGAAGCGGATGTCATAACAGATTTCAGTAGACAGGGGAGATAATGAGCGGTTCATTCATAAATCCATAAGATCTTACCTTATGGGCGCATCGCTGAAAAGGGGCGGGACTACATAAGATCTATTGGTAAACGGGAGACGACAGCAAGTATAATTTTTGTATTTCCATTGGCTCCAATAGCAACTTTTCACAACTTTCCAAAAGAGGGAAAAAATATCGAGATTGATTACGTTGGCCAGAAGAGAGAAAGGTGTCAAATTTGTATTAGAAACACCCTCACTAGCGTTAATTCTTCTTTTTTTCCTGTCATTCACTAACAATGTAATATAACAATATATAGCATTATAAATGTGTATTACTTTTTTTAGACTTTGTGATGTTGATAACTGTGGAAACGCGTCATCACAGTCTGTGAAAACAGTGCATTAATGCATTATTTAACATTAACTATATGGAACATTATTGTAGAGTGTATGTATGGACAACAAACAAAGTTAGAAAGAAAGAACATTCAAGAATATTCCACAGTGGTTTAATGTCCAGATATTAGTTTTACTTCCTTGTTCTGTTTTGGGGTGAAAGAAAAATCCTTGATCATAAAGCATCAAGCTTCCTTTTTTCTCCTAAACTCAGTCTGTATTTGAGCATTTGAGCTACTCTCAACATCCGCTTTGAACTGAACATCAAAAATGTACAACACAAAGAGCCGACTGACAAACCACCCTTCCCTCTTTTCTCTCAAATATTATGAATGCCATTTGAAGAGTGTCAGACGTGTTATTGATTATATTTGTGACACAGCAGAGCAGCTATATCTTCAGCTTAAAGGTGCTACAGAAGATGTTTTGTTTTATACATGTTTGCAATATTACTTGAAACTGTCTTTACTAACTGATAAAAGACTTTATTAGGTGCACTGAAAGGAATAATATTAATATACATCATCTGTGCACGAGGTAGGGCCTTAAAAACATCAGCCAATCGTTTACGCGATCATCGCGTAAACGATTGGCCCTCTGGCTTGTCAATCACTGCCATGACGTTCCTTGTGAGAGACGCACGGCTGCGCGCTCCAGTAACTTTCCACACTCCACAGGCGCCGCATGCAATGTTTTTGTCAGGAGACAGGAGTAACAACTGCAGATTATGAGTTACCTGCGGTGAGTCCGACATAATGAATTCACTAACACAACACAGCGAATGCCGGTGGTAAACAAACACTCGTGTTCCAATACTCCTGCACGAGTTTTGTGAGGCGTTCCCTCGAACTGAGCTGTGAAGGAGGGGGGTTGTTCTTGCGCATGCGCTCATTTCAAAAACTCACTAACAGTCTTTGGTTTCTCAGTCGACGAAAAGATCCTCTGTATCACCTTTAAGACGATAAGTTGTTTGATTATTATGGACAATTTGAGCACTGGTTCTGGAGGATAATTTTTTAAAACCATACATTTAGCATCTTTTTCAGTTAAAGCACTGCAGCAGAACATCGACTCTCTTTTGAATTACTTATTTACATAAAATATTCTGTGCATTTTCACACAAACACACCAGTCTCCTGAGAAATTAGGCCTTGTAATGAATCCTTAGATTAATTATGCACAGTTTGATGGGATATAGCAAGCAGTGATGGATCATTATGTGAAACAAAATGAAACGGATGCAATGTGCATATAAACATACACAACCTCACGCCGAACCAAACCCTACTAATACACTTCATGGTTAGAGTGTAAGTCTATAGGGAAATATTGTTGAGTGATATTCCCTTATTCTCCAGCAGAGAGAAGGTCTGAATTCCCAAACAGAAAGAGTTTTTTCCCCCTAGTTTCATAGGCAATATACTAACAAAGAGTTCTGTACTAGCAATTAAAGACATTTGGGTTACACTTTATTTTAAGGTGTCTGTGATACAGTGTAATTATTCATTTACGTAGCCTACTGAGTAATAATAATGAACTACATGTAGGCTACTTAGGGGTAGATGCATGTAATTATGCAAAATTTATAGTAAAAATTTACTATAGTAACTACATATGTGGCCTAATGGATAGAGAGTCGGACTTGTAACCCAAAGGTCATGGGTTCGAGTCTCAGGTCCGGCAGGGATTGTCGGTGAGGGGAGTGAATGTCCAGCGCTCTCCCCACCCTCAATACCACGACTGAGGTGAGACCCTTGAGCAAGGCACCGTACCCCCAACTGCTCCCCGGGCGCCGCAGCAATGGCTGCCCACTGCTCCGGGTGTGTGTTCACGGCGTGTGTGTTCACTGCTGTGTGTGTGCACTTGGATGGGTTAAATGCAGAGCACAAATTCCGAGTATGGGTCACCATACTTGGCCACATGTCACTTCACTTTTATATGTAACAAGGACACTAAAGTGTTACCAACATTTGATATGGTAGGCTATTGAATTAGCTCTCTTGAGTTGTGTTATTGCTATACATCTATTTAAACAGCTCTTTATTTGCTGACAGTAATAACCCTGATAAATAGCCTTGCACTGCAGAACATAAATGCTTCATATCCTCATCCCTCCTGAGTTTGGAGCCTCTGAGATGTATGAAAGTGAGCAGTATTCCACCAAAGCCGTATTTGAGATGTCAGTGTTGACAACAGTGCATTCCATGAAGCATATTTTTAACAAGAATAAACCTTTTGTAGTCTTGGCAGATGTTTTGTGTCTTCTGCAGGTGCTGATGAACAGGACATCATGCTATAAATAAACTTCTGAATATTTCAGAGAGATATCTAGTATTATTCAGTGAATATTGCTTTGTTGTTGTTGCTTTTTAAACCAGAAACGAATGATTTTGTTGCTTATTTTTAAGTGAATCTTTCTGTAAGTGATTTTTTAAAGTGCTCTGCAAACCAGGGTTATTGTTGTTAACTAAAACTACAGTA
>RJVU01048406.1:1938360-1956482 GCA_003731715.1 Anabarilius grahami | reverse complement strand
ATTGTGAGCACTGACAGGTGAAGTGAATAACACTGATTATCTCTTTATCACGGCACGTGTTAGTGGGTGGAATATATTAGGCAGCAAGTGAACATTTTGTCCTCAAAGTTGATGTGTTAGAAGCAGGAAACATGGGCAAGCGTAAGGATTTGAGTGAGTTTGACAAGGGCTGAATTGTGATGGCTAGACGACTGGGTCAGAGCATCTCCAAAACTGCAGCTCTTGTGGGGTGTTCCCGGTCTGCAGTGGTCAGTATCTATTAAAAGTGGTCCAAGGAAGGAACAGTGGTGAACCGGCGACAGGGTCATGGGATGGCCGGGTGCGTCGCTTACCTGGGGAACACGTGGCACCTGGATGCACTAAGAATTGCAAATTTGAACAAAAACTATATATAAATTATACTAAAATAACACTGCTGCAAACTATATAAAAAATAAAAAAAAACAGCAATTCATTTTCAGCATTCAGTTAATGGAATTTTCCCCTCAAGTCTCAAATCATACTCTCCTTCCACTTCTATCGATTCTTTGTTTATCTGCCAAGGCTGCAAAAGGGAATCTAAGCCATGCACATCAAATAAAGACTTTAATCTTCTTATACACCAGAGCAGATTAACACACAGTATATGTGTCACCTCACTTAAAGTGGCACTGTTAAAAACTGATGGAAGATAAATTTACTCATAAATCAGACAGATGGATTTCAGTTCGAATACTCCTGTGAAATATGGTGATTCCAAACAGCCTGACATTTGGTGTCCATTCATATTAAATAATAAAAAAAAATGAAGGTTTTCAGGTTTATGACCTTTTGTTGTAAAGAGCATATGTGTCTCTATGACAGATATCAAAAGAAAGCCTTTTTTACCAATAGCGGTATTGTCTCTGGTGCTGGAGATGAGTCAGTTTAATTTTGAAAGACCATGGTGATTGTGCTTTCCACTTTCATATCCACAATAAATCAAGCAGTTTCTTTATTTCAGGACCAGCTTAAGGTTATATGAAAAAACGTGTCCTTAAAAACTGGAGCTGCTGGTTGTAGTAGCTCAAAAGAAAGTGAAGCAAGATCTATAATAGAAGCAGAAGCAGACAAACAGAAATGCAATAAGCCCATTCTGAATCTCTTTTTCCATAAAGTGGAAACTTCACACAAGCAGTCAAATGGCGTATAGTCATCTTCTCTTCATTTTGACCTAGATTTTATAAATAACCAAATTGGGTCCATTTACATCTAGTATAATAAATCCTGTTATTCGTATTGTGATGTTTAAAAATTCAGAGAAAAACATCCTATTGAATATTAATATATATAAAAAAAAACATGTTATTGCTAAAAAAGTGTAGGGCTGTATATACTGCTTTTTTCTACATGTGTAAAAAAGATCATAATTTATTACTCTAAAATAATACTCTCTAAAAAAAAATGCTGGGTTAAAAACAACCCAAATTGGGTTGAAAATGGACAAACCCTACGATTGGGTTAAATGTTTGGCCAACATGCTGGGCAGTTTTATTTAACCCAACTATTGTTTAAAAAAATACTGTATTGCTTGTTTAAAATGAACCTAAATGTGTTGGAAATTAACATTTATTAAAATGTTTAATGAATAATAATTAAACAATAAGCATTTATTAAATTTATTATTAATAAATGTGTCTGATTTTTAATTTCCAACATATTTTAGGTTCATTTTAAGCCAGTCATATAGTCATTTTTAAACAATAGCTGAGTTAAATAAAACTGCCCAGCACGTTGGGAAACATTTAACCTAACCTCTGGGTTAAAACAACCCAATCGCTGCTTTTGTCCATTTTCAACCCAACTTGGGTTGTTTTTAACCCAGCAATTTTAAAGTGTAAAAGAATTTAAAAACGAATCTTATACAGAAGGGCATCTATTTATCAAATTTAAATTCTTTTATTTGAACTTTATTTAAACTTTTTGTTCAAAAAGAACCATAGAGATTTGATTTGTATTATTAGTTATGTATTTTTCCTACAAGGATATTATGTTCATTTGTAAACATGTGCATTATCTTAAAGTTTATTTACCTATTTTAATAAATGTATTATTATTATTGTTAATATATAATTTTATTAATGCTTTGGAAAAGTTTACAAAAACCATAGAGCCAAATCTGAGATTTTCTGAAAAATAATTTATTTGCAGAATAAAATAAAAGTTATTTTGGCATAAAAAATTATATGAAAAGTACACTGCTTTTTTTGTTGTTTTTGCACTCTTTTGTATACAGCACTATAATCTGTTGAAGAACCCACAGTGCCATGTCTTATTGCAGTGAAGTGGGAAAAAATCGTTTAATCTCAACCCAAAGCTGAAACACACTTTACATGTAATATTATAAGTGTATAAAATGTCATTCTTCATCCAACTCATAAATACCAAGGCCCAGCCTGAATGTTATTTGCTCTGCAGCGAGAACAGAGCACTACTTATGAATGACAATGGTCTTCTGCCATTTAATAAAATGGCCTTTTTTCCCAATACTTCTCTGATGTCAGTCATACTGTCTCCCAAACATGCTATTATTGTCATCTGAATAAAGAGGCATTCTTATATTCATTAATAAAACTATGCATAAACAGTCTCATTCTCTAGTTGTCTTCATAATCCAAAACAAAATCTAATGACAAACATCTTACAAAGAAAACATCATATTCATAATAGACAAAAAACTTTTTTCAGATACGCTCTCCCACTATTGCACAAATGTATAAAGATGCTAATAATATACAGTATCAATAACCTTTACAAATTAAGACATTTTAGGCCTTAAAGGGGCTATATGTAGAATTCAGAAACACTTGTTATTAGTGACACCGGTGGCCGTTAAGTGAACTGCAGCCAGCAACTTATTGCTCGTGCTCGCACTCATGCACGCGTAACGTGCAAGAGGCTGAACGTGATTTAAGGCCCAGATGTAATCACACGGCGAAGTTCTTTCTCGTTCTTCGCGTAAAAGTAAAAATTTGGAAGTACCTTTGTTTGCAGCAAAAATCACGACGTCCACGCTGCTGAGAGCGAAGTTTAGATGAATATGAATATGTGGTGTGCAGTTTTCCTCTCAATAACAAAATATACACACCTAAAACGACAGCGAGAGAAGGCGGCAGTTAAGAAAGCATCTAATCATAGCGATGTGGATATGTTTGTATGAGCTCTGCGATTCACCGGCATCAGTCGACAGATGAGGTAATTCAAATTACATGATAGTTTGATTATAACGTATATTTGAGACTATATAGATCTGGTTATGTGAGACTATAGTTTGAATAACACTTTTCTTTGCATGACACACTACATTACAGTGCAGAATAGCTCGTTCGGATTATTGTAGAAATATTAATTTCATGTGTCATAGAACGGAAGAGAGGCTCTCGGGAGCGCGCGTAACCGTCACATCCTTTGAATTTTCCTGGTGAAACCGGCCCGAGTCCTTCACATAAAAATCAGTTTACAGGCTTTCATAGACAACCTAAGAAGTTGATAAAGGTGTCGTTTCTTAAGTTTAAGTTGCAAAATGTTCACACATTGGCAATATAAAAGTGATTAATACATGAAAATTCTTACATTATAGCCCCTTTAATAAACAATATAAATAACAGCAGAAAGCAAACGCTGCAAAAAGCACTTAGAAAGAAAAACATCTCTTAAACACCCCATGTTTTGAGAAATATTTGAAAATTTGAAATTGATATTGTTTTTTTATATATAAAATTGCAGTATGTATACAATATAATTAGTATTGATAATTGTGATGTACTAAACGATCCCCAGACTGGGATGGAGCCCGATAACATGAACATTATCAACCAGCCTGATGATGGATGATGAGTTAAACTTTTTAAATTTTAGTTGTATATATAGCTTTACTTGAAAAATTGTAGAAACAATCATTTTGTGGCTGCATTTGTGTACGATGTCAGCTAATTTAACAAATTTAACGGTTACCAGTCAATGACACAGTCAGGCAACGAAGTACACGCCTTCAACTAACTACGACAACATTTTACTGGCACTGGAGAAACAGTACTTCTAAAAACAAGATGGACCCAGTAGAAGAGATTGAATGAGTTTAAAATAAAGTGCAACAACAGTCCTGCACATCCTGGAATAAGAGCTGAACTCATAGGATGATCGTTCAGTAGAAAGATGATTCAATTAGCATGAGGGTGTCTGAACCCACTATAAAACGGACTCCATGTTTTCACACCACTCATGATCCTCCAGGTTATATATAAATTTAGTCCTGTTGACTTGGCTTTGACCGCTGTCCTTTCCGAGACTGTCCAGATTCATGCTGGACGAGAACATTTCCGTGGGCGTAAGGTATCCTTCATTGTTTTTAATGTATTTCTTGTAGTTTCTGCGCAAGCATTGCCAGGTGGTTGTGTAGAGGAGGAACGCCACGACCTTGAGGACGATGGCCAGGCTGACGTACAGGTGCCGGTAGGTCACGTTGTCGTACAGCAGACATGCACCTTTCTCCCCGCACTCGGTGCTCCAGAAAAGGCATGTGGAGTCGATCCCCGCACCAAATATCAAAGGAGGGGGAATGAACCCTGCAAGATGGTTTATGTTGCTGTCATATGCGTAATACATTTTGAATTACATTTTAACTTAACTTGGGGTGTGTTCACACTTGGCAGGTTTGGTTCGAATAAAACGAACTCGGGTGTGATTGCTCTGTTAGTGCGGTTCATTTGAATAAGTGTGAACGCTGCCATCCGAACCTTGGTGCGCACCAAACATGCGAACCAAGACCCACCTTTTCGGAGCTTC
This sequence comes from Anabarilius grahami, assembly GCA_003731715.1. Classification (NCBI taxonomy): domain Eukaryota; kingdom Metazoa; phylum Chordata; class Actinopteri; order Cypriniformes; family Xenocyprididae; genus Anabarilius; species Anabarilius grahami. The sequence goes on along the minus strand of RJVU01048406.1, from coordinate 1,951,679 downwards.
TAAATTAACTCTGGTGTGGTTCGGCTTAAATATGAACGCAACACGGACCAAAGACATCTAAACGAACCAAAAACAGGATGTGATGTCACAAGATGTGACCTTAAAAAGGACAGAATGCTCAAGGATGCGTGTTTCTTCTCATCATAGGAGGTACGTTGCCTATTACAGTTCAGTATAGACGTCAGAACTGCCGTCTCCTTGCAGAAGATCTTCGCTTGTGTGTGCAACGGAGGAATTCCTGGCACTTTTTAACTACTTTACACATTTTATAAGCTCTTTGTGATTCCTCAGCTGGTAAAAATACCATCATATGTACGCACATAAAATGAGCATGTTTAGCACACAGCATTGTTGCAGTGTGAACCTAAGCGAACCAGAACATTTTCTTTTTAACCCAGACCAAAAGAACCAAGAGAACTGAACTACAAGTGTGAACACACCCTTATAGGCATCTGCTTCTACACATATTGTGTTTTGCAACATCATGTATATGTGAAATACAGTCTTAGTTTTCTAAATAATAATAGGGCAATTTGAGAACTTTTATTGATAGAAAACTATTGTTTTTTGAACAGAAGTGGCAAATAAACTTGTCCTTGTTTCACAACACTTTGGATTGCATGGAAGTTGAATCTTTAATGCGCTTCGGTTTCAGTGAGGCAGATGGATTACCCTACTGAATATACTGTTTCAGTTGTAAATGTGATTGTGCTGTGCTGTGATATCTCACCTAACAGCCGCAGTAACAGAAAAAGAACTCCAAGGGCGTATGACTTCAGCTCTGGGCTCACAGTTCTAAAAGAGCAAGAGATAAGTCATATTGAGCATAAAAACATGCTCAAAATCACACACACACACACACACACATCTGGTTTACTATCCTTGTGGGGACTCTCCATAGACATAATGGCTTTTATACTGTACAAGCTGTATATTCTATCCCCTTACACTAACCCTACCCATCGTAGAAAACTTTCTGCATTTTTACATTTTCAAACAAACTCATTCTGTATGATTTATAAGCTTGTTTCCCCATGGGGACCTCAGTTTAGATCCCCACAGTGAAACGAGTTCCCATGAGTCTGTGTGCATTCAGGTTTAAGTCTCCACCGGGATAGAAAAACATGTACACACACAAACACACACACACACACACACACNAGTGGGGACTCTCCATAGGCGTAATGGTTTTTATACTGTACAAACTGTATATTCTATCCCCCTACACTACCCCTACCCCTAAACCTAACCATCACAGGAAACATTCTGCATTTTTACATTTTCAAAAAAAAAATCATTTAGTATGTTTATTAATCCATTTCCCTCGTGGGGACCGCTGGCTGGGCCCCACAATGTAGGTGATCTCAGGTTTTTATTACATCGTGGGGCCATTTGGTCCCCACAATGTAATATAAACAAGAACACACACACACACACAGAGAGAGAGAGAGAGAGAGAGAGAGAGAGAGGTTATACCCATTCAAACTGAATATGTCCCCTCTTTTACTTTTGAGCCAATGAGATTTGAAAAAACATTTGAAAGTAAAATAAATAAATAAGCAATATAAACACATTATTGTTAAAACGTTTCAGGCCCGTAAGATTTTTTTTCTTTAATACTTTTATTAGGCAAAGATGCATTCAATTGATCAAAAGTGACCATAAAGACTTTTATAATGTTACAAAAACTCCTATTTCAAATAAATACTTTCAACTCATCAAAGAATCTAGAAAAAACTGTATCACGTTTTTCACAAAAATGAAGTATCACAACTGTTTTCAACATCGTTAATAATAAAACATTTTTCTTGAGCATTAAATCTGCATATTAGAATGATTTCTAAAGGATCATGTGACACTGAAGACTGGAGTAATGATGCTGAAGATTCAGCTTTGTATCACAGGAAAGAAATGCCTTCCGTATTCAACTTACAAAAAAAGCATAACTGATGCTTAACTTTGACTGGCGCGTAACTGAAACGTAACTTTTTTCCTAGTTTGAATATGGAAGGCGTATGACATAGCATAAGTGTTTTGAACTGCGAGAGTTTTACACTTTCTTCGTAAGTTGAATACGGAAGGCGGTCTGGCGGACACTAGATATTTTGCTTCATAACTTGTTAAATGTGGACATTTTAGACGTCTATACGTCCACATTTTTCTTACACAAATGCAGCGCTTCGCTTCAGAAGGCCTTTATTAACCCCCCGGAGCCGTGTGGAGTACGTTTCTGATGGATTGATGCACTTTCTTGAGCTTCAAACTCGTTGGTCCCATTCACTGCCATTATAAAGCTTGGATGCGTCAGGATATGTATTAATATAACTCCGATTGTGTTCATCAGAAAGAAGAAAGTCATATACACCTAGGATGGCTTGAGGGCGAGTAAAGCTTGGGATAATTTTCATATTAAAGTGAACTAATCCTTTAATTTAAAAAACATTTTTATTTTTACTGTATTTTTGATCAAATAAATGCAGCCTTGGCAAGCATAAGAGACTTCTTTCAAAAACATTACAAATCTTACCAATCCTAGACTTTTGAATGGTAGGGTAAAATAGACAGACAGATCGTCATCAAAGTCACCTGATGAGGATGATGACGGAGGGCGTCTGGGCCATGGCTCCGATCATACTGCAGGCACAGATCACACACAGGAAGGTGAGAAAGGCTTCCTGGCAGCCGGGGCGTGGGCATTTTCCTGGCACCGCTGTGGCAAACTCGTTGTATTCGGAGATGCACGCGCATCTCGTCAGGTTCTGTAAGTGTAAAAACACATGATCATGATCAATACACAGCCAGCAAATAACTTATATGTTCATATTCTCCTCATACAATAAAATAGTAAATATGCTAATCATTTTGCCTTCTGATTTGTGCAAATATATTAAAACGTTCTATATATGCCACCATTCAACACTGAAATAAAATTATGGTTTATTTAAAAAAATAACTAATAAATGTAAATATTAAATGAGAGCTCATTATTAGCTTTCTAAACGTACTATAGTCAATTTTATCTACAGAGAACTGATGAACCCACGAACCCTGGCAGGAAAAGGCTCATTAAACACACCAGTTGGTTTATTCATGTCTTGAGCCAGTGCTCAATTATGATAATGTTAGTGACTGTTGTCTTGGAATCATCTATTCCAGTTTGAACCATTCGCTTTGTATGGTAATGAGTGCAGAGGCCCATATTGCAGTGGCCATTAAGATGCCTGCCAGGCAGAACGCGGTGTCCTTTTCGACATACTGTATATCTGATGAGCGATGTGGGCTTCAGTTCTAATGACCCACGCTGGACATGTGCTGTCCAGGAAATGAGCAGAGAGCGAGAAAAGCAGCCATACAGAGAGAGAGTGTGACAGCGAATAGGAAAGAAAGGGAGAGAGACAAACGCTGTGTTGGAAATGAGATGGGTAATGACCTGAGAGCGAGGAGGTGGTGGTAGTCCAGTACTGATGGTTCTGGTGCAGCCAGCGAAACAGGAGGACAAGTAGGTCACACCATTGGAGCCACAAACGGGGCTAACGGATGAAGTGTAGCAGTTGCAATGACTCATGCAGGGGGCTTCCGGCTTCTGGCCTACTTGCAGTGTCCTAAATACACACAAACACACATTCACCTGTCTGAGTCGAGTTCCTTTGTGTTGCATTGTATATATTTAGTGTCACTGAGTTCATCTAAGCACTGACTGAGCTTCGGGATTTACACCCGTTTGTTTATTAGCAGGCCCAGATGGAATTGTTTGACTTTTCTTTGCAGTTTCTTCTCATTTTGAGGGAAAATCAATTAAAGTGCAATATTATTCACAGAAATATTGAATAAATATTAAATGAGTCTGTGTTTTGAGTCTAAACAAATTGGAGCGGCACTGATATCTTGTCCGTGAGTGAACTGAATGAACTGGGACAGCTTGTTCGTGAACAAACTGAATGAACAAAACATCTGCTGACTGACCGATCAAGAGAAGACTTGTAGTTCATTCAGTTCGTCAATCTTATACAAGAAAGAATTATGAATGTGTAAAAATGACTGATGATTGAAACTCCTAATTTAAGTTATTGGCATTTTTTGAAAGTCATGAAAATCTTGGATTCAAAAAATGATTCTGCTAATAACTAACAAATAAATAAATTGTGTTAGATTAGAAAAAAATAGGAAAAAATAGACCAATTTTCTGATGAATAATTTTTTTTTAAATTAAAACAGCAAGAACAATCTGTATTAAATTAATAAATTGAATAAAAAAAAAATAGGGGGTAAAACAGAACTTTTCTGCTAATAATTAAAAAAAAATCTGTATTAGATAGATACATATAGACAGATAGTAAATATAATAAAAATAGGAGATAAAATTGACAATATTTCTGCTAATAATTTGGGAAAATATAATTTGTATTAAAGTATTTAATAACACATTTTTTGCTAATATTTTGAATAATTTGCAATGAATAAAAAAAAAAAATAATAATTAAACATTATTTGTATTAAAATTAAATTACAAAAATAATAAAAATATTTTTTTTCTGCCAATAATTTGCAATGAAAAATTATATTTAAAAAAAAAATTATTTGTATTAAAATTAATTACAAAAATGCAAATATTTTTTTCTGCTAATAAATTGCAATGAAAAATATAGACCTGGTTGTCATTTGAAGGGAACATGCAACAAATCTTTTAATAATAAAAAAATGAGGTATAATATATACAACCTTTCTGCTAATAATTTAGGGGAAAAAAACTATTTGTATTAAAGTATATAATAAGAAAACAAAAACATTTTTCTGCTAATAATTTGCAATGAAAAATTATATTAAAAATTGTAATTCTTTTTTATTTGTATTAAAATTAAATTACAAAAATAACAATAACAATAAGAACAACCATTTTTTCTGCTAATAATTTGCAATTAAAAAAATATAGACCTGGTTTCTTGTCATTTGAGGGGAACATGAAACAAATCTTTTTGATAAACAGATTCAAACATTAGGGTCACTGAAATAAATCAAAATCCACACCACTATTGTGAGTGACGGGTGTACAGACTCTATGGAAATCTGCAGAGTTTTATATGCACAAATTCCATATGGGCCTGGAAAATAAATTGGGATGTTACACTTATCCATTCTCTCCTATTCCCCTGAAATACTCAATAAGAAAAGTAGTGAATTCTATAAAATGCTAAACCTGACTCATACATGCTACACACAAATAGAGGTTTCAGCATGGAGACTTGTCATCCTCTACCCTCTCTGCAAAGACTGAATAAATGGCACAAAAAATAACAAGGCTGTGAGGAGAAAAAAGCAGCTGAGCCGTCCGTACCCGTTGCCATAGGCGACGGTCACCCCAGCGACAGGTCCTGTGTCACAGCCCAGGAAAAGGAAGGACACGTAACAGGCAGTGGAGATCAGATTGACCAGCATGGCCATTCGTATGGCTCCCAGAGCAGACAGGTTCAGCTTCTTCACCAGCAAACCTCCCAAAAATATGCCCAGACAGGCACACGGGATGGCTGTCATCCCTGTTTATGAAGAGAGAATAATGTGTTATTTAAAAATAAAGCATTGCTGTACAGTATATACCCTTTTATCTTGTATTGTGGCACTTTTGTTGTAGTATTCCTCATTTGTAAGTCACTTTAGGTGAAAGCTTTTGCTAAATAAATAAATGCAAATTTATAATTATAAATTTCAGTTTTACTGTGTATGTGGCAAAGATAAGTGTGTCAAGATAAAGTAAGTTTCAAAAGTCTGAGAAAAAAAAAAAAGAAAAATTGTTCTCGCAAAAATTGTTCTGCTAATAATTTGAAATAAAACTTTTAAATTAGATGAATGAAATAAATTGTATTAAAAATGAGAAACAAATAGGGAAAAAGACAAATTTTCTTCTAATAAAAAAATTTATTAAATAAATAATAGAACTTTCAAATCGATTAATCGTGATTAATCGCATCTAACAAAAGTTTGTAAATATAATATATGTGTATAAATAATATATATATATATGTGTGTGTGTGTATATATAAATATATTTATACAAATATACACACACACATACAGTAAATATACACACACACATTTACAAACTTTCATGTTAGATGCGATTTATCGAATTGACAGTACTAGTAAATAATAATAATAGGGGAAAATATAATTTTTTTTCTGTTAATAATTTGCAATAAAATGTATATTAGAAAAATATAACACAAATAATTTAAATTGTATTGAAAATTAAATTAGAAAAAAAAATCAAAAATTAGAAAAACACATTTTCTGTTAATACTTCGCAATGANAAAAACTGTATTAGAAAAAAATAAATTGTATTAAAAATTAAATAAAAATAATAATAAAAGTAAAAAAAAAAAAAATTGCAATGAAAACAAAAACAAAAAAACATGCATTTTCACAGAATTTTGTTTGTTTGTATGTGCGGGGTAACCATGATTTTGCCATGTTGCTGGATCAACATATTTCGTTGACCCTGGAACAACATTCCTGTTTAAAAAAATTTGCCCTAACCCCTATCTCTACCCCTAAACCCAACCCTTCCCAACTTATCCCTAAAATCAGAGGGAAATTATAGGTGAATAACACTGATATAGAAGCACCTAACTCAAGACTTGACATAAACTGTAAACTTCTCCCTCAAATCTGAATGGTTGATTGGAATGTTGTTCCAAGATCAACAAAGATGTTGTACTTGAAATCAAGTTCACCGTATACGCATACAGTATGTGTATTATACACACCCAACAGCTGGTTAGCAGAGGAGGTGGTGAGGTTGAACTGCTGCTCCAAATATTTGCCCAGGAAGGCAGCAAAGCCAGCGACAACAGCAATCTCCATACAGGCAGCTAAGACGATACATGTGAACACTGGGTTTGACAGCAGGTGCTTGGTCACCTTGGGAATAACTGGAGTGGAAAAGGAACAGACAGAAATGAGGAGCGAAGAGATGGGAGGGTGGAAGAGAGACAGAGAGAGTTGAGTAAGTGAGTCCAAAATACAGAGTAATGACAGACTACTCTAGTCTATAACATTCCCTAAATGTGAAGATTGACGTTTGTTGGACTTGAATGAAGAAATAGATGATTTATGATGCAATCAACAGACAATCACCCCCTAATTTCCTGTCTAAAATGCTGCAGAGTTGTGGCTACATTCTGAGGAGCCGTCATTTTGATTGATTTATTTGACAGATGTGTCTGGAACATCCTGACGGAGAGTGCATTCACACCAGATGGCAAAACCTTGAAAAATGCATCAACCATTTTGGACAAAACAGCTGCCTACATTATTGCTGCGCTGTCTCGAAAGTATGCCTTTAGCTTGTGCTGCCATGGCTACTGTGCTAGTAATGCATCATGTTAGCTAGTATGTAATCAGATCTTACATGATTGATGGCTGCTGTTGAACAAAATGAGAGCCTTACAAGTATAGCACAATACCAGCATAACAATTACTCTATTTACAGACAAACAGATGAGACATGAGAACGACAGAATGAACCCAGAGAGTGACAGGTCAGCATGTAAAAAGTCTTTCAGGCTGAAAGCTGAAAGCTCATGTCTACCTGGAATCATATTTAACTCAAATAACAATATAATATAATAGTATTAAAATAATAATATAACAATATAATAGTATATCATTGATACTAAAATAACACTGATGCTGGTTTTGGAGGAAAATCTGGAATTTAAAGGGGACCTATTATGCAAAATTCACTTTTATAAGAAGTTTGAACACAGATGTTTGTCCACAGTGTGTGTAAACAACCAGCCTATAATGGTAAATCCACCCACTCCTTTTTTAATATTCCCCATAAATCATTTCATTTATGAAGTAAATGTGCCAAAGAAAGACGGTAAAGTGTTAAATATTTGCGCAAATCATTTTACGCCGGACTGCTTCAAAAACGAGGGTCAATTCAACGCTGGATTTGCACAAAAGGTTAATGACATGACGGCACATGCTAGTCGATGAGTTGAATCAACTCTACAGCAACTACATAAATGTATCCACTAACCATTCAGAAACTTCCAGTTGCATTCTAAAAGTTGTAACTTCTTCCTGAGTCTCTCCATCAGTGTCGACTACGGTTTGAACAATGTAAGGCTGAACACCATTACTGACAATCCTCATTTTGGCTGCGTGAGATTCTCCAGCTTTGTTGTTGTTGAGCAACCAAAGCGCGAGCTGTTAAAGCTCCGCCCTCTTCTGGAAAGCAGTCCGGGAGCAGCAGCTCATTTGTATTTAAAGGGACACACACAAAAATGGTGTGCTTTTGCTCACACCCAAATAGGGGCAAATTTGACAAGCTATAATAAATGATCTGTGGGGTATTTTGAGCTGAAACTTCGCGGATACATTCTGGGGACACCAGAGACTTATATTACATCTTGTGAAAAGGGGCACTATAGGTCCCCTTTAAATATCATAAAATATCTTTTATCAAAATGAAATGACTCAATCAATCAATAAATCTAAATTTTGCCCACTCTCCTCACCACTATAAAATGGCTTAATTATTCTTGTTTTTCCGTAAATTTTTTTTTTGAAAACAAGCCTTAAAGGTACACTATGTAACTTTTTTTGGTTCAAAAATTTACAAAATTTAAATAACGAGTCAAAATATCATCAGTCCTTCTTCCAAAATGTGTTTTTTGTCTTATCCTGATTCACTATGGTAAGCCTGTTATAAGTGTTTTTATTTTAGACCTGACTTAATGGTTTTCGCAGAAAATTGAGTACATATGTCACTCGCCCGTGCTTGTCTCGTCATATCTTTAAATAGAGAAAAGTTGCTCTGAAGCATAATTAAAACAATGTTTTTCCACAAAATGCATGCAGTTTTGTTTTTTAACTGCTAGAGGGCCAAAAGTTACATAGTGTGCCTTTAATATCTCACACAGTCAGAAGAAAATTCTGCAAAAATACTCTTAAGAACATGATTTTTTTACAGTGCTCCAACCACCTAGCTTCATTCTGTTATGTAACAACCACTTTCACAGTCCAACTTATTCCTGAATTCTATGGAAATCTGCTGAGTTTTCTACAAACTCCTGAGGGCGTAGATTCTGTGTGGGCCTGCTAATAAGTAAGACTTAACTCTAATTGTCTAACTGCCTCCTCAGTGTACCATTAAGTATAATTAGACTTGTGATTAGAGGAACATGTCCGGTACAGTTTAAACAGATTTAAGCAGACCAAGCCTTCAATTTAACATACGCATGCTATTTAAGAAAAAGACCCACATCAGGCTAGCATTTCTTCTTATTCTTTAAAGAAAAGTGTAACCTCATTCAGCTAAAGCAGACTAATCTCAATATGAGTGCATAGAACATCACATGGTGAATGTGGAGGTGTTAGATTCGTTGGAAGGGAAGCGTTTAGCGGTTGTGTAACTGTGTGCTGAGACCTCGGAGCTGTTGGCAGCAGGACAGGTTGTTGCTGTTGGGCTGGTAGTTCTGCAAGACTCCATTGCTGGGCTTGGATTTCTCATAATCCTGGGCTAAAGATGAGGGCAGCATGGCCTGTTCACTCTCAAGACCTCCCTCCACCTCCTTGCAGGGCAAAGACTGGGGGAAACCAAACATGAAGAGGGACGAGAAGAAGAGTAAGGCACCGCAGAGGAGAAAGCCGCCCCACCATGCACCGATCCAGCGGGGGTCATCAGGAGTGATGTTCAGCATAGCTGAGAAAAGCAAATACAGAAAGGAAAATACATAAATAATATGTAGAGGAATGATCATTCTCTCACATATGTAGACATCTGAGAAAATCTACTTCAAAAACAGCAAAACAAACTACATGACGCAATTCACAGACATCTGACATCAAAACAGTCATTGAGCTATTCTGTCTTATTCTGCTACGAATTTTTGTCTAAAGAGATTTCATGGCTATATTTGATGCAGTGGGTCAGGTGTAGCTGAAATCCCTTACAAAAAAATATTTTTTTTTATAGTATACTTAAGTATATTTTAAGTATACTTTATGTAGTAAGTATACTAATAGCAGTGTACTAGTAGTATATTTGTAAGTGTTCTAATTCAAAACTACTTGGGACTTGTAAGTTTGTTTACTTTAAGTGAACTTAACATCATACTTATAGTTTACTATTTATATATTATTCTTGCACTTTAAGTATACTACTATGTTCCTATTTAGGTATTAATTTTGATTTGATTAATTTTCATTTTGATTGAATAAAAGCATAGACTGTCAGTATGAGTCAAGTGTACTTAAGTGTAATTTTAAGTATATTTCTGAGAAGTACATAAAAAAAAGACTGAAAGTATACTTTCTTATTAAAAAAAAAAAAAAGTATACTTATACCACACTTGAATAAACTTCTTTTTAGAGTCCTTAAATTACACATGCAACCTGTAACAGTCTATTATATATTGGTATATTAAACTGGTATACTTAAAGGGTTAGTTCACCCAAAAATGAAAATTCTGTCTTTACTTACTCGCCCTCATGTCGTTCCACACCCATAAGACCTTCGTTCATCTTTGTAACACAAATCAAGATATTTTTGATTAAATGTGATTTTAGTAAACGAGGCGTCGTTACGTCTTAAGTGTTTCAAAATTTCAATGGTTCACCAGTGGGGGGCGTGACTTTGGCAGTTTGATACACGCTCCGAACCACTGATTCGAAACTTAGATTTGTAAAGCTTCGAAGCTTCATGAAGCAGTGTTTTGAAATCACCCATCACTAGATATTGTTGAATATATTCGTTATTTTGTTTTTTGGTGCACAAAAAGTATTCTCGTCGCTTCATAACAATAAGGTTGAGTCACTGTAGTCACATGAACTGTTTTAAATATGTCTTTAGTAGCTTTCTCACTGAGCCATCGGATTTTATCAGAAATATCTTAATTTGTGTTCCGAAGATGAACGAAGGTCTTACGGGTGTGGAACGACATGAGGGTGAGTAATTAATGACAGAATTTTCATTTTTGGGTGAACTAACCCTTTAAAGTCTGCTAAATTGGAACAACTAATTTTTTACTTAATGCACTTTAATTGTGGGTAAGTAGTGCCGAAGTCCAACTAAAGATATACTTAAGTATATTTGATTGTGGTGAAGTGGAACTATTGCAAGTATACTTTAGGTACACTTTAAATATCTTGTATTTAAAGACATATTTTATCCAAAGATCATAGTGATCAACAGTGCCATTAAAACACATTTTAGGCTTAATATTAAGAAATGTGCATTGTGCACAAGTAGTATTCAAAGTATTACAAAATAAAATCAGTAAGTCTTAATCGATATGTCAGTAAATATGTTAAACTATACTTAGTATGAATTAAATGTATTTTAAATATATCACTTTTTTACTAGAGTAGCAAAATATAAATAGCATTGTCTGAAATAGAAAGAAAATGCTATTTATGCTATTTACTTTTGACAACATAGTGTAGCAGCAAGTAAGAATGTGCATCCTATGTGTGAAAGTGTGCACTTGATGTGTAAAATGAAAGCCAAATTCTTTGTATTTTTCCTTTTCAGTTGATCCACTCACTGATTATTGATCATGACAGTGAGACAGAATTTGAGTCCTTGTGCTTTGATTTATTCAAAAGATGCAAGAGCCTTGTTGGTAGGAAACAAAATGCCTTGCAGCAGTTTTCTATTGTTCTAAACTGTGTTTGTGTTGTATTTGGATATACAGAGTGTGAACTGACACTCACTTGTGTCGATGAGCAAAACATCCACATAAAAGTTGGTACAGACAGATCCCAGGATGAAACCACATGCAGGTCCAAACACTAGTGTGGAAAAGAGTATACCTGAAATACAAGAATAAAAACGATCAGGAATCTTATTTTCGGAAACATAAAAATTACACTATCATACAAAAGTTACAAAGTAAATTCCAACAATTGTTGTTTATATATATAATAATTAGTTTAACCCCTTTGCATTCCTAAGGTCTCTTTTGAATGGTATGTGTACCACGAGCGGTACAGTGGAACGCTAACAGGATAAAATAGAATTATATAATATAAAAAATCATATTTGTTTTGTATTATTACTTAAATTGCATTTTATAATATAAAAATATTATATAAAATATATAAAAAAAATACATTTATATATTATATAAATGCAAATATTTTCTAATCAAGTTTATACTATAAACTAACTGTAATAAATCTTTCATAATTACAATAGAAAGAAAGGGTTTAGTTTTTCCCCAGCCACAAGGTGGCGCACTCAACCCAAGGAAAAGTCTCATCTAAAGAAGACAGATGATCTCATTTGCCATCAGAAATACATGAAGAAAGAAAAACATGCTGCAATGTAATATACAGTGTGAAGTTTTCATTCCTTTCCCATGTTTTTCTCACATTCCAAGATAATACTCAAACCAGCAGAGGGTCACATGTCTATTCCTTGATGCCATCGCTATATAAAGTAATTGTATATGCTGTTATTTGAAGATATTACATGTTCCAAGATTAATTAATAATATGTTTAATACAGTAAGTTAAATTAATAGTATGTTTTGTAATACTGAAAACACAGTATAATAAAGATGAACTTTTAAACACACAACCTTCCCAAACTATGAGCCCAAGCTGCCCGAACAAATATTCCAAGTGAAGAATGAGAACTAAATTCCACATAGCCGGAGTAATTCACCAGTTCCTGACAGGTTTGCATACAAAGCAAGAAAAAAAGAGATTTGCTTTGGAGCAGAGCTATGAACAGACGACGCTGTGCTGGCAGACATCTGGGCCACAAATCCCTATTAATATGCTGTCAAAAAGTGTGACAGCAGCCCAGCAATAGCCCTGTGGGTCACATGCAGCTTCTGAGATTATGAAGCCTTTATCCAGGCACTCTCATCAGCTTTTCCCATCCTCTGCCATTCTCTTATTAAAACACACACAATATTGTTTCATTAAGTGTGCTGTGCTATCACAAAAAGTGGTCTTCCCCTTCTGAAAATGTTCCCAACACAATTATTCAGCAAAGAAAAACATTGAAGGTTCCAGTGAATGTGCCATATTTGTCTCACAGAGTGTTACGGACAAAGCAGAACTGGGATTTGACAGGGTAGCAGGACTGAAACTCAAATTCAGTTGTAATTTATGACATTTATGACAATTTAAGAGGCAGTGGGGTACAGCTGGCTGAAAAGATGATGACAGAGAGCTAAAAAACACAAAAGGTCAGCCTGTTACAGGTTGCTTGTGTCATTTAAGGACTCTAATATGTGTTCCCACAAATAATAATAATTATTATTATTATTATTTGTGAGAGTAAAATAATAATACACCAGGA
>RJVU01048406.1:1867149-1934649 GCA_003731715.1 Anabarilius grahami | reverse complement strand
CTTTATAAAGCATTAAAATATTAGGTAAATTGTGTCTGTTCTGGGTTTATATTTAAAATCTGGAAAAAAAGTCTTGTTAAAAAATGCAAGTTAGGCAGCAAATGCATACAAACTAAAAGAGCATGTCAATATTTCTAATCATAATTTTTCTCAAAATATGTGATAACTTGATTTTTTTTGTCAGTGCATTAAAGTATTAGTTCACTTCAGACTCCTGATAATTTACTCACCCCCATGTCATCCAAGATGTTTATGTCTTTACGATTTTTGAGGAAATCATTCCAGCATTTTTCTCCTTTTAGTTGACTTCAATGGCTACCAATGGGTTGAAGGTCCAAATTGCAGTTTCAATGCAGCTTCAAAGGGCTCTACACGATCCCAGCCGAGGAATAAGAGTCTTATCTAGTGAAACGATTGGTTATTTTCTGAAAAAATAAAAATGTATATCCTTTTTAACCACAAATGCTCGTCTTGCACTGCTCTGCGAAGCGCCACGCATTACGTAATCGTGTTGGAAAGGTCACGTGTGACGTAGGCGGAAGTACCGATCCAGTGTCTACAAAGCAAACGTGCAAAGACTAAGTCAAACGCCCTTTACAAAAAAAGGAAAAAAACAACGATGTCGGACGACTTTCAAGTTGGAGGACAATTTTCAGACAATTTTCCGCCTACGTCACTCGTTACCTTTCCAACGTGATTACGTAATGTGTGGCACATCGCAGAGCTAGTGCAAGATGAGCATTTGTGGTTAAAAAGTATATAAATTTGTATTTTTTTTTAGAAAATGAACAATTGTTTCGCTAGACAAGACCTTTATTCCTTGTCTGGGATCATGTAGAGTCCTTTGAAGCTGCATTGAAACTGCAATTTGGACCTTCAATCCGTTGAACCCCAGTGAAGTCCACTATATGGAGAAAAATCCTGGAGTGTTTTCCTCAAAAACCTTAATTCTTTTCAACTGAAGAAAGAAAGACATAAACATCTTGGATGACATGGGGGTGAGTAAATTATCAGGAAATTTTAATTCTGAAGTGAAATAATCCTTTAAAAGCATATGGCAGTGGGTGTTAGATGACTTTAATGAGGTCTAAAATGACTGCAAGAAGCACTACAGTGTGTTAAATTATCATATAAGACAGAATTATGTGACAGTACTGCACTTTATGATATATCACTAACACTGTATTGCATTTAGGGTGATTAATAAGATAGATACTATTCAATATTCTTATTCAATATCCAAAACATTTGCTGTTTTTTGTACATCACACAACAGACCGCACATGCACATCTCAGCAGTTCTTCAGCAGTTATCAATTCAATCTTATTTTCAGCGAGACAGAAAGGATAAATATGCAAAGTGCAAAGAAAACAAAATGGAGAATTAACATCATTCTTACAAAAGGAGAGTGATAAAATAATGGGCGTTCTCACACTGACGATATTGCTAACGCTGTTAGAAACAGCTGTTAAGTTGTAAACCCAAGATATAGTTAACAGCAAAGACTATAGATATATAAAGATGTGCAAAATGGCGGAATAGGTCCCGCCTTCTAAGTAAAAGAGCCAATCGCTGATTGATAAAGTCATTGCGTCATTGCAGCTGTCCTTAGTAGCTCCGGTTCCCACAGAAACCTGAGACTCGCGCTTAGGACTGCATATGCGCATTGGCTCGTCTAGCCTGAAAAATACGCTTTTTTAATGCTATTTGAGCATAAGAATCAACATTTACGGGACAGTTCATTTCAGATTTTGTTGCTGATTTGAAATATGTTATTTAATTGTGAGTTCGCCAAGCAGTTTTTGAGATTTCAGGATTCCCCCATTCAAATAGATACGACTTGGTCTTGGATGCCTGAAATAGCTGCCCGGAGGCATTGCAAACATGGCCACCGAGTGAACAGACTTTCCTTGAAAGGGACTTTGTTAATAGTGAGAACTGGACCCTAAACTAAAGTATTACCGAATGTAGTCATGTATTGTATTTTATTTATCTTTGTCATGATCTAATGCTCTTTTTAAAACACAAATAATTTACATTGTTAAATGTAAACTTTAGTAAAAACAAAAAAGTATTTTAATAGGTACCATTTAACGGTTATCGGCCATAACATGAACATAATTATCATCTTTTTGATATTGGCCACAATTTTAATATCCGTGCAACCCTAATAAAAACAGATTGTTATTATATGCTATGATTTGGATTGAACCAAAAACTGATTTTTCAAGCATGCAAATAGGTGTTTCTTCAACTTCAGCTATTTTTTGTACAACCCAAGGGTTGTTTAACATTTAACCTTTCTTTAACAGATTTCAGCCTTTTCTTTTTATTAAATGAAGATCACACTACAACTCCTTAATTGTACAAAGAAATTTTAGTTGAGCTTCAGTGAAGAGTTTTTTGACATGCTAATTATAACCTGCTGCAACAGACTTTTTAGTACCTATACAGTAATCCAGAGCAAGCTTACAAAGCAACTCCACCTGCGTAATTCCACTTGAGCTTACGCGGCATGAACACACACACACACACTCCAACAAAATGGCACGGGTAAGCATGCACATACTGTACAGTTACTTGAGCTCTAAAAAGCATTCAGTTAACAGATAGACATGTACTAAGCACAGTGTACTACCTTAATTCAAAAACAATAGATTGTGTGGAATCAAACTATTGTCTAGAAATTTAACCCTCAGGTGTCAAAACATCTGACCAATACAAGAATGTTTTAGAGGTATTCAAAAATGGAAAGCAAAAGGAAGCGAGGGAATGAGTGCTTTCCTGTTCGTTTTTCCAGTATGTTATGTGTGGCCTTTAGAGTCTGCTGACAGACTGACAGTGAAAAACATCCACAGTGACACTGAAGCGATTGGACTAGACATCTATGCAACGAAGGAATGCAAGAATTACACAAACATAAAGTCAATTCAGGGACTTATTCATGTAGTCAGACTCAAATTTTCACTTTCTGTTCCTCCTGTTTCAGAAAGTGAGTGTGTAAGACTTTGATTTTCCGTAGGCAAAATGAAGATTGTTGCAACGCGGGGTGAGTTGTAACAATGTCAGTTCAACCAATGAGTGACAGGGATGAAATCACTTTCAAATGTGACCATTATATATTTTTAGACTGATGTTAAATGTTTAAGGAGAGTCAGTCTCTTAACAGAAGGGCAGTTTCAAAGGAAAACAGCAGGATAGCGGCAGATGGCCAGTGTGTCCGATAAACTTTATATGATATTTATACCAAAGAATTAAGTAATTAAGTAATACTGACCGGAGAACATGCATTGTAAATCTACATAGAAATCTGAATTCATGTCTAGCATACCAACCAGCAACATAAAGGGGATGGATGGATGGATAAATAAGAACAAACGAATGAGCAAACAATGTAAAAAGTACAATAAAAGCAAAAATACAAATCCTCCTGATCAAATGTATGTGTCCCTTCTCTTGATTTCTCCCCTGCTGTTCAAATACATCAAACTGTCTGTCACTCACAGACTAATGCTACACGCCACTGACCAGAGGGCTGTCAGTCTGAATCTAAGCTCAGATGTTGATGTTGAGTTTTTGACAAAACTATCAAAGATTGTACTAGATTTTTTTCCGTTTTTAAATATTGTCAGCCTCAATCTCAAACATTATTACAGTGCAAAAGTGCAAAAAAGCATATGTAAATAAAGAAAATCTGTGTATGTAATGGAGCTACAGTCATGTCAAAGCAAAACCGGTCAAACCCAGCAACCCAGTACAAACAAACGATTTTAAGGTGAAACCAATGCAAATACGTGCTTTTCCTATGGTGCAGTATACACACACAAATGCACAAAGACACAAACATGTTTTCTGAGGGACGTTCAGAGGCCAGGAGGCTTTTGATTTCTGTCCAAGTGGTTTAGGACTGTTTGGTTTTCCCAGGGCGTGGGAGGAATTTTCTCAAATTCCCAGTCTAAGACCTTTTCTCAGCTGGCATCTGGAACATGTAGTGAAAAAGGCGCAAATGCAAAAGCAATCCCTCAGATTATATAATTCACAACCTGCTTGACACACACATTCTGGTTTTATCTGAAAATGGATTTCTATTTTTGACTATCCAGGCTGTTTGATGCTTAAAGATTTATGAGTCAGCCACCTATAAATAAAAAACCCGAATGCACACAGATGATAATAATGATTATGATTGTATGATTATGCAACTATAGCTTGTCATGTGATGTAATGGATCTGAAATACAACAGGTCTTTTATTTTGCTAGTCAGATAAGGTGAACCTGTCCACAGCTTGTCAGTGTTTGATCAACATGCCTTGCATTATCAAAGTGACAGCGAGGAATGAATGTTGGTATTCAAAATAGAAATGTATTCTCTGCAGGGGAATCAGAGTTTATTGTCCATCAGAGAGATTGGGAGGGGTTGCCGAATGTTCTCCTCTTTAACCAGCCCAGGAGAGACACGCTTCAGGTCACTTTTCACATTTCATTTTAACAATCAGTTACTGTGACAGCATTGGTGGGCTCCTGTGGCTTTGTTCTCTTAACTTGTTTCCAAGAAACACGAGAAAACACACCGAACATCTGAAGATCTAAAACACTTTTACAGACTGACCACAAACTATATTTTACTAGAGCATTGTAATATAATCTGTAATTAAAGGTGCAGTAAGCAATTTCTGAGAAGCCATTTAGCAGTAGGGGGCGTGTCCACTCAGGATGGGGGAGGAGAGAGAGTGAGCAAGAGGGAGATTTGAAGAAAGACTGTAGAAAGAGATGGCTGAGAGACATTACAAAAGAGAAAAGTTCAGAGGAATATCACTGGAAAAAGAAGGGTTATGATCAGACAAGGGCTTTAGGACCCACGTTAATATTAGAAAAGCTTTCCAGCGCTGGAGAGACCTAAGCGGGAAGGCCTGAAAGTGACTGCTAGTGGTGCTGCTAGTGACTAACAATGATCTCTTGCTTGTTTATACTCTTGTGCAAGTTCATTTTTTGTTCTTCCTTGTCGTTTGTCATCTTTGTTTTATTTTTCTCAAATCATTATTTTGCTTTGCATCATTTTGATTAAGAGACATCAACTCATGCACTGTGTGTTCGTGCATTATGGGGGCGGAGCAATGAAGGAAGGGGTGTGTTTTTTGGTGTTGATTTCAAATATCAACAGTGTTTCTCAGAAATCGCTTGCTACACCTTTAATCGAACAAAATATTATGGCTTTAGTGTCTTTATGGATATCAGAAAAAGTAAAAAACAGTGTAAATATATGGCTGTAAATGGGTGTTTCTTCAACTTTAGGTACTTTTGTGACCCAAGGGTTGTTTTTTATTAACATTTAACCTTTCTTTGTTAACAGATTTCAGCCTTTCCTTTTTGTTTAATGAAGATCACACCACAACTGCAAAACTTTTTTGTCTATGTCTTTATCATATAATGCATAAGAAAACAGATTAAAAAAAATTGTGCATAATACATAAAATGACAGCTATGAAATTAGCCTTAGCAAGACAAGAGCGTCTTAATATTTAATCAAAGGGGACCTATAATGCCCCTTGTACTAGATGTAATATAAGTCTCTGGTGTCCCCAGAATGTGTCTGTGAAGTTTCAGCTCAAAATACCCCACAGATCATTTATTATAGCTTGTCAAATTTGCCTTTATTTGGGTGCGATCAAAAACACGCAGTTTTTGTGTGTCACTTTAAATGCAAATGAACTGCTGTTCCTGGCCCACTTTCCAGAAGAGTGCGGAGC
The DNA here is from genome assembly GCA_003731715.1 of Anabarilius grahami. Lineage (NCBI taxonomy): Eukaryota > Metazoa > Chordata > Actinopteri > Cypriniformes > Xenocyprididae > Anabarilius > Anabarilius grahami. Next base: position 1,928,900 of record RJVU01048406.1, on the reverse strand, counting down.
TTTAACAGCTCATGCTTCGGTTGCTCAACAACAACAAAGCTGGAGAATCTCACGCAGGGAAAATGAGGATTGTCAGTAACGGCGTTCAGCCTTACATTGTTCAAACCGTAGTCGACACTGATGGAGAGACTCAGGAAGAAGTTACAACTTTTAGAATGCAACTGGACGTTTCTGAATGGTTAGTGGATGAATTTATGTAGCTGCTGTAGAGTTGATTCAACTCATCGACGAGCATGTGCCGTCATGTTAATCTTTTGTGGAAATCCAGCGTTGAATTGACTCTCGCTTGTTGAACTGACACTCTAATACAACAACTCTTCCTCTTCTTTAAAGCAGCCCAACATGGTCTCACCCCCTTTGTAGCATATTCTCGGGGGCAGGGTTTATGTACATTTTAGGGCTATTTTATGGTTCAAAAACATAAAAGTCTTGATATGGTAGTGTATGTATATACACTGTTGGACTTAGTGGACAAAGTAAATAAAATAGTGAGACTGTTTGGCCCATAGCTGAAGAAACACCCATATATGGTTATATACAGAACACATGAAAAGGACAAAGTCAGATAATCCTTTAATCTATCTGAGCCACAGAATTTAGGGTCCCAACAGCCAAAATGGGAGTAGATGCTTATATAGATTATGCTGTCTTTCATTATTGCTGATGATTATGGCATGGGTGCATCGTAATGAAACATCTGACATGACACAAAACAAGTTGGTATTTTAAAAAGAGGTCTTTAAATCAGAAATAAACATCTAAAAAATAAGATTCTGTACTATTTGCAACATGACAAGATTAGTTAGCAACAAACAACACAAAATCAGAGGGATATTCTACAATGACTTGAAAACCAATCTCAACTACGAGGCAGCATAAGACGCTTAGAGCGAGTGTCTTTTTTGGAACATTGTGGGTTATCAGGGATCATATGTTAATTAACTTCCTCTCATTAAACTGACAGTGTTTCTGTTCTCCACCATATTGACCTAAATAATCATCACAAAGCCAAAGAGACTGAAAGCAGGAGCTGAATTCATAAATGCTTATAAACTTAAAGACAATGCTAAGCAAACAAAGAGTGCTTCCTGAGCCAATTGTGTGGGAACAAAGCCAAGTGCAAAATGCATGTTATAACATACTTAAAAATTACCACTTTTATAATCCTAAAAAAGCAACATATTGTGCCATTTATGTAAATATTCCAGAGATTTAAGCATTAAGAAATATTTTTTACATTATATATACAATGGTATACTGTTCTTTCTCTAATATTCATGCAGTTACACACTTCTTGACTAATGCCTTGGTGAGATATAAACCTCTTTTAAGGTTGTGACCTCACATTAGACTCCAGTATGAAAGCTGGTGGCTCTTTAATGCATTGCCGCTTCAGCGCTGAGCACCGTAGCCTGAAACCGCGACAAATAGCACACAGTCTATATTGCTGCAGGCAAGCATGTAATAGTAACAGCAATTATACTTGAGAAATGGGGTCTTTCAAGGACAGCAGATATGGTTAGGACCACAAGTGCTCTGCATATCCAAAGAAAACATTGTTTAAAATGAACAAAAACTATTCTTTTATTAAATTCTGGCCTGAGTGTCTCATTCGAGGATATTTTGAATGCAAATATAAGCAGGATAAATTTGAACAACATATAACCACACAATGTGATTATACAGTAAAGATGGATCACCTAAAAAAGAAAACATTATTAAAATCAATATGTAGCCTTTTAAGCTTCACTATATAAACCTCTAAATGGTCCAAGAAAAAAGGAAGAAAAAAAAAACTATTGTAAATACCCTGCTTCGAACTGATTTGCTTTCTACTACAGCTCATATTAGCTATATTTATTCAGTCGGACTGAAAAAAATCCAGCTGTTTGCTGATCCTGGCTTATCAGTATTCCAAATCTCCAACATCTTCATCAAAACAGATTAGCGGACACACTTGGAAAAGATGCAGTGTGCCACCAACATCGCAGTCCAATGTTAACCTTAAGAAGGGTTCGCAGGAATAAGATAAGCCAACCTGCCTTTTGAAGAAAGATAGAAATCTGCACCTGTGCTCTTTCTTTGACTCACTTCAAAAGACCCCAAACTACCCTGGGGTGGCAAAAACAACCAAAATGCAGGCTTATATGTTCACAAACAAACAGATGCCAAAATGTGAATAAATGGAAACATGCTCTTGTGGAGAAAAATTAAATATTTTAGTGAATGATGATGTGGTCAAGAGCCATACCATGTCATTCAGTCTTAGCCAGGAATAATAAATGGAGAAAACTGTCAGTTGGTCCATTTCTCACAAAACAAAACAAAACGAAAACAAAGCAAAACACCAAACAAAACAAAAAATAGATTTGAAATAGTTTGAAATAATATCAAACGATTAATCGCGATTAATCACATCCAAAATAAAAGTTTGTGTTTACATAATATGTATACTACTGTGTATATTTATTATGTATATATAAATACACACACATGCATGTATATATATTTATCAAAACATATATTATATATACAATATTTTATATATATATATATATATATATATATATATATATATATATGTATACACACACACACACACACACACACACACACAAATATATATATATATGTGTGTGCGTGTGTGTGTATACAAAAAAACATTTCTTAAATATATACATGTATGTATGTGTATTTAAATACACATAATAAATATACAGAGTACACACACATATTATGTAAAAACACAAATTTTTATTTTGGATCTGATTAATCTTGATTAATCGTTTGACAACACTAATTTGAAATGAATGAATGAATGAATGAATGAATGAATGAATGAATGAATGAATGAATGAATGAATGAATGAATGAACCATTCTAACCAATCAAACATGGGCTTATTTGTCTTATCAGATGATGGTCAATCATTACATTTCTTTTGTCTAAATTAAGTTAAGTAGAAGGAAACTGATAATTATTTTCTCTGCATCTTCTGCATCATTGCACTTTCTTTGTAGCAGTTGGTTGTGTAATAGTAGCTTGTGGCAGTTTCACATAACCACAAATAAGATAAAATTATAAAACCAGGGCTGGCATGTTTGCAAACAGACCTGTCTGACTGTTTATATTGCACCACAAGGGCAGAGAGAGAAAAAGAGAACATGATGGACAGACACAGAGAAAGATGCAGTGACAGATATACAGTAGAGAAGGCCAATAGCTATGTCTTGGCCACTGGCACAACTAGCACACTTTAGCTGGTGTGTCAGATGTTTCCCTTGGGCTAAGAGCCAAAAACACAAAGAGCCCTGAGAGCAGATAAGCAGACAGAGGCCTTGAAGGAGCAGCAGGCCTGAAGTCTCCATGGGCCTATTGGTGAGGAGCTCCAGCTGTACTGGAGGAGGGGCCGCAGTATTGACTACAGCTGGTCCACCTTTCTTCAGCAGGTGCCTTGGCCTAATTACTAGTATGATGGTGCCAACAGCGGGTCTCCAGATACTTCCAAGCTGCATCCAGAGAGGAACCAGGCCACTGAATAAAGAAGCCCCTTAGAGCAAAGCATGCCTGCTATTCGTAATTAGGCACTAATTGTACTGCATGTGGAAGGGAAGCTGTAAACAGACCAGATCTGCCAAGTATAAACTGTAGCATTGGTATAAAGTTTCAGTACTGAGCCTTCAAATAAACATGACTGTGATGAACTGAACTAAGGATGAATTGTGTATATACTATGCCATGTCCTGACTAATGGGGTCTGGTATAGGATTTTTATTGGTAGTTGCTAATGCTGATATCTAAAGCCTGAGACACAACAAGCCGACGTCAAAGAACTTGCGGCAAAGAAAGCTGACTGTGTTGTTGCCTCTCGTCGGCTGTGTCTCGTCCAAAAAGCTGCGCTTGAACACACCAAAAGGGCTAAAGGTGACTGTCAACTAGCATGTGCGTTCTGCGCCTGCGTGTAAGTAAATATCTGTCTATATCAGCAGGTAACAATATTCTATTTTAGTCATTCAAAAAGAGAAACCGATTCTAGGACTGCAGATATACAACCCGTAAACAAAGCTTACCACATCGTAAAACCGAACAGTGAAATTAATTAAATGAAATGAGTTTGTTTCACAAAAAATTATGAAATCATGAATCAATGAAAATGAAAATAAAAATCAATGAATCATTGTACTTAATAGAAAAAAGTTGTGAACTCAAAATTTGATTGTAGTAACCTGAACTTAATATGATTGAGTTGTAGCAATTTCTAATTCCCAGCATGCTGTGTGTCAGATTGAATAAGGAAAATAAATGTTGAAATTACGTATTATTTGAGTGTTTTTGCACAAGATTAACATAAGTTAGTGTTTAATGTTGTGTTATGTTGGGATTTCTGTTATATTATGTTAGTTTTGTAGGGTCACCATTGTGGTGAAGAGAAGAGCCTGTGGTTAGGTTGAGGATAGGCTGCAAAACTTTTAAGACCAAATATACTGTATGTTGTTTGATTATATACATTAAAGTATATGATGACAGTCTCTTTTATAGTTATAATAGCATGTGTTATTTGCTATCTAACATTTAACCAAGATCTGAATGTGATGTTTATGTAAATGAACTGTATGTAATTATTAACATTATGATGAGTTGGGCGAGGCTGAGAACTGTGGGAGCGAAGGGAGGCCGGTGACGTGATTGTTAATGACAGACACCTGTCTTGCACAGCCTGCTCTCCCCCCACTCACCATCATAAACAGCACTGTGACTGCAGTGGAGTCATTCAGGTTCCTGGGCACCACCATCTCACAGGACCTGAAGTGGGACATTCACATTGACTCCACTGTGAAAAAGGCCCAGCAGAGGTTGTACTTCCTTCGCCAGCTGAGGAAGTTCAACCTGCCACAGGAGCTGCTGAAACAGTTCTACTCTGCCATCATTGAATCCATCCTCTGCACTTCAATTACCGTCTGGTTCAGCTCAGCTACCAAATCTGACCTCAGAAGACTACAGAGGGTAGTCCGGTCTGCTGAGCGAATCATTGGTACATCCCTCCCCACTCTCCAAGAACTGTACTTATCCAGAGTGAGAAAAAGGGCAAAGAAGATCACTCTGGACCCCTCACATCCAGCACACTCCCTCTTTGAACTGTTGCCATCTGGTCGACGCTACAGAGCCCTGAGCACCAGAACGACCAGACACAGGAACAGTTTCTTCCCTCAGGCAATCCATCTCATGAACACTTGACAAACATGGAACACACAACACTATTACACATTATTTACTTAAAACACTTACTTATATTTCAAATTTGCACACATAACTGTACATACAATTGTCTATATTATATATTGTTTTTTGCTTTTTTTTTTTTTGCACTTTGTCTATCTTGTAAATTTGTATATTATTATTTTATTCTTTTTATTATGTGTCTTGTCTTGTCGCTGTCACTCTGTTGCACTGTGGAGCTTCTGTCACTAAAACAAATTCCTAGTATGTGTAAACAACATACCTGGCAATAAAGCTCTTTCTGATTCTGATTCTGATCAGAGTTCTCTCTCTCACCGACGCACCGAGTCACCAATTCAACATGCTGAATCGGCCCAAAAAAACCCAGACGGTGTCTGACTAGAGCCAACGGTGCAGAACACAATGAAAAAACTAACTTGACCAACGATCAAAAACAGCCCGACATTGCCCGACCGTTGGCTTGGTGTGTCCCTGCCTTTAAGATGAGTGTGGCACATCGCTGATAAAATGGCTATATATTTAAACATAGCACTTTAATGAAAACTTATAAGACATCTACAATTCCAAATATATCAAAATAGAGAACAGATGCAGTCTTTGTGAGCATAAGAGACCCAAACCTTTGAATGGTAGTGTATGCAATTATCTAAGCTTTTAATCATGTCAAAATGGTCAAATGACCAATGACCAATATTTCAAAATGACCAATATTTCAATATATTCATATTTCAATTTAGCCATGGTCAGTATTGATTTTATTCAATCACTGTAAATACTTCTCTATTGACTTAAACTGTGGCTACATAGTGGATTGTGGTTGGAAACCTGAGCTGTGCATTAGCTCAGAGGTGTATGATGTGCAATCCCATTCTGTATATTTAATACCAGTAGAGCTCGTATTTCTCAGCTAGGCATATTCGGAGGATGTTTCCTAACAATCAGTAATATGAGTGAACACTGAATGTTATAGTTACAGCCAACCCTTATTGATCTACACCCATTTAATTAGACAATCTTATCCTGCACCTCAAATATAAGTGCTGAACACACAAGAGGGGATTTAGAGAGCTGCTACTTACAAACCACTCAATCAATGAGTCCAGGTATTTACACGAATGCCAGGGACAGCATGAATCTGTAAGAACAGGCTATTCTAATCAAATCATCCCTGATTTGAAGTGCCAATGTTCCGGTGTAAGACAGAGATGCCGTGCCTTAGGAGGGACTGAGCATCTCAATCCGATAGTTTCAAGGCCAGACAAGCCACTGATGTGTTGTATTTTATAATGCTGCCCTCCCCCTACGTTTTTCACCCAGCACCAAAAAAAAATCCGCTTTGTAATCAGTCTTGTGACCCAGATTTCAGCAGCGACGGGTTATCAAGGTCATGGGGATTGGTGAGTAACTGGAAGATGATGCAGCTTGAGGACCACCATCAGCCCCAGAAGATTCAGCTCTCTGGACCTCATGAGATATTCAGAGCTGCCCTGCTTGAAACTTGAAACTATTTGTTGAAAAGCCTATGCAAAAATTCCTCATGCTATGACATTCATTCGATTGGTGTGGCTTAAAGCATACAAGTAGTTTTCTGGAATACTGTAGGTCATCACATCTCATAAGACATCTCCAGCAAAATATTCTGGAAAAGGCTAAAAGAATTGTAGAGCATATAAACAGACAATCAGCCAGAAGGAGACGTAGGTCTGGCTTGTGTCTGCATGTAACAACACTTGACATTGTGTACTCTGAGGCTAGTAGAGGAGGATGGAAGAAAAGAATGGAAATCAATGTGCAGAGTCTTGCAAGAAAAAATTATTTTCCTCATAATGATACTCTTTATAAAAGAAACAAAATTATATTTATAATGAATAGCAAATTAAATGGTTTAAGTGGTTATTAAACACGACATAAATATGGTCTTGCGATTCAAATGCTGTATCCTGTTCCTCCCTACATGGCTGAATGGCAGTTTGTGGTTATAGCACAGATTGTTTGGAAGGGAAAGTAGCTCTTTTCTATTACCTAGGATTTGTTTAGTCAGATTGGCGAGCAGGATTGACTAATGATAGGATTAAGTGAGTGAGTGACGCCAGATGACCCCAGTGATGTTACTCAACCTCATTTTAATGCAGTCCTAAAGCTAATCTTGAAGTCTGCCTATGTTCCATTTAAATTAATCACAGTTTCATCCAAGTTCAAACGCAATGCCTTCTCTAAGGTTGGACACACTCTCTTCAACATAATCATCTTAGCGCCACTTTCTGCCCACGTGATTAGTTTCTCTCTAAGTAGCATACATCCCGTCTTTACCTGCTAATATCTGTCTGCATCATACAGACATTATACCCATTCAAACTACACAAAACCCTCAGGCTTCTGAGCCAAGTGATTTTATAACACAACTCTCCCCCCAAAAAATATTAAGTAGCACAAACATGTCTAAAACACTATCCATTTGAGTCGCAGATCATTTGCTTTGTCCTCATCTGCCGTCCCTCATGTCACCTTAAGGATTAGTCCACTTTTAAATAAACTTTTCCTGATAATTTACTCACCCCCATGTCATCCAAGATGTCCATGTCTTTCTTTCTTCTTTCTGCCCTCCACAGGTCAAAGATTTTAACTAATTTTTAAATGCAATATGCTAGTTCAATAGTATATAACAATTAGTTCAAACTTTGACCTGTGGAGGGCAGTAATACGCTTAGCAGTGTATACACTGCCAGAATTCTAATAGAGGAGAAGAAGAAGAGAGCTAGTTCAAGATGAGCATTTATGGCTAAAACTTAAATAATTTTCACTTTTTTTTTAGAAAATGAGCGATGGTTTCACTAGATAAGACCCTTATTTCTCATCTGGGATCGTGTAGAACAATTTGAAGCTGCAGTGAAACAAATTTTGACCTTCAACTGTTTGGTGCCCATTGAAGTCTACTATAAGGAGAATAATCCTGGAATGTTTTCATCAAAAACTTTAAATTTCTTTTCGACTAAAGAAAGACAGACGTGGACATCTTGGATGACATGGGGGTGAGTAAATGATCAGGAAAAGTTTATTTAAAAGTGGACTAATCCTTTAAAGCTCATGGAACAGAGAAGCGTACTAGTCACGGTTTGGATTTAAATCAGCAAATACTTTGGAGTCTATGACTAGATCATTATTGCAGGGATTAATATGTTTCTAGCATGTTATATGTTTCAGAACAGTTCTTTTAACCCTAATTGATGGAGTGTGTAGCTTTTCATTTCTTAAACAACCATGTAAGAAGACGTATCATGGCCATATTCCAGAACGACAAAGCCAAGATTCACCTCTTCATGCATCTCTTGATGGAAATAAATGTTGTGATGTTATTTCCATTAATACATGGATACATTTTTGGTCAAGATCTTGTATTGACAATGCAAGAGTCGAGCAGTCTACTCCAGCACATTCAATGAATTTCAATGAATTTAAGGTCTAAGGACTCAGAGGTGCCAATTCATGTGTGAAAACGGTACTTCATGCTTCCTTCCAACAATTCTTTCACAATTTGAGGCTGATGAATCTTGACATTGTCATCCTGGAATACGGTCATGATGTGTCTTCCTCCATGGTTGTTTAAGAAATGAAAAGCTACACACTCCATCAATTCGAACTGTTCTCAAACATATAACATGCAAGAAGCATAATAATCACTGCAATAATGATCCAATCATGACACCCCTGACAACGTGCTACTGCAAATTATTCTGAAAAAAATAAGCACTAAAGCACTCGAGACTAACTTAAAGAGAGGGTTGGATACATTTATCTTGCAAAATAATGCAGGAGCTGACAGGAGACCGAAAAGAATGTGTTTGTCTGGGAGTGAGGACTGCTGAAGTCTGTTCTCTCACCCCTGCAGAGTGAGAGATGACAACGTTCATTGTTCTCAAATTAAACAAACAGGAGTTGGTAAGGCGCGGTCTTGGCACGGAGCTTATCGGTGAGATGGAAAAACCCATTTAGAATCTAATCCTCCAAGATGACATTACATGTGCAGCGTTTAAGTGGCTTATGAGCACGCGTGGCTGACGGCAGGGGGTGAAGTCGAAACACTGCAGCAGCCATGCTGACGTGTCTCTTAAGGATGCATCTGAGATCTCTCGGTTTCAGATAAACATCAACATTGCAGTATAAAGTTCAATGTTCAAAAGATTGTATTTTATTGTATTTGTCAATATTGTTAATTATTATCACAGTTATCTTTAATAACTTCAGAGAGAAGCATCTGAAGACCTGTGATCTGAGTGAAACAGCTTCTCGAAAGAGAAAAAAATGTAGGGCAGGACTTGATTGGATAGTTGTGGTTTGCTATTGCTGTGATCTCATGTGAGTGACAGTTTGCCCTGCCCTCACGCCAGTAAACGTCATCAGAGAAGAGATGTTGCTGCGAGAGTTATTTTAATGAAAGTTTATGAGGGCACATGAATTAAAAAAATAAAAAAATCCATAAAAAAAAATTTAAATTCGTCAATTTTGATTTCATGGTGACGGCACTCAGAATTGTATCGTTTATGTAGAACTGACCGGAATGGCAGCCATCTTGGATTTTCAGCATGGATCACACAAAATAAAAGTTTTCAGTTTCTAATGCTGTTGTATACATGCCCTATTTCAAACTGTATAACAAATGTAAATATTTAATATATTTTATTTTCATGTCTTAAGGGGTAAACATTTTGTAATTAGCAAAAATTACTGAAGCTGCTTTTTCACCGCAGGAACTTTCCCAAGGAAAAAGGGACTTGGAGATGGTATTCGGTGTGTTTCAACTGCAAGGACCAGAGCCTAAATGAAGTTCCGGGTAAAAATTCCCCCCTCAGAAAGTCCCTGCTCAAGAGGTAGTACTTTTTCAAAGTTCAGGAACTTTCAGGGGTGGGACTTTGTCGCTGAACATGGTGATTGGTTGAGTTCATGCAGCATTTTGATTGGTTGACTCCACACAGCATTTTATTTCAACCACCATTTTTAAAAGTCTGTAGCGGTGCGTGCAGTAAGATTTGTTTGCTATTCGAATCAACAATGGAGTTTAAAAAATCAGACTGATGCTTAAGCTTATATGCGGGTTACGAAATCCAGCGGGAACTGGAAAGTTGCACGCAGTCCTACGTCACTGGACTTAATCTTCACAGTACTTTAGACCAAGATGGAAATGCAGACAGCAACAGGTCTGGGGGAAAAAAGTCCTGGGACAAATTGTTCCAGGTAATTTCGGTGGAAAAGTGGCTTGAGAGTACCTATGCGTAAAATGATTCCTATTTAAAAAGGACACACACATTAGATGTTTAACAAAAGGCACAAAATGTATTTTTTTTAATGTAAATTAGACATGCCTCAACAAATTGCATTATGTTAATAAATGTTAACATTGTGAATACGATGACTGTGGTTTGTGTTTTATAGACAGTGTCCTAGATCTAAACCAGCAGAATAAAGCGGGAACTTTGTCTCCCCTGCTTCCAACAGCCACTTGTCATATCATCTTCTGCCTGGGCGGTGTGACGAGGCCCAGAGCAGGTCTGGGTTAAGTCTTCCCAGAACTGCCTAACCAGAGACAAAAACAAACAGCATTCACGTCTGTCACTGTGATAGTTACAGTCTGCACTTGACTACATAAAACTGCATATATACTGTAGCTGACTTATTTTATCTTCTGCCACAATTTTATTTTTTTTTCTGTTTTGGTGATTCTCATCATCAAATCAGAGTTTCAGTGCCCATAGCTCTGTATTGTAGATTTCTGAGAATTTATTGATTTTTATCAGTACCTAGAAATTGCATATTCAAACATGAGCGCGCTAATGTGTTTGAATAAGCTCTGTCTACAGCTGCTTTCCCCTCACTGTCTTTGGGCTACATGAATCCAGTCAACCGAGTCAACATACAGGAATCATGTTCCTGACACTTTAAAAGCTTGTAAAGCATGGAGAGCCAGTTCGGTTGGGTTCAAGCATTCTTGACTGTCATAGCAATACCCTGATCCCTGCATGTACATGCTGTGAATTTCTGCAGTCAAGCCCCTGTGGGAAGACCCAAAATTAGCAATGGACTCTGGGAACAGCGTCCATTCTGAGTCCTAAACTGTGTGTATTTGTATGCTTTAGTCAAATGATCAAATGTTGAGGCACTAAAAACAAGATTTTCATACAAATGCTTTGTTTACCTGCAAATCTGCTTTAAAAGTTAAGTGTCATCTTAAGTCAAGTTGTTCAAAGTTCAAAGCTGATCTAAACCTGTCCGAGTTTCTTTCTTCTGTTGAACACAAAAGAAGATATTTTGAAGAATGTTACTATGGAAGTTCTGGCAGGTCATGTGAGTCAAGCTTGCATCAGCTGATCCACATCTACCTATAGGAATGAGACACTATCACAGCTTCCATTTATAAGGTTCATTCAGCTATCAGCAGCTTATCGCGTTGTTCAGCAGCAAATTACCCTCCTCCATCCCCAACTCCACATCTCATTTACAATCAGGACCTCTGATATTCCTTCATAAGACTCGTTTATATTGAATTATGTTACACTAAAATGTCTTTAAGAACTAATGACATCTGTTGTTCTGTTTACCCTAAGGGGGGTTATTGCTGCTCTCCCTGCTCTTATCCATGCTAGGCTGCATGGATGTGCAGGGAGGTTTTTGCCCAGAACAGAACCGTACCGCCAATCCAAACTGTATGCTAATTGTCAATCATATTTGACGATAGTGGTCCTGACAGAATAATGAGAAATGGAGCTGCAGTTGCGAGATGTGAAGTATGTTTGATGCAGCATTGCAGAAATAGTGTTACAGATGACCTCTAACATTTTGTTCCTATTAAAGGTGGCTACTAACACACCGCTCAGTATACACTGTCTCTTCATGTATTCAACAAATAAAATGAGAAGCGGGGCTAATAGTGACCTAATAGCTTAAATCTGTGCGTTTGCTGATGAAAAGCCCTTGGCACGGCGGGCAGATTTGTGGGAGGCTTACTGTAAGGAAGCAGGAAAAGCCAAGCTCCCCCTGTGGGAGTTGTTTTTCATAGGGCTGTGAGGTATGCATGTGATGCCGGGCCAGTTCAGACCTACCTCATGGCCGGCTGGTTAGCATTCCTGCCTCATTCTTTAATTACGTCTTCACTCCTACAGCGATCACCCAGAAGCCTGCTCTAAAAGCACGCATGTCAGCCATTAGAACAACAAACACATGTAAAACAAAGTGCTTATGCCATTCAGGATAGTTGATTGTACGTTCATAGATTTTAAAAATGACTGCTACAGTGACATCAAACATACATCGATGAGCCAAAACATTATGACCACCTGCCTAATATCAAAGACTTTATATATAGTAAGACGGTGCACTCATATTATTATAATGGGGAGAAAGTGCAACGCGCAACATGGGGGAATAAGTCCCGCCTTCTAAATAAGAGCCAATCGCCGACTGGTAGAGTCATCGCTTCACTGCAGCAGTCGTTAGAAGCTCCAGTTCCAATAGAAACAGTCAGATGCACACTTAGGACTGCATATGCGCATTAGCTCGATCCAGCCGGAAAAATGTTATGTTTTTTATTTTTGTCATGATTTGAGAGTTAAGAAACAAAATGTATGAGACAGGTGTTGTCAGATTTTATTGGTGATTTCAAATATGAAATTTAATCGAAAGCTTGCCGAACAGCTTTGGAGAACTTGATGTTTCCCCATTCAAAGAGGTAGGAGCTACACTTTCATGCCCGCGAGGAGTTATAAAGATGGCCGCCGAGTGAAATGACTTGTCTTTAAGGGACTTTGCTAATATGCTGTTGGTCCACCGCATACTGCCAATACAGCATCTTCCCACCAATGGACTCTACAAGACTCCTAAAGGAGCCCTGTGGTATCTGGCACCAAGACGTAAGCAGCAGATCCTTCAAGCCCTGTAGGTTGCAAGGTGGAGCCGCCGTGGATCGAACTTGTTGGTCCAACACATCCCACAGATGCTCAATTGGATTGAGATCTGGGGAATTTGGAGGCCAGGGCAACACATTGAACTCTTCAACATGTTCCTCAAACCATTCCTGAACAATGTGTGGAGTGTGGCAGGGCGAATTATCCTGCTGAAAGAGCCACTTCCATCAGGGAACACCATTGTCATGAAGGTGTGTACCTGGTCTGCAACAATGTTTAGGTAGGTGGCACATGTCAAATTTGCATCAACATGAATGGCCGGACCTAGGGTTTCCCAGCAGAGCATCAAACTTTTCTTATTTGGGTATATGCAAAGACATATACATATGGACACAAATTGCCCTAATTCATTATTAGTCTTGTTGCATATTCATATGAAGTTGTTTATCGAAGCAATTTGCATCAGATAATTCCTCTGTTGCTATGGCCAACAGGTGGTAATTGTCTCATCCAACATTAACATATTTCTCAAACAGCTTTCCTGAGGATAAAAGCTCCATTTAGTGTTCTTTCCAGATTTCAGCAGAAAGGAGTAGGCTAGCACTTATCTTAAGTATAGTACTTGATGGATAATTATAGAGACACTGAAAGCTAAGGTGTGTAACAAAACATCTTTCATAAAGGTTCTTTCCTTCCCTGCTTTCTTTGAGAGCGTTAAAATGCTGAATCTACTAATGAACAATTTTAATAAGATCTCACTGTGTGCTCCACTAATGAAGGCTTTTCACTGTGGAGAGTGCATAGGCGTACAGAAACACATGAGTGCAATGTGACGTTCAGGCTGCAGGAGTGCAGATAAGAGCGACAGTCTGGGTTCAGGCCGACCTGGAAGCCACATTCAATGATGCTGACAGGCAATAAAAGACACAATGATGTGGTCTGTCTGAGCTCATTAAAGGTAAAGGGTAACTGAGGCTATTATAATGCCTACATGTGGTTTTCTATATAAGATCTATATAAGGCCACTTAAGTTCAGAATACAGCTGGGTGATATAGCTGAAGAAACATTCTCTTTATTGACCTTTTTTCATATAAAAAATAATAAATAAAATAGAACTTTATAAATAATAACTATATAAATACATAATGTATAANTAATCAATATGTATATATATATATATATGTGTGTGTGTGTGTGTGTGTGTGTATATATATATATACATAACCGTTCAAAAGTCTGGGGTCAGTAAAAGAGATTCATACTTTTATTCAGCAAGCATTAAATGTATAAAAAATGACAGTAAAGGCATTTATATAATGTTACAAAAGCTACCTTAATATTTACACAAAAAAATATTAAGGAGCACAAACCGTTTTCAACATAAAAAAAGTTTATTGAGCACCAAATCAGCATATTAGAATGATTTCTGAAGGATCATGTGATGCTAAAAAGAATTATGCTGTAAATTCAGCTTTGCCATTATAAGAATTACATTATATAACTTTTTTACTGTATTCTTGATCAAATAAATGCAGCATTGGACAGCATAAAACATTAAAAAAATCTGAAATGTTTAGTTTTGAAATCACTTTCAAAAACATTAAAAAAATCTTAGCAACCCCAAACTTTTGAAAGGTATATATAATGTATTATAAAATACCTATTTATTAACCTGATGCCATTTTTACTGTCAAAGTTCATCAGAGTTATTAAAATGCCTTAACACTCTCATACTATGAGATACAGAACTACTCTTTAAGTCGATCTTTTGGAGACTTAATTAACAAAAGTGTGAATTAAAATCATTGCATTATTCACAATAGTGTCCAATTTTGTATTGCCATCAAAAGGGCGCAATATTTTCAATAAATCCTAGTCCAGAGCTCTCTCAAACACTGAACGAAGGCTAACATACCTGCAGCTACTTTGAAAATATCTTCACAAAATGGTAGACCATGAATCACGTGGCATAAACCACAAACACTAATATGATATATCAAAATGCACTGCTTCAATGTGCATTTTCTTTGTACAACCTAACAATTTCTTGTAAGACTTCTGGAGATGCACTATTTATATTAAACACGTCATTTGAATCAAGCATTAAGTTTGTGCATTGCAAACAACACTGAACAACAAGAGGAAAAACAATTACACAAGCTATGCTGTTGTGTTACAAATTGAGAATCTATTAGCAGTACGTAAAAAAAGAAATCTTGGTTGATGTCTGAACAATCTGGCCCATTCATGCAGCACATGCCATGCCTGCAGCACAGGGATTTGGACGATCAGCTGAGTGCAGCCTCCACTACAATACAACATTGTTCTCAAACGAAACGCTGCTTGTTTGCCTTCAAACTCTGTTGTGCGGCTTATCAGAAGAGCACAGCTCCAAATCTCCCTCTGAGCTTGCAAACTGAAATCAGTGTGGGTCCATTTCCTACTGCACACTGTCAAACAAGCACTGCGCTTGCCCAAAAGCCTTTTGAAATGCTGGTTTGTTGCATAAAGAACTTTGAACAGGAGCTGAGGTAAGAAACAGAGATGATCAGGAAAAGAATGAGAGGATCTTGCACAACTTGAGAATAAACCTGACAGAAAAATACTAGCAATGCCTTATACACTTCCAAAAAAGAAAGAATGAAAGAAAAATCATTGTAAAACTGTCTGCACAATGTATTTAGGGTAGCCTGACGTGGTCATACTCAATTCTAGTCAGAATATGAGTCTAATACTGCTCCATTAGGCTTTGATTATGGGGGCGTATTTCAACCGATCCAGGAAAGACCTCAATTGGATAGACCTACAACCAATCAGAGCAACAGTCAACAGAACTCAACTGCACACATGCTGGAACTAGTAGAAGATGAGCGTAAACAATCTTTGCCAGTGTTGTAAAAATAATTTTAAAATCTTTTAAAATGAATGCGCTGTCGATATCTTCTATAACGGACGCGATGGCGGAATCTACACATCTCAGTTCTTCAACAACAGCCATCATTGTTGTAAACTAATTCAACCCAAGCGCTCTTTGATGACGTGGCTGATTACGTTTCTGGTGATAATCTGTCAATCATCGCCCTGACAATGTGATTGGTCCGAACAGTTTCTGTTCGGGCATAATTACTCCTCTACGGATCGAGTCCAGACCGAACTTCCCCGACCTAAAAATGTTGTGGGCGGGGCTAAGTTCGGCTGGCATCCAGGCTATATTTAGGGTGGACCTTCATGTCAAACCTAAATGTATATTTTATGTAACCCCTCCTGTTCAAAACCACTTGCTCTAAGCGGGACTCGAACCCTGGTCCCCGGCATGGGAGTCGGGCTCTCTAACAAGGAGGCTAAACATTTATATAAACCATATGACAAACTATCAAAGCAAAACAAATGCAGACATTTCAAAATGAAAACACCTTATGATTTTTCATGTATTAGCAGAACATGAAAATGTCTTTGATCATTTGTTTGCAAATGTCACTTGATGTGATATTTTGTATAATGCAATGACATATCATATATTTCAACTGTGACTTAAAATCTATCATTTTAAATTCCACATCCCTTTTGATGTGGAACCTGTGAAGCATCACAGCAACAAACAGGGACTGAAGCCACTTCTTCCTTTTCAACACTTATCGTCTCTCCCTCATCACTGAGCTTGTGAAAACAAACAAACCATGGCCCGCCTTCTTTGAGACTTGGAAATCTGTGCGCTTTGATAAGATTTGCTGCCTGTACCTATGAGATATGTTTCTTGTTATTTGTGCACATGAAATTTCTCTTGTTCGTGCCACCCTGACAACTACAAAATCAACCAATTGTGCTACGGTCACACACTTTTAGTACTGACGACAATACTAAAATCATGTTCTGTCTTGTTTTTAATTTATATCTAAGATTGCCTATCATAATTCTCTGGAATTGCAACCTCAAAAGTTCAGTAATGGTCAGTAAGATTTTTTTTAAAGGGGTCTTTAATTATGATTTCACTTTTTTAACTTTAGTTAGAGTGTAATGTTGCTGTTTGAGCATAAACAACATCTGCAAAGTTATGACGCTCAAAGTTCAATGCAAAGAGAGATATTTAAGGACTACAGCAAACAGTTGGTAGGGACTACAACAAGCTTCTTCCCAGGTTGGTGACNGATTTCACTTTTTTAACTTTAGTTAGAGTGTAATGTTGCTGTTTGAGCATAAACAACATCTGCAAAGTTATGACGCTCAAAGTTCAATGCAAAGAGAGATATTTTCTTTTACAGAAATCGCTTTTTAAGGACTACAGCAAACAGTTGGTAGGGACTACAACAAGCTTCTTCCCAGGTTGGTGACATGCATCACTAACCCCAAAATTTACATAAACCCTGCCCCGGGAACACACAACAAAGGGGGCGAGGCCATGTTGAGCTGCTTTAGAGTTGTTGTAGTAGAGTGTTGTTGCCATGCCGTCATTTTACGCCGGACTGCTTCACAAACGAGGGTCAATTCAACGCTGGATTTGCACAAATGATTAACATGACGGCACATGCTAGTCGATGAGTTGAATCAACTCTACAGCAACTACATAAATGTATCCACTAACCATTCAGAAACGTCCAGTTGCATTCTAAAAGTTGTAACTTCTTGCTGAGTCTCTCCATCAGTTTCCAACTCCTGTTTGAACAATGTAAGGCTGAACACCATAACTGACAATCGTCATTTTGGCTGCGCGAGATTCTCCAGCTTTGTTGTTGTTGAGCAACGGAAGCAAGAGCTGTTAAAGCTCCGCCCTCTTCTGGAACGCGAGCCAGGAGCAGCAGCTCATTTGCATTTAAACGGACACACACAAAAATGGCGTGTTTTTGCTCACACCCAAAAAGGGGCAAATTTGACAAGCTATAATAAGCTTGATAATAAGATCTGTGGGGTATTTTGAGCTGAAACTTCACAGACACATTCTGAGGACCTTTTACTATTACATCTTGTGAAAAGGGGCATAATAGGTCCCCTTTAATATACTTTGAAACCTTTTATGCCCACCCAGGCTGCATTTATTTAACAAATACATTTTTTTATTTGAATTCAATTTTAATAGTTTCACAAAAATAAAAGTCATATCGTGAAATATTATTAAAATATATAACTGTTTTGGCAGCCAGTTTTCAGTATCAAATCATACTTCGAATGCTGATACCAGTGCTTATTATTATCAATGTTGTTAAAAGCTGTGCTCCTTAATATTTTTGTGGAACATGTTTGTACTTTTTGTATTTTTGTACAAAATAAAAGTAACAATTTCTTTTAAAAAACTCTTACTGACCATAAACAGCAGTATATATGATATATATTGCTGCACACCCCCAAAACCTGCTATCTACTGCTCCCATATAAGTCATTATATTGTGTTTTAAGCTCTTTTTCCATGACCTTCTCCCCCACACATACAAAATAAAAGTAATTATGTTTAAAACCCTCCCAGCACTGCTCACCTGCTGATTATAATTGTTAAAGCCGTGGTCACAAACAATATAAAATAAAACACGCTTGCCCACACGCACATGCTTTTTTTCTTATTGACTTAGTGGTTTTGTGCACATGCTGCTTTCTGGTGCATAACAGCTCAACCTTTTCTTATTTGCTGTTCCACTTTAATACATCAGTGGTTTTTGGCTTGCCATCAGAAGGCCTGAAACCACAATGAATCACCCTGATAATCATCTACTTTTTTTACTTACTTGGCCCTGGAGGAGATACATGCTTTTCCTTAAATAAATCTGGTGCAATTTACTTATGCGTAAAAACTGATGCCTGTGGCTATGTAAACTAAATGCATTAAAAACCCCAGCTTGTAGGAAACATGATGCTTACTTACCTATATAGAGAGAGGAGTCTTTCTTCCGCACATGATCATCTATATAGGACACACCCAGGGGCTGAACAGGCGTTGCACCAATACCCAGCAGCACCTGGGCTCCAATCAGAAGCAGGTACATCATGTTGGTGTTGGCTCTATTCCCACACGGTTCATCAGCTTTAGAGGTGTTGGAGCACATGTCTCGCCCCTGATCCTTGCTCCATGAGTCTGTTATCATGTATTGACTGGTGAGGAATTCAGGTAGTGCAGAGAGTAGCGCTCCCAAAGCCATAACAATGCCTCCGCAGCCAATTAACCGAGGACGGTGGGCTTTAGCACCAAAATAACTGACGAAGAGAATGAAGGCCAGGTTGCCAATCTCAAAGCTGCTGGCAATGACGCCCACATCAGCGCTCTGAAGATTGAAGCGCCGCTCCAGTGTGGTCAGCACGCTCACCTAGGAAATAAAGGAAGCAGAAGAATTACTGTAATGTTAATCTAACAATATTGGAGTTTTAGGTACAATATCACAATTTCACAAATTTTGTTATCTGACCCGGAGGATGATTATATTCAGAACAGGTTGGAGTTCAGGGCAGGCAGTTTGATGTAAAGCGTAAAAGTTAATGTGACATTATAACGGTTTCGTTCTGTAATTTTATTTTTAAATCAAAATCAAATGGGATGATTAACAAACACAAGTCATTTCACTTCTTTGTATGGAATAATTTCATTATCGTCAAAGCTTGTATAAGATTGTATGAATGATCTTTTTATTCTACATTTTTTTTTAACAAAATGCTAGAAATTACCGTTTATAAAGTTATAATTATGGAAATTATTCTTACAAAAATGCATTTCTTCGCTTCAGAAGGCCTTTAACTAACCCCCTGATGCCATATGGATTTTTGGGCTTTAAAAAAAAAAAAAATGGCACATTCACTCCCATTATAAAACTTGGAAGAGCCAGGATATTTTTAAATATATCTCAAATCGTGTTCGTCTGAAAGAAGAAATTTATATACACCTAGGATGGCTTGAAGGTGAGTTTTTTTTTGTAATTTTTAGGAGTGAACTATCCCTTTAAACAATATAACACCAAATCTAATTAAAACTGCAAATCATCTTGGAGAGGTAACGTGTAACAGTAAAGCTCAGCAGTGAAACTGTATTTATATTCGCTAATATTTACACAAGATCACAAAATTAGATAGAGTAACGCTGCATACTAGCATGTCAGATTAAAGTAATCAAAATCCCCAATCAAACCAAACACAGCTATTCCAACTAGGGTGGAATACAAGGACATTAAACCCATGACAAAGAAGAGAACTAATGACACAGTAAAACAATTGTTTTGACAAATCCTTTCAGTCTGTAAAATCATCAACATGCTACTTGTAAGCTAAGGCTTATGTCAGTTATAGCTGGTGGAAGTGAAATAATGCCACCAGGCAGCCTTGAAGAGGAATCACAGGACTTTAATGAAGCAGTTTTGAGCTGGAGCAACACAAATATGCCTTGGCTGTGAAAAGAGCATGTTACTGAGGCCACGCTCTTTACTATAATCCTATTCCTCTAGAGCGAGCCAACTCCAGGACTTCCTCAGATGCTGCGTATCTGCAGATCTCCCCACGCTGCACTACAGATTCTTTTAACTGGAGAGATCATTTCAATTTGATGGATAAGATAATAGTCACTCGATTAGTTACACAGCTCTCCGGAATACTTCTGATTGGTCAGTCGTGGCATTAAGAACTGTTATTAAGTGGAAAAATACTTTTGTACTATGGCTGTTAAATCACATTTCACTGTTGTCCATGGAAATATAACAATGCCTTTTCCTTTCTCGTTTCATTTCAAATGATGTAAGATAGCTAAATGTAGGCATTTTCTGCTGCTGTTGATTATTGCTGCTGCTACAGAGCAAGTATGGACTTGCTATTGCTAATAGATACAAAGACATACTGCTGTGAGCATGTAAGATATGCTGCTGCTGCATGAATAGTAGAGATGCACCGATCGACCGGCCAGGGATCGGAATCGGACAATTTCCCACATGGTCAGCCCAGATCGGTGACCTGCTGGTCAGTCTCACATCTTTCCAGTTCTGAGCCGATCCGTTTTGTTACCAGCGGAACAGGCAATAACGTCAGCTGCATGTGCGTTCTCGCGCTTTTATCTCCGATGCCGAACTGACACACACCCGCCTCCTCTGTCTCACTCGTCACACTCGCTCGAGTGAGAGTGGCTTACTGCACTTAAATGATCAAATACATAAAAAATTATGTCAAAATGCCCATCTTGGTGAGTGTTCAATTAAACACAGCCAGTTTTGGAACATTAAATAGTTGAGAAAGAGAACACATGTTGTGTAACTGTATATTGAATCCGTGCATAAACTCTTAAAGTGACAGCAGCCAAATAAACCTTTGATTAGCATGACAGACAGCAGCAGAACGAAAAGACAAAGAAAATCACTTTCTGCTCTTGACTGAATAAGTTTTATAACTTTAACTGTAAGCATTAGTCTGTATTTAATTTTTACAATGAAGACTATCCAGTATTATTTTACATTTGATTAATTTAATTTCTGTAGTATTTCTTACCTGAATAAAAACCTATTTAAAACCTACTGAAAAACGTAAAGTTTTATAGCTCGCTTTATTCTATTGCATTTATTTGTGATGTTGTTTGCAATTTGTTTATTTGTTCTTTCTTACTTTATTACTGACTTTTTACTTGTTTTTTTGTTTTTTTTCAACTTTGCGTTGAAGAAAAGTTGATTTTTGTTTGTATATGATGACAATTATAGTTCGTAGAAAGAACTAACTAACAAAAAAATCTGAACTCGGAATCGGCCAAGAAATTTGCAAATTGGTGCATCTCTATTGAATAGACATATCCAGTAGCAGATCTAGGCAGGTGGAGCTGGGGGAGGTGGAGGATTTCAGAGGAAATACATTAAAAAATGTTTTACTTGCATTGCGTATAAAAATAAAAATAAATTATTTATAATAATTAATGTTTGTCTTTTCATTTCAATGAATTACATTTCTTAGCTAAAGCCTTAAGATAATCTACAGCTAAAAGGATTTTTTTATGTCCATATATTCATCTTTTAGTAATCATGTTTATTTGCTAACTTGCCATGTAAAAAGATGGATAATGTACAGTCAATGAAAAAATTTGTCCAAAAAGGATAGCAACCACTGTACATGCACTTGATAATGGTCTTTACCAGTCTATCCAGTGTTGTTTATAGGCCTCTTTGTGAATAATGGCAATTCTAGGGTCAAATGAACTTCTGGATAACACAGCTCAATGAACTGATTGACATAAACGCAGAGTAAAAAAGCACAATTTCTGTTACCAAATCATCTGTATAGCATAAACTAACATTCTGTAAACAGTTAAAATGCCTGATGTGAATAATGAGTTTAATGTGAGCCTTATACATAGAGATGTGATGTTGGGGTCATAACTATCTGATAACTCAATTTGCTCTAACTCAATTTCCTGTAGTTAGCCTGGTGCAATTTAATTGGAAAGTACCTTGGACTGTCCAACAGACCACTCTGTTTTGTGCAGAACTGATGTCTGTGACACATTTGCACTCCACTACAAGCCTGCCTTAAAGGTGTCTTGTGTTTCAGTTAGTAATATGAAACATGCAAAACACATTGCACTCACTTACTGTTAAACTGCTGGTATATGACTTAGATAAACTGCAAGAAACACAGTACTGTTCATGCATATACTGTCGACACAATTTGAATATCAAAGTTACTTGCTCAATGTCCATAATCATGCTTTACATTTTATCTTTCTAACAAAAAGGGTAGAGAAGACCACTATACAAGACATCTGTCATAATAAAATTTGAACAAAATCGCAATTTATGAAATAATAAGAGATTATATCTAACCAGCAACATTCCCATTGTACCAGTAGAGCACTATTTTAAAGGGTTAGTTCACCCAAAAATGAAAATTCTGTCATTAATTACTCACCCTCATGTCGTTCCACACCCGCAAGACCTTCGTTCATCTTCAGAACACAAATTAATATATTTTTGATAAAGTCCAATGGCTCAGTGAGGCCTCTATTGACAGCAAGATAATTAACACTGTCAAATGCCCAGAAAGGTACTAAAGACATATTTAAAACAGTTCATGTGACTATAGGTCACAATAGGTTCAATCTTAATGTTATGAAGCAACGAGAATACTTTTTGTGCGCCAAAAAAACAAAATTACAACTTTATTCAACAATATCTAGTGATGGGCGATTTCAAAACACTGCTTCATTAACCTTCGAAACTTTTGTTTCGAATCAGTGGTTCAGAGAATTTATCAAACTGCCAAAGTCACGTGATTTCAGCGAACGAGGCTTCGTTACATCATAAGTGTTTCAAAACGTTTCGAAAATTCAATGGTTCACATGACTTTGGCAGTTTGATATACACGCTCCGAAACACTGATTCGACACAAAAGATTCGTAAATCTTCATGAAGCAGTGTTTTGAAATTGCCCATCACTAGATATTGTTGAATAAAGTCATTATTTATTTATTTATATATTTTTTTTGGTGCACAAAAAGTATTCTCGTCACTTCATATTCATAACATTAAGGTTGAACCACTGTAGTCACATGAACTGTTTTAAATATGTTTTTAGTACCTTTCCGGGCATTTGAATGGTGGCCTCTCTGAGCCATTGATCTTAATAAAAAATATCTTAATTAGTGTTCCAAAGATGAACGAAGGTCTTACGGGTGTGGAACGACATGAGGGTGAGTAATTAATGACAGAATTTTCATTTTTGGGTGAACTAACCCTTTAAGATTTGGCCTAAAATGTCCTATAAAAGTCCCAAGAGCCTTCCCAACATTAACAACAAACCCATAAACATTAATCAAAGTTTTTAGGCTAAGAAATGAACATGTGAAATGAGGCATTAAAAAATGTCTGCAACTGTGAAGTCTTTGAGGAAGAAGAAGAAGAAAACTTTTTAATTCTAGTCAAGCAATTTTTTTCTCTTGAATGACTATGTGTGTGTTCTTTTGTACTATTCACACTGGCTCTGGTCAGTTGCCAGGCCCAAAGATATGTGCCAGCCTACAAGTTCTGGAAGCATGACGAAAGGACAGGACAGGCCACATCCCTCATCTGCCTCCACATTCTGCTGGCCTCAGAGTCTGTGCCAACCTGCTGAAACCTGTTGACTGAATAGCTGGGTCTCTCTGCATACATCAGTGCTAGGGCGATAGGGCACATAGGCTGCCACTTTAATGCCAAGACACATTCAGCATGTCAACACAGTCAGCTAATGCCAAATCTGTCGACTCCACCCTGACATGCTCACACCCATTGCCCTTTAATCCCTCAGCATGAAACCCCATTATTATAGTAGGACTATGAATTATTGAACAATGAGACAAAAATGTCTATCATGTTATTGTTGAGTCAAGTCACGCTTACATAATAAGCAATGACAAATTGTGCAGAACAACCAGTCTGTATCATTCAAGCGTGAAATGTTTTCAAAAACATGTTCAGATACCAGGCTTCCTTCTGCAATCTGTGTTTGATTTTAAACATGAGAGAGACTCAGCATTGCCTTATCAGTATGACAGGAAACAGATCAACCGTAGTACTTACACTTTCCATGAATTGAGGTTTCTGCAAAGAGATGGTGGACCAATAGAAAACAGTAACTTTTCAGACATTATTCTGGGTGTGGCACAAACCTCTGTTGTTGATTTTATTGATTTTGTTCTTTAGAATAAATTGAAGCAGGAGACTGTATCAGTAGGAAAATCAAAACAGTCTATTTTTAAACTAACAACAACATTATAAAAAAGAATAACGAACATTATAGTAGTATAATATTGGTATTATAACGAAGTGAAGTGAAGTGAAGTGACATGTGGCCAAGTATGGTGACCCATACTCGGAATTTGTGCTCTGCATTTAACCCATCCAAGTGCACACACACAGCAGTGAACACACACACCGTGAACACACACCCGGAGCAGTGGGCAGCCATTGCTGCGGCGCCCGGGGAGCAGTTGGGGGTACGGTGCCTTGCTCAAGGGTCTCACCTCAGTCGTGGTATTGAGGGTGGGGAGAGCGCTGGACATTCACTCCCCTCACCGACAATCCCTGCCGGACCTGAGATTCGAACCCATGACCTTTGGGTTACAAGTCCGACTCTCTATCCATTAGGCCACGACTGCCCCTCGAAGCATGGTTGAATATTGAATACAGTAATTTCAAAGAATGAGATAAATAACTGACAGTGAAATATCTGGCTGGTCTCACTGCTAACAGCATCCATCACAACAGTTCAAAAGAAAATGTGATGGAAAGATAAATGAGGGATGTCATTTACAGTGTCAGCCCATTGTTTGCTGTCAGGCAAAGACTGATTTTGAGTCCTGCACTGTCAACACAAACACATTCTTTTTAATCATTAAAACAATTCACCCATAAAGAAATGAATTGCACTTTTGAAAACCATCTCAGTGCACTCATATGAGATGAAAAGTCTGCTCATATCAGGAGCCTAATAAAAGCTGATTAATTTAACTTGGAGCGGGTCGCCTCATGGAGGCTACCATGTTGAGATCACATGACCTGTTGAATATCACTAATTTCTTGTACTCACGAAATAAATTAATCGCAGATGACTGTGAATAGCACATTTTTACAATAGCATCAGTAACTGAAAACATGCTTTTGCACAGCACTGCATTCATGCCACTACGTGTCACTATAAATGTGCGGAAAATTCAGAAAAAATCAAAACAACAAAAACACACACACAGAAGTCACTTTAAAACCAAGCAGCTTTATGATCTTTCAAATCTGCATGGGGAACATTTTTGCCCTCATGCGAAAAACAATCGTGTCAATTTCTCACAAAATTCTTCTGATCAATGGTAAATGAGGCGGCAAATGAAGCTTTCAGAGGCAGGGTTTAAGGTACTAAATGATTTGGGAAGTCCTAAATATGTAACCAGAGAGAAGTCTAAGGTTGGGAATCAAAAATCGATTCCAATTCTGGAATCGGATAGTTAAAGGGTTAGTTCACCCAAAAATGAAAATTATGTCATTAATGACTCACCCTCATGTCGTTCGAAACCCGTAAGACCTCCTTTCATCTTCGGAACACAGTTTAAGATATTTTAGATTTAGTCCGAGAGCTTTCTGTCCCTCCATTGAAAGTGTATGTACGGTGCACTGTCCATGTCCAGAAAGGTAATAAAAACATCATCAAAGTAGTCCATGTGACATCAGTGGGTTAGTTAGAAGTTTTTGAAGCATCGAAAATACATTTTGGTCCAAAAATAATAAAAAAACTATGACTTTATTCAGCATTGTATTCTCTTCCGGGTCTGTTGTTCATCTGGGTTCACGACTCCGCAGTGACGCTGCTGACGTGTTATCTGGTGCGCCAGAGCTTCGTTTACAGTCTGAGGGAGACGCACGCTGTATTCAAGCTATTCTACACTGTTTGTATTTTGGTATTGCTATGATTCCGGAAGAGAATACAATGCTGAATAAAGTCGCAGTTTTTGTTATTTTTGGACCAAAATGTATTTTCGATGCTTCAAAAACTTCTAACTAACCCACTGATGTCACATGGACTACTTTGATGATGTTTTTATTACCTTTCTGGACATGGACAGTGCACCGTACAAACACTTTCAATGGAGGGACAGAAAGCTCTCGGACTAAATCTAAAATATCTTAAACTGTGTTCCGAAGATGAACGGAGGTCTTACGGGTTTGGAACGACATGAGGGTGAGTCATTAATGACATAATTTTCATTTTTGGGTGAACTAACCCTTTAAAGGGATAGTTCACCCAAAAAATTTAATTGTGTCATCATTTACTCACCCTCAAGTTGTTCCAAACATGTATAAATTTCTGTGTTCTGCTGTACACAAAGGAATATATTTAGAAGAATGGAAGAACCAAGCAGATCTCGCCCCCTATTGACAACCATTGAGTAAATTATGACAGAATTTTCATTTTTGGGTGAACTATCCCTTTAAGGTCAGGAATCGGATACTTGTTAAAAACTCAAATTTTGATTCCGCTTATTGATTCCTTGTGGGTACTTTCATGTGTTTTTTTTTAACCATTAAAGCACAAGAAGAAGCGAAAGAGAATTCAATTCGGCACTCGCATGCTATTTTCTGTGATGTGCACATCAAGAGCGTGCACACAAGAACCCGCCTCTCATAAAGTGCACGAATACTGAATTGATTCCTTCTTGGTCCAGTTCCGTCTTCTTGCACTTGAACGGACAAATACACACAAAATTATGTCAAAATATCCTTGTAAACACAGTCGCTTATGTCTTAAGTGAACGTAAATAGTTGAGAAAGAAAACGCATGTGGAACAGTATGTTGGATCCGTGCATTCGGTTTTAAAGTGACAGCAAGCTAATAAACCTGCTGCTGTCTGTGTATTACTGTTAATCATAGAAAAAAAGAAAAAGAAAATCACTCGCTGATCTTGACTGAATAAATTTAATAAGGATTAATCCATTTGTTATTTATAAAAAGATAACTATTAAGGGTTATTTTACATTTGTTCAGTTGTATTTATTTGTGCTATTGCTAAATTGCTTATCTGTTCTTATTGTATTGCTGACTGAATACTTGTCTGTTTGAAATTTATATTATTTAATCTAGTTTTTATTAGTTAGCTGTTCTTTAGCCTGCTGATTTTTGTTCATGGTATTCAGCTGCAACAGAATGTTCAGCAAAAAGACAGAATAAATGTGTTTGATATCTAAATGTTTGACTTTGGTTTACCATATTGGAAACTGGGAATCGATAAGAATCAGAATCAATAAGCAGAATCGGAATTCGCTAAAATTTCAATGCACCATTTTGTTTTACATCACTCTTAAACTGACCTTTCGTGACTGCTGCATTTAAAGTTGTGCCTAACATCACTTATTTGCCTTTATCCTATTGAAACAGCTAATCTCACAGGCGGAAATATGGCGGTCATACATGTCACACATCCATCTACATGTTTCTGCTGAGTACTGTATCAAGTACAAGCAAACTGAGCAAGCACAAAGTAAATGAGACGAGGTTAGATGAACAAGATATTTGTTTGGATATGTCACGTGGCATGCCTGCCAAGAGACATTTGCAAATACTGTCCCAGCATTTTTGCATTACAGTCAGAGTACTTACATATATGCATATTGAAAGATTTACACAAGTTGGGAGAGCTTTCAGGAGATTAAAAAAGACACTGGCTCTCTTAGCACATGGGGGAAGTCCAGACTGCCTAAAGTCGAGCTCAGGGCTGGGGCTAACTTAGGAAACTGACACAATGTCCAGGAATGAGCCAATGAGTCAGTCTATGACGGAGGGTGGAGACTGCATCTCAAAATGGACAAGAATTATAGTTGCTTCTGAAATAATCTAAATTAATCTGTTCAATATTACATGCAAAATTTCAAATGCCACTGCATGACCTGCATGCTGATAATAATCGTGTATTATATTTTAAGCCTGGAACAAATAAAAGTGGATTTGAAGAAAACATTTTCATTCATCTCTTGCATTCTATGTATAAATAACCTAATGACCTAGACGTTAAACAAGCACTCTGAGTATACAAACGTCTACTGTTTCACACAAATGTTTGCTTCAATAAGACGTATTTGGAAATATTTTGAAGCAACTTGATGGCTGGTTTGTCTATGTAAAATCCCCAGGGAGGATAAGTTTAGTTTAATGCCCTATCTATCTGTCAAAATAAATCTGGGCAATCTCTACATCTTCCAGTCCCACAAACCATTTTTAAATGCTTTCCAAACATCACAATTTCCATAAGCTGGGAACAAATCCAGTCCACAACAAGTGTACCCCTTTGAGACTGTTCCCATGATGTATTGTGGCTTTCTGGCACAAAGCAAATGATTGTTTCCTTTCCAAATATGGTCTGAACTCGCACAGATATCAGAGACGTCCCATGGGTATGGAGGACATGGCTGGACAAATCTCATCCTTATCAAAAATGCTATAAAGTGAGCTATCCAACTCATTGACAGCTAGAAATGTGAGAATTTTCTTTTAGATATCAGACACTATTCAAAAATGCAGAGACAACTTAAGCAACACTGTTGTGTTTAACATTTATAGTTGTCAAATAGAAAAAGCAATCAAATCTTGAATGATCGCCAAAATATTGACAGATAAACACTTTGACATTAGTAACACTTGTTTTGTCAGGGATATATGTGACCCTGGACCACAAAACCAGTCATAAGACGCACAGGTATATTTGTAGCAATAGCCAACAATACATTGAATATGGGTCAAAATTATTGATTTTTCTTTTATGCCAAAAATCATTAGGATATTGAGTAAAGATCATGTTCCATGAAGATATTTTGTAAATTTCCTACCGTACATATATCAAAAATTTATTTTTGTAAGTAATATGCCTTGCTAAGGACTTCAGTTGGACAACTTTAAAGGGGATTTTATCGATATTTTTATTTATTTTTTTATTTTTTTGCACCCTCAGATTCAAGATAGCTTCAAATAGTTGTATCTCGGACAAATATGATCCTATCCTAACAAACTATCGATCAATGGAAAACCTATTTATTCAGCTTTTATGTGATGTATAAATCTCTTTTTTTCTTTTTTTTTTAAACTGACCCTTATTTTTTGTGGCCCAGGGTCACATAATTGAGTTGGCATTTAATAAAATAAATAAATAATGACAAGATAAAGACTTTCTCGGTTCCAGTAAATATTAAAGAGGTTATCATCAAAAATATCTCTTACATATCTAAAACAGAATGTTCATGTCCTGGATTCTGTAATCAGCATCCATCATTATTTTTGCTTCATATAGCACTGGTTTTGTCAGGGACTGTATTTTTGAGTTAAAGTATGCCACTTAATAAAATAACTATTAAATAAAAGCTTGCTTTTTATGTAGTAATGTTGTTAAGCAATAATATGCTGCACTGTATTGTGAATAGTCTACATTCACAATAAAAGGAGCGGTTTTTGACAATCGAAGCGTCTTTTTTCACACAATCACTGGAGCGGGTCCCACTAGTGAACTAGCTAGTGCGATAAATGTAAAACCAGGAGTGGATCTCCAGCAACGCTTCACAGAACGCTTTAACCCCCGAAGGGAAATCTGTCGCTCCGTTCCACTAATTTACCCTAACCGTACGCTGTTCCAACCCGGCTAAACTCAGTACAGTCTTGGTCACAAAAAGCTTGATGCTGTTGCTTCTTTGGGAACTATTTTCGTTCCATATCCAAACTATCAGTTGTCTGAAACATAAGTTATTCTATATTAATTACTTTTTCATAGAACTGTTCATAATATCACACTCGCAATCGTATTATATCAGCAGGTCTGTGATCACCTGCCGCAGAATTACAGCAGTCCACTTCCAACAGTACTTTTTGCTCGTGTGAGATATTGCTTAAAGGCGTTTTATATTGACGGAGATTTAAAATGACTCACGTATAAGGTTATCTGTCATACTAACACACAGCTTGCCAGGCATCTTATTTTTCAGAACCTGACGAGCTTATGACTGAGGCAGCAATGCTTTACTACATGAACACTATGTCACATCCGTGTCACGTTTCATGCCGTGCACTAAGTTGCACTCAAGAACAAGAAGGTCTGAAGATTAGTGCAAACCAAATGAGCCTAACTTTGAGCCAAATAACTTCAGTAAGTTCAATAAGAACAGTCATTTCCAAAGCCTGACGTGTAAAACTAATCCAAAGCCAAATGAAAAGCATCGCTTTACTTACCAAGTATGCCCCAACTGTGCCCTGTGCCAACATCAGAGCACATTCCGCCACTAAAAATATCTTAATATTTGAGAAACATGAGGGCTTCTTATCATCCCGCTGAGGGTCCTCGGAGCCCCTCTGCTTTTTCACCTGCATCCTGAACAATCCGACAGCTTAGAAACGCAGCTATAAACGATTGTAAAAGGAGAATAAACGCTAAGTCAAGCGTGTCTTGATATATCTGTAACACTATAACTGTTGTTTACAGTCAGACTCTGTGCCTTGTGACAGACTTTTCATTGAAACTCCGCCGATGAATGAAGACGAACTAAACTCTCCTCCTATGCTCTCTATCGCGGAAACAGAGGATAAAACGTCGCTGGTTTTTACTCCAAGCATCTTTCTTTCCCTCTGAGACTGTCCGGGCACCCGTCGTGTTAGTGTTTGCTCGTAATATTCAGTCACCATCGCTCTAGTCCGCAGGCTTGACTCTCCGCCTCGGTCATGACTGATATGTGAGCGTTTCTACCGGACGGCTGTCTTGTACAGCAAAGACACATGCCTCGGTAGAGGCGCTGTGCTGCTGATACCATAAGCTGAATGCTTTACTGACTCGTATATTCAAAATAAAGGCACATTGAATGGCAGATAATAAAAAATTTCTGTCAGTAAATTTCTGGGTGCGTTCTGTTCGTTTCAACACTCTTTATCTTAAATATGTAAACACAACTAACGACTTTTGTGATATATTTTTGATGTGTAGACTACATCATAAAGTGATAAATGTCTGTAACTGTAACTAGGATATACTGTATCACGTAACACGTAAAAGCGATTTATGTTTGCGAGCGCGAAAGTACGGAGCACGGACACGAAATGCAGGGGGAACAAATAGTAGGCAAAATCGTGCGCACGATTTACTAATTCGTTCGCTCGATTTACTAAAACGTGCTCACGATTCAGTAAATCGAGGGAACGAATTAGAAAATTGTGCGCACGATTTAGTAAATCGAGGGAACGAATTAGTAAATTGTGCGCACGATTTGGTAAATCAAAGGAACGAATTAGTAAATTGTGCGCACGATTTGGTAAATCAAAGGAACGAATTAGTAAATTGTGCGCACGATTTAGTAAACCGAGGGAACGAATTAGTAAATTGTGTGCAAGATTTGGTAAACCGAGGGAACGAATTAGTAAATTGTGCGCACGATTTGGTAAATCGAGGGAAGGAATGAGTAAATTGTGCGCACGATTTAGTAAATCGAGGGAACGAATGAGTAAATTGTGCGCACGATTTGGTAAATCGAGGGAACGAATGAGTAAATTGTGCGCACGATTTAGTAAATCGAGGGAACGAATTAGTAAATTGTGCGCACGGTTTAGTAAATCGAGGGAACGAATTAGCAAATTGTGCGCACAATTAAACAAATTTTCTTGCATATCATGTGCGGGGCTCCGTACGAAAGCATTCAACATTAGTGAAACATTTTTGAAAATCCTGTGGAAACCCATATACATATATACATGACGTTAAATAAATAAATATTTCTTTCTTTAAAGCTACTGTCCTAACTTCAATTTCAATATCAACTTTTGAGAAAGTATATAACCAGCCAGTTTTCAAAACTATTTCCTTACCTTAGCCCGATTCACAACAGTAAGCTTGTAATGATGTTTTTTAATCTGAATGTGGGTTTTCATGGGAAATTCGAGCATGCAGCAGTTCGTCTTTGCGTCATTACGTCACGTCAGTTTACATGAAGAAGGAGACCCAGCTAGTAGGCTGTAATGCGAGGATGCTGCAGGTAGCGGATCATTTATAGCCTTTTCTCACAGCAGCTGGATTAATTAAACTCGTCATTTTGATGGCGGATTGAATGGTAAAACAAATTAACAGATTAGACTGTACAGAAATTGAAATCTACAGGTAATTTACAGGTCCTTCTCAAAAAATTAGCATATTGTGATAAAGTTCATTATTTTCCATAATGTAATGATAAAAATTTAACTTTCATATATTTTAGATTCATTGCACACCAACTGAAATATTTCAGGTCTTTTATTGTTTTAATACTGATGATTTTGGCATACAGCTCATGAAAACCCAAAATTCCTATCTCAAAAAATTAGCATATCATGAAAAGGTTCTCTAAACGAGCTATTAACCTAATCATCTGAATCAACTAATTAACTCTAAACAGCTGCAAAAGATTCCTGAGGCTTTTAAAAACTCCAAGCCTGGTTCATTACTCAAAACCGCAATCATGGGTAAAGCCCTATTCGGACGGGACTAGTTTCACAGGGGGACGTTAGAGAAACTTCTGTTTCACAGACGTACTTTGAGATTTTAATCCCGTCCGAATCTGCCATGTCTGTCTTTTTCTCACACGACCTCTGTAAAAATTCCAGAGCAAATTACCTACTGTTTTTCGTCAAACTCGGCGGTCCTCAGAGAAATCTAATCCCGTCCGAATGCGAATGTCTGTTTTTTCTGAAAATGTTTTTTCCAAAACGCTTTTTCTTGTGTGTTTTGGTCAACGTGAACTACCGTACAACCTCTTGCTATCGCGCCGGTATTGAAGTTTCTGCTTTTTGCGCACCGATAATGGATGTAGATGTGTTTGGTACACTGCGAAGAAAAAAAAAAAAAAAATCAACAAGAAGAGCCAAATCACGTAAACTGTTAAGACTGGCTACTGTAATATCAGTTTCAGGTAAGAGTACTTTCATTTCTGCACTTAATTACATAACGTGTAAATTATATAAGTTAAAACTTTTTATTCCAGTGGGTTTATTATAAGAACCCAGTTCTATTAAATCATGATAATAAATGAACATGTGATCTTCTGAAACGCCCACATGTAAAACACAGACACTCCTAACTCGGAAATAAACACGGAGATGTTAGTCCCGTCCGAATCCGTACATAAAATCACAGACGTAGGTTGATAAGAATTGTTACTCAAACGTCGTTTGGAAAACTAGTCCCGTCCGAATAGGGCTTAAGACTGCCGACCTGACTGCTGTCCAGAAGGCCATCATTGACACCCTCAAGCGAGAGGGTAAGACACAGAAAGAACATCCTGGGCCTCCATAACACCTCAGCAGTGCCACAGGCTGATTGCCTCCATGCCACGCCGCATTGAAGCAGTCATTTCTGCAAAAGGATTCCCGACCAAGTATTGAGTGCATAACTGAACATAATTATTTGAAGGTTGACTTTTTTTGTATTAAAAACACTTTTCTTTTATTGGTCGGATGAAATATGCTAATTTTTTGAGATCATCAAAGATGAAGATTCAAAATCATCAGTATTAAAACAATAAAAGACCTGAAATATTTCAGTTGGTGTGCAATGAATCTAAAATATATGAAAGTTTAATTTTTATCATTACATTATGGAAAATAATGAACTTTATCACAATATGCTAATTTTTTGAGAAGGACCTGTATTTTTGGTCATACTTCCAAGACTACAATATGTGATTCCAAAGTACAGTATCCACACCAGTGTGGTGACTGACAGACATTAGATTGAGGAGCCGTGCCGATGCACAACCCACGTAAAGATGATAATTCCTCAAATAACTGCAATAGCAGGTTTCAAACAGAGATGGCGACAAAGAGGCAAAACTTACGGACTGCAGCTTTAAGGAACAGTTTTTATTTTTGAAATGTTTGGTAAAAACAATAACAGCATGTGGGTATGAAATAACATGAATAAATGAAGACAACTATTAAAAAAAAACTGAGGTTTTCAAACTGGGATCTGGGGACCCCCCGGGGGGCCCGCAAGAGAGTGCTAGAGGATCTCTAGAAAAGTTTAGAGAAAAACATTGGTAAACTTAATTAATTAATTAAAGCTTTTGATTTAAAATAATACATCTAACAGTACAGTACTAGAAACTAAATATTTTCCACATGTTTATACTATAATTTTTGGAGTCTAAACTGTCTAAATTGGATCTTTATATGTTTATACATGACAGTAACTGTATTTTAAATTCTAGAATTTGGCTCCCTCACATGAGGATGATCATATTTCGGGGTACGTGCTATCTAAAAGATTGAAAACCCTTCTTTTAAACCAGGCATATCTCTTTAAGTTCTCAATAGAACCATAGTAATACAGTATAAAATCAGGTAACCAGTTCACATACAGTACTGCCCTTATGGGTTTTCAACATTTTAACTTTTATCCTGAATTATTATCAAACAGGAAATGAAGATGATTCATCAAAAATATTTTAGGCTATTTAATTCCAAGTCGACATGACATGTTTAACAGCTTCATAACTCAACAGCAACAGAAGTTTTGAGAGACAAGCTTTTTGTTTTTGATGAATCATTGGCAAGTTTGATCATTTCATATTATATTACTGCAGCAGATATGCCTCACAAATTGTCTCTGAGATCCAGCTGGTGGTTTCATGACTTTGAATGGCAGAAAGGCAGCTGTGGTCACAGCACGAACACACTGTTCTGGTCAGAGTTTTGAGGAAGAAGAGTGTGAAATTCTGACTAAGTGCCACAGCAGAGGCTGATGCTCGCCACACTCACACAGGCCTGATGGCACGCTGTTGGGTTTGGTTACCATGGCAAATGTGCTCCAGCTGCTGTTAAGTCATGAAGACCTGTTTTCTTTGCTCAACTTTTCTTATTATCTAACATGCATGGATGTCTTGTTTAGATAGAATCAATGGTAAATAGCTGAGTTAATATTTGGTTGAACGTTGGCTTGACAATCTAACTGTACATTTTTGTTAAATTAAATTGTTGAAAAGGATGCAATTTACTCAAGCTGTTAAACCACTTTTCAACCCAAATAGGACAAAAAAGCATCAAAATACTGCTTGAAAATGAATATGATCCCAAAAAACATGCTTTTACCTAAATGCATAAGATATGCAATGCGGTTCTTTCATGCACACGAGTCTAGTGCATCATGGAAAAAATCTAAATCACAGTTTCAGGCAGAGACTGGACATGTTAGCATCAATTAGTAGATGCAAAACATGCATTAAAGTGACTTGCTAGGGGCGGAAAAACATCTTTACAGTATAAACAACCCCTCTGACAACGTTCCATATGACCCATGCATTTTTCATGTGGATTTGAGAAACAATGGGACAAAAAATAAAAATACATAAAAATAAAATACTGCTTTAATTTTTGTTGGGAATTATCGTAGAAATTACATTGCAAATGATACTATCAAGAATTAGCCTATATGTTTTTTATATGGACCACTCATAAAAAATGACTGGGAGAAATTGTAATGCTCAATAAAGGCAGCTAAAAAATAGCTTACCGCCTTTTTCATAAAGTCATTGTCTGTTTGTATAGTGTTGAATGCTTATGCACATTAGCTGGATCAGCCTGAAAAGTGAGATTTAGGGTGTTATCAATTAAAAAGGCACAACTGCAACCAAGGCTAATTGGAAAAACATGCATGTGGCGACATTTCTGTAAAATGACATTACGTTGCTTTTTGCACAGTCGCACACTTTCAAAGTGAAATGTCTAGTGAGTGGTGCTAAAATCTTGTTTAGTTTCATTCAAAACAGATGAACGTGAATCTGGCAATGTTTTATTACGTTGGTTGTTGTACGGCAGCCCATTTGAAATGTCTGGTGAGTCAAAAAAGGTTAAAAGTTTAATTTTCTTATCTGATTTTGGAAATAACGTACCACATCATTTTGTGTTAACGAAAGCAAATGTGAGATAAAAATTAATTTGCATAAGCAACCATGCCATTTTATCTTGCTTCTACAATCTGAGTTCCTTAATCGTGGCTCGAGTTTTGCGGGATTCGTACCTGAGTGGTCTATTGGTGAGCTATTGAGCAAGTTAACTATGCAAGAAAAGTTATACATTTAGAGCTGGTTATGTGATACGTCAAAATACACACCGATCAGGCATAACATTATGAGCACTGACAGGTGAAGTGACTAACACTGATTATCTCTTCATCACAGCACGTGTTAGTGGGTGGAATATATTAGGCAGCAAGTCAACATTTTGTCCTCAAAGTTGATGTGTTAGAAGCAGGAAAAATGGGCAAGCGTAAGGATTTGAGCGAGTTTAACAAGGGCCAGATTGTGATGGCTAGATGACTGGGTCAGAGCATCTCAAAAACTGCAGCTCTTGTGGGGTGTTCCCGGTCTGCAGTGGTCAGTATCTATCAAAAGTGCTCCAAGGAAGGAACAGTGGTGAACCGGCGACAGGGTCATGGGCGGCCAAGGCTCATTGATGCACTTGGGGAGTGAAGGCTGGCCCGTGTGGTCCGTTCTGATAGAAAGGTGTCAGAATACACAGTGCATCTCAGTTTGTTGCATATGGGGATGCATAGCAGACTAGTCAGGGTGCCCATGCTGACCCCTGTCCACCGCCGAAAGCGGCAACAGTGGACACGTAAGCATCAGAACTGGACCACGGAGCAATGGAAGGAGGTGGCCTGGTCTGATGAATCACATTTTCTTTTACATCACGTGGATGGCCGGGTCCGTGTGCGTTGCTTACTGGGGAACACATGGCACCAGGATGAACTATGGGAAGAAGGCAGGCCAACGGAGGCAGTGTGATGCTTTGGGCAATGTTCTGCTGAGAAACCTTGGGTCCTGCCAATCAATGTGGATGTTACTTTGGTACCACCTACCTAAGCATTGTTGCAGACCATGTACACCCTTTCATGGAAACGGTATTCCCTGGTGGCTGTGGCCTCTTTCAGCAGGATAATGCGCCCTGCCACAAAGAAAAAATGGTCCAGGAATGGTTTGAGGAGCACAACAATGAGTTTGAGGTGTTGACTTGGCCTCTAAATTCCCCAGATCTCAATCCAATCGAGCATCTGTGGGATGTGCTGAACAAACAAGTCCGATCCATGAAGGCCCCACCTCACAACTTACAGGACTTAAAGGATCTGCTGCTAACATCTTGGTGCCAGATACCACAGCACACATAATGTTATGCCTGATCAGTGTTTATTAGTTAACTTACCAATCATGACTACATCTCACTAAATACACAATGTCCAAATCAGCCCAGCACTGAGTATGAAAATGATTTGAAACTGATGTCTCCTAAGGAATTAAAGAAGCTAAAGGTGTGTTTATGTAATTACATTACATAAAAGAATGCACTGTATATCAAAAGACACTATTATTTGGCATCAAAGGCAAATATGCATCTGTTACTATATGTATAAAATGATGACAGCCAAGTCACCAAAACAACAGATACAGACACTCCCTGCTCTCCTGAAGTTATTTCCACTCTGCAATCCATGGATACTCCCTTTATACAAACAAAGAGAAACAAATACTGCACATGTTTCCGTTATGGGTTCTGTTCTCATGGAACTGTTTTGTACTGTATGTCTGCACATATAATCGTAATATATTTTATTTTTACAGATTATTTTTTGTTCCTTTTCAGAAATAACCAATTCAATATTAATTATTGAACAGCAATTTTTTTAATTAAGTAAAGTATTTAACAGCAAAATTTCAATAGTTTTTTTTATATTTATAGAATCGTATCATTTAAATTGAAACATCTGTACACTTTATCATATCTTAATATCTTACAGGTTGGCAGTTGAGGGATATCAAACCAATTCAGAAGAAATGCAACGTGTTTTCAGAAGCATTAGTGTTCTCCAGATGCATATATCTAGGCACTTCAGTAACAGCTCACATTATGGGGAAGGCAGTCAGCAGGCTCTATCGACTATAATGACTTCTCTGTGCACAACGAAGGCTTGCTCATTACACTAATGTGCTTTATGGTGCACAAACTGCATGATATTATGACAACAACCAGTGGCCCTATATTTTATTGGTGAGCACAAATGAAACACAGGCTCCCACAGCTAAAATCAATTTACATTTAATTAAATGGCCTGTCTTTTACTTCATAATGAAAAGTGACACTGTAGTTTTCAAATAGATGCAGCAATAACACTTTGGTACAAATGGGAAGAATTATAAAAGGTACAAATTGATGGTGCCATTGTGCCTCATTTGAGCTTTACTCATGGGCTTGTGGGCATAGACTGTATATATATATATAAAAGACAAAAAATGTTGGGAAACTATGCATGGTTTAGAATTTTCCACATTGTGCTCCTGGAAGCGATATTTCAGTGCTGTACTTGAACCTATCAGTCAGGTGCAGAGGACTCTGGCCTGTGGCGCAACATAATTACTCACACCAGCGGGCTGGAGTTTCACCTGGAGACAGAACATATGTGATGTGTCCAGATGCCAGCATTTAGTAGATACCTTGCTGCAGGATCCCTACAGATTCCATTGACCATGAATGGAAGCCAAAATCTAAGTACATTTTCACGTAGTTCAAAGTGAAATGTAGTTTGCCCTCAAATTTAGAACTAAACGAAACCATGTGTAAAAGATTGCATGCTAGTGGTGGCTCTGAAACAAGTATTGTTTCTTGAAACAGAGCAAAACTGTTTACTGTGTTTTAACAGGTTTTGCGAATCATGCAATTTGCTTTATGTGAAGACATTGCTCTGAGGCCCTGTTTACACCTGGTATTAAGATGTGTTTGGTTGATCGGATCACAAGTAGATGAGGGAGGCACATACCCGTTTACACCTGGTATTTTAATCAATCTCTTTTGTCCACTTTCAACCACTTCTGTCCTGATTTCTTCGAGGGGAGGATCTATGGGCAGGTAAACGTATGGGTTTTTTCAGATCTTTCGATCTAATGAACAAAATAAGCGTGCTCAATTTACATATGAATGTGCCGAGCACGTGTTAGAAATCAGGAATGGTGAAAGAACATTGTGCTTGGTACGTTTTTCGTCTTCAAACCAAACTTGGATCTCCAGCCAACAGTTGGAGTTTAAAGTTTAAATCCCATCTGGCTAGCATGCTTCTCATGATTACGCATTAGATCAGAAGGCGGAGAGTAGGTAGTCTTTTTTGGCTGTTCGAACACATTTGACCACATGAGCGTTTACACTCCGGTTTAATGCAATCCAGCAATCCGGTTTAATGTGTTTTCGACTACCTCTGGAAGTGGTCGAAAGTGGACAATCTCAAAATGTTTTACACCCCGTTTACACCTGTAATTGGCGTCGTCCACTTGTGATCCGATCAACCAAAACGCTCTTAATACCAGGTGTAAACAGGGCCTGAGAGAGCAGTGTGTGTGAGCAAGAGTGTGGAGGACGGACTATATGTCCGAATATGCATTTTACCCAACTACATGGTAGGTGAAAAAAGTATTCATAGAATTGATAAAAAAGTAGGCCAAAAGTATCTGGATCAAACTATTACTTCCACCGACATTCAAAAGTGTGCATCCAATGGACAGTTTACGATCCCATGATGTCACAGGAAAGGAGTTGGGAATGGCAGTGAAGCAACACAATTGATTCTGTAGGTCACGTGACAATGACAACATGACGAATGTAGTACGTTCAGATAATTAAAGGTGCTAAAGAGGATGTTTTGTTTTAAACATTTTTGCAATATTACTTGAAACTGTCTTTACTAACTGATAAAAGACGAGGTAGGGCCTTAAAAACATCAGCCAATCGTTTACGCGATCATCGCGTAAACGATTGGCCCTCTGGCTTGTCAATCACTGCCATGACGTTCCTTGTGAGAGACGCGCGGCTGCGCGCTCCAGTAACTTTCCACACTCCACAGGCGCCGCATGCAATGTTTTTGTCAGGAGACAGGAGTAACAACTGCAGATTATGAGTTACCTGCGGTGAGTCCGACATAATGAATCCACTAAGTGTGCACCCGGCTTTAAGTAGCGCACACACTTAACGATTGTAAGGCCGATTATGAATGTAAGTTGATACTTATGACTGATCGCGCTCAAACACGTCCAGTCAGAGCCAGTTGCGTTCAGTCTGCGATTACAGTCGGTGTTCAAATTCCATGTGAAAGTATATAAATCTGCTTCAGGAGCAGGAAACAATCGCTGTATGTTGAGCACAGTCTTAGAATGTTTTAGCTAGTCGTTAAATGTGTGCCCGGCTTAATAACACAGCGAATGCCGGTGGTAAACACTCGTGTTCAATACTCGTGCACGAGTTTTGAGAGGCGTTCACTCTAAATGGAGGGGGGTTGTTCTTACGCATGCGCTCATTTCAAAAACTCAGTCACCGAAAAGATCCTCTGTACCACCTTTAATAGTCACAAAGTAAACTCATCAAATACTACACTGTAAAAAAGAATTGTTGGTTTAACTTAAAAAAGTAAGTTACCTGGTTGCCTAAAAATTTTGAGTTCATTGAAATTAAGAATTTGAGTTAATACAATGAAGGCGATTGGTTTAATCAACAGAAACTCAAAATATCATGTTATCTGAACCACATTAATTATTTAAGTTGATTTGACAAAAGAAAAAAATGTTGTGATAAATCATAATAATTTTTTACAGTCTACCTGCATTGTGCGATTTTGGGAGCAGGAAGAAAGAGAGAGGTGAGATTGTACAGAAAGCTCTTATAACGACCAGGTTTGTGTGTTTTATGCAAATTACTAACAGCAGGAAGGTGCTCCCTCATTTAGAATAATCCAGATTCATATGTATGTGGTACCTTTTGCGAATTCAGTGGAAAATTTGCATGAGAACTATTTCTGTGCACATAAATATGTGAATTATTCACAATTATTACTGAATAACATCAAGTATATGACGCTGATCAGCTTCTGCCTTTCATACATCAATATTTATGCCACTCTCCTCAGGTGTCAGAGAGTTGGAAGAAAAACCAACAGGTACAACTGCATAAACATAAAGACACACAAACACACACACACACACACAGCATTCAGTCTTCTTATGAGAGGAATATTTTAAACATACAGTACTGTACCATACAAAGAAAACGCACAAGAAGGTGGCTAATAACCTCAGGGTCTAGCCTTGTACTCTCAAACAGACATGGTAATACCTCTGCCAAAAAGCAACAGCACCCTTGGGAAACATCCTGATTATAAAGATATCACACTGGCATTTAAAGGCTTAGCAGATGTTGACTGAGAAAATGTCAGGCAACGTTCTTTTTTTCAGTTTTACTGTCCTAGCTATTAATAGAGCATCAGTATCTGTTCTGTGTTCAACACACACACACACACACACACCGAGACCTCAACCATCTATTTTTACCCCAGTATCAATA
Organism: Anabarilius grahami; assembly: GCA_003731715.1. NCBI lineage: Eukaryota > Metazoa > Chordata > Actinopteri > Cypriniformes > Xenocyprididae > Anabarilius > Anabarilius grahami. Next base: position 1,886,948 of record RJVU01048406.1, on the reverse strand, counting down.
GAGTGGCCAGCATGTGCTTTAAAACTTCAGTGGCACTGCAGTGAGAGGGTTTCAAATATAGAGCCTTCCACATGTGGAGTGATGGGCTGCATGGGCAAATCACAACATGGGTTATGCTGTCTCATGCTCTCAGAAAGAAAGAATGACATTAAACTTTAACAATCCAAAATGGCATCGGTAGTTCTGTAGGTGTTATGTAGTAAGTATTCAGGAATTCAATAAACTGGAACAAACTGCTTTTTAACTGCTTTCCTGGAAGCTCCAACCATGCATAATTGTTGACTCTGAACCGAATCTGCACCTTTACTTCTGGGAAAAACAATAAAGCCACACACTGGTGCAAGCAAGCAAAACAAGCTTTAAAGAGAGCCTATTGATTCCCTTAATTACAAAAGCAGGCACGACAAAACTGAAAGGTGTTGAAGAAGTGACAAAGAATCTTCTACAGGTGCAGTTCTATGCTACAAGACGGGCCGGACAAGTTTAGCCATTGTCTAAGTTTTAATAAAGCTATTTAGTCATTTGTGAACTCATCTGCAAGTGAGAGAGGGAAAAGCCACAGCAACACAAATAGAACAAACATTAGTCATTCAAGCTGACGTGCAGCAACAGATAGACATGTCAAAGAGCAGTATTTTCCCATAATCCTCCCAATCTCCTATTTCTATGAAATCTGCAACTGAAGTTATTGGACATTTGGTGTTAGTTTTAAATCCCTTTTCTGGTCTGTTCAAGTTATTATTTCGCTTCCACAGTTGAAAGGAAGGAGCATTATTTCTGGCAGACATTCCCACTGGAAACAAACAAACAAACACAAAGAACCACCAGAAAGAACAACTGCCACATATTTCAGTTAGGACTGTGAGTCAGTGAGGGAAGGAACTACAATCCCATGAAGCATTGTGAACAGTATAATCGAATTAAAAAACGATGAAGAAATATAAAACTATTCTTTTAAAATGTTGATTATATATGTAAAAACTATATATTTTAAGTTTATTGTAAAATATGCTCATACATACAAATATTTAAGTATTTTGAGAGCATCAGCTTGATTACTTGATAGGCAGAGCTAGCTTTTTCCGACTCTCTGATTGGTGGAAATTTTCTGTACAGCATAATGGGTAATGTAATTTTTCACCACAATTTATGCCATTTAACACGATTATTTCAAAATAAGTTGAAATAATGTGAGCTGATGGGTTCAACAGAAGCAAATACCATCAATTAACAACATCGTAGCATACAGCAGGGCTGTCTTTAAAAGTTTTCGTTCAAATTCAATTTCCTTAAGGAGTGAATGATTGCGTTTTTACTTCAGAAACCCGACTGTTGCACTCTATCAACATGGTCAATCTGTCATGTAAACATTGTCATAAAATATAAGTAATAAAATCACAGGGCACCTATTATGCAAAATCCATTTTTACAAGGTGTGCAGTGTGTGAACACAACCACCCTCCAATGATAAAAATCCACCCACTCCTTTTTTTTAATCCCCATTAAACCAAAGCAGTCTCATTAGACAAGCCGTTTTGATTCTCTGAGCAGTGTGACGTCACACTGCTATGGCCCCGCCCACAACCGCTGACTGACAGTCCTGTATTACCATAGTTTTCGCCCTCAGCGAGCTGTACGCTGTCCGCCATTTTCTCCGCGCTGGAGCAGCTGTAGCGACAACAATGTCTGGTAAGCAACTGAGATGTTTTTGTAGTTACTCAGGAGACTTGACCTCTGACAGCCAGCTGTCTGTGTCAAAAAAGATCCATTAGAAGTTTAAACTGATATAGCTTTAAAACATGTGGAAATAATAAACAATAATGATGAAAGAAGAACTATGCTATAACTATGCTATGCGATATAGATGATAATCAAAACCAAGCAGATGTCTTGTTGTTAATATTTGGCAGAGAATCCGATTGAGGCAGGAACTGTGATCGTAGAGAGGGGGTGGGGCACAGCAGCTCATTTGCATTTAAAGGCACATACACAAAAACAGCCTGTTCTTGACTGTGGTCAGATATGGGTATTTACATTTACATTTATGCATTTGGCAGACGCTTTTATCCAAAGCGACTTACATTGCATTATACTATACATTTGTATCTGAGTATGTGCAATCCCTGGGATCGAACCCATGACCTTGGCATTGCTAGTGCCACGCTCTAACCACTGAGCTACAGAAAAGCCTTTACAACATGGATTTATAAATTATCTGTGAGGTATTTTAAGCTGAAACTTCACAGACACATTCTGAGACTTCCACAGACTTAAATTACATCTTGTAAAAATGGGCATAATAGGTGCCCTTTAATACATTTTCAACCCAATCCATAGAATATCCCTCTAAATCAGGACAGATAGTCTGCAGATTCTGCACATTGCAAATTCAACACACAAATTACCATCCATATCCGGGAGCGATTTACTTCGTTTGATGCATCGTAAATTGTCCTCAAAGTGACAGCCTTTAAAGCCCAACGCCACTGTTCTAATGCTCTATGCAAACTGACTTTAATAATCCAGATAGTTATGTGACGTCTATATTATGACCACAGAAGTGACACAGGATTAGTGATCATTAGCTGGGCACTTTCTCATGAACATGATCTGTGCTTTGATTTCCGAGCACTGACAGTCTAAAATTGCACTTTATGATTAAAAGATTTCGGTAATGAAACTTCAGTTAGATGAAAAGCTGGTAGAAAAAGACTAACGCTGAGCCATCACCGTTGGCGCTTCTGCACTCTAATAGCATTGCTAAACTTTGAATGTTGGATCAACCCCCAGTTTTAAATTTCACTGGGTAAATAATCCCTTTAATTAAACCTTCCCACCCAGGCGTTATAAAAGTTGGCAACTAGAAATAAACAGACATGCTATCAAATATCTCCACACAAGGGCCTATACTCACAGAAGTCTTAAACTTTATACATGGAGTTATTTTGCCATAGGGAATGACTGAAATTCTCCCTCCGTTTATTTCTACCTTTAATTAAGAGTTCAAAATGGAAAAGTGCCAAAGTGCAAGCAATAGGCTGCTTTAAAATTCATAAGGGTATCCAAATGACTGATGTCTAGTAAATGTTTATTGCTGATTCACTCTTAGAAAAAAAATACATGTAATCATGACATTGTGATAAAAAAATATGATATTTTTAAATAGCAATTGTATGCAGTCTATTACAAATATTATGAGGACATGAAAATGTACTACATATGACTTTAAAACGGACAGCAAACCCAACAGTTCAGACAAATCATACTGTTATTTGTACTGACAATATCAAAAATTTATTTACTACATATTTATGGTGTCCTCTCCATGACTGATACAGATTTATGGGCGTGATGGATTTTATAGCAAGGGACAGACAAATTGCCATAACCTTCTTTCATGAGCACATAAAATACGCTAAAGGGCCTCTGTTCTTTCTGCTGGCACAGACCGGTGAGTTTACCACCATGGATAGCGATAGAGAAAATAAACAGCATGTTTAACAATTCAGAGGCTCTCGCTCTGGAAAAGTCCAATAAATTCAGCTAGAGTTGAAAAGCTGCTGACTGTGCTTTCACAGGCCTGACTGTGACAGCAGTTTGGAGACAGAGTGCTGTGCCACCTCTCAATTCATTACAAACCCATTGGAAGTATGGATAGACAAGAATGCACTGAAGGGCAAACATAAATATCTGTCATGTCATGATAGGAGCCACATCTTTTACTGTGGCACAGTTGTAAGCAGTGCATCTTAGGGGAAAAAAAATACAAAAAGTGTTGGACAGATTTGTATGTAAGCAAACAAAACAAGAGTAAATCCATGCACAGGGAGATGTAGACAAAACAGAGTAAATCAGAGAAAGGCAGGCAAAATCAGAACTGACAACAACACACCAGACATACATCCACACCAGACCCTGAACAAGGGGAACACTTGGGTATAATGCTGCATTCACACCACCTCGTATTTACCGGAATTTTGAGATGACAACACGTGACGTTGTATTCGGAGATGTTTACGTCCTCAGACTGGAAATTATGCATTTCTATGGCACCACTATCAAGGCCTAAATACAGCGGTCAGGTGGTACAGCGGCCACGTGTACCACCTGATAGCTTTCAGAAAACTCCCAGCTTACAAACTGTAATTACGAGCTATACGAGGATGTGAGCGCTTTTTACGAGCCAGAATCTCGTAGTTACAGTAATTACAATATGGTGTGAATGCACCTATAATATAAAGGATAAGGAGAGGCTAACTAAGAACAGGTGAGGGTAATAAATCACTATGGCAACAAACAAGGTTAACTATAGAAACAGGAAAACTAAACACAGGATGTAAACACTGGGAATCATGGGAAGAGATAATACACTTGAAAATAAAAGTCAAATATATATATACACTATATTGCCAAAAGTTTTGGGACGCCTGCCTGTACGTGCACATGAACTTTAATGACATCCCATTCTTAATCCGTAGGGTTTAATATGGAGTTGGTCCACCCTTTGCAGCTATAACAACTCTTCTGGGAAGGCTTTCAACAAGGTTTAGGAGTGTGTTTATGTGAATTTTTGACCATTCTTCTAGAAGCGCATTTGTCAGGTCAGGCAGTGATGTTGGCGAGAAGGTCTGGCTCGCTCTAATTCATCCCAAAGGTGTTCTATCAGGTTGAGGTCAGGACTCTGTGCAGGCCAGTCATGTTCCTCCACACCAAACTAACTCATCCATGTCTTTATGGACCTTGCTTTGTGCACTGGTGCGCAGTCATGTTGGAACAGGAAGGGGCCATCCCCAAACTGTTCCCACAAAGTTGGGAGCATGAAATCGTCCAAAATGTCTTGGTATGCTAAAGCATTAAGAGTTCCTTTCATTGGAACTAAGGGGCCAAGCCCAACCCCTGAAAAACAACCCCACACCATAATCCCCCCTCCAAGTACCATTCTCCTGGCAACCGCCAAACCCAGACTCGTCCATCGGATTGCCAGACAGAGAAGCATGATTCGTCACTCCAGAGAACATGTCTCCACTGCTCTAGAGTCCAGTGGCGGCGTGCTTTATACCACTGCATCCGACGCTTTGCATTGCACTTGGTGGATTGCACTGTTCTTGAGCTAATCTGAAGGCCACACGAAGTTTGGAGGTCTGTAGATATTGACTCTGCAGAAAGTTGGCGACTTCTGCGCACTGTGCCCCGCTCTGTGATTTTATGTGGCTGAGTCGCTGTTGTTCACAATTGCTTCCACTTTATGATACGACTAACAGTTGACTGTGGAATATTTAATAGTGAGGAAATTTCACGAATGGACTTATTGCACAGATGGCAACCTATCACGGTATCACGCTTGAATTCACTGAACTCCTGAGAGCGACCAATACTTTCACAAATGTTTGTAGAAGCAGTCTGCATGCATAGGTGCTTGATTTTATACACCTGTGGCCATGGAAGTGATTAGAACACCTGAACTCAATGATTTGAAAGGGTGTCCCAATACTTTTGGCAATATAGTCTATAAGTGCGTCTCAATCAGCTCGCTAGTTTAGTAGTCAGGGCACTGATCAGGGAATCAGCCACATTCATTTACATGATATACTGATTCACGAGCTATAGGGAGCTGATTGAGATGCAGGGTATATATAGGAGCACACTTGGCTCCTTTGCAGTCAAAAATGGCAGACATAGGAAATGAATGGAAAATACGAAAACTCTATGAAAAAATAATCTTTGATGGTACAAACTACAATTCAGCCACTGTGCAGAAAAAGAGCACAGCAATGAAGGGGTGACACTCTCAAGAGTGCAAAATAGACAAAGTCATTTTTGTTACATTTTTATTGTATTTTGATGTTATGTGTAACAATTATGTCCTCCTCTGTGTTCAGGTTTGACTGTAGTAAAATTTATGTAAAAACTGACACTTCAAATCAACATTTCAAACAACAACAACAACAACAAAAAAAATCTAAACCTTGACAAAAAGTAGTCTTTGAGAATGTCTAAGTATAAATCCAAATCCACAACTTAATAAAAATAAGTATTTATGTCTAAAAACCACCAGATATTTATAAGCCACATTATATAGAACTATATATGAATCTAGTGGTTACAACAAGTTTTTCTTTTTTTACTCCCACCAGATGGCACTAATCTACCTTCAAAAAACTGGATTTGAAATGCCTTGTCTCTATTTTAACATGAAATACTGCTTTAATTAAACATTTTTTTTAAAATGTATTAGAAAAAAGTTTTATTTTCAATGGGGAAAAATAGCTGTGTGTGTGTTTGGTATTGCTGTTTTCTAACTACACAGAAAAAGATAGATTATAATAAATTTTATTATTATTAAAGTTTCTTATATCTTTTTCAGTGTAGTTAAAAAATTCTGTAGTTTGTATTTGAAAATTGCTAGTTTGTGTTTGGCATTTTGCACACACCCAGTTGGCTCATATCCTGTGCAGCTCTAAAGAAGGAAAAGGCTCCTTGATTTCATTTGTCTTTTAAAACAATGCAAGCCAGGCATGTACTCACCCTTTTGTCATGGCAACCGCCTCGGCTCTCATTCAACCAGTGACATTCTAGAGATATTTATAAATGTTAAATAGTTCTCTCTGTGGATACAGTCAGGGACGTTGCAATTTAAATAGGGTAAATGTGTCCTCTGAGAGAAATATAGAAAATACAAAAAGCATCAAGTCGTTCCACTCTACATGATAATGAATACCGCTAAATGCATTGGTGCATTCATCTGAGCTGAGAAAGATAAATTTGAAACTGTCTAGCCAATTCCTGTTTACATAGTCACAAGTTTTACTGGCAGGTCAAAAGGGGAAACGTCTCTGAATGTCCAGTTAAAGATCTCGCTATTCCAACAATCTGAACGAGATTTTCCTCCAGTATGAGAACTTTCTTAAAGCCCTTGTGTCTGTATTAATTTACAGTGTTTAATAATAAAATAACAGCAGTATTGTAGTGAATCAATCAAGCATGCAAAGTACATATGAGTGAGTATGAAGTGAAGGAGCAGGGGAGTATTGTAGTAGCTTTGGTGAGCGTTTAGGGACCATTTGAAAGCACTTACCATATTTATGCCATGAATTATTCATTTGTTTCTTTTCCCTCAAGCATGCACATATGCCAAATATCTAAAGTCAAATTCAGCTCACATATAAAAGCAAAGCATGAAATCACACAAGCCACAGTTTGTGTCTCCAGACAAACGATTGGCTGCATATTCATGCTATAATAGTTTTATCTACAGCATTTTATTTATCTGATATCGTGACGTCATGTTTTGTTACAGTGAAATTTACATTTAAGTACTGTGGAATATTAATTAACAACGTTTAGTTACTATACTGTTAGGGTTAGGATTATGCTTTGGTTTAGGGTTAGCTGCATGTACTGTAATTAAGCATAATTATCTTGTAACAAGGACACTGTAAAATTAAGTGTTACCGAACTTTTTCTGCTCACCCAGGCTGCATTTATTACATAAAAAAAGAGTAAAAACAGTAATATTATTATTACAATTTAAAATTTGATACATCTTTGCTGAATAAACGTATTCATTTCTTTAAAAAAAAAACTGACCCCAAACTTTTAAACTGTAATGTATATCAATAAATTTTCAACATTTCAAGTTAACATTAGATAATTATGAACGAACATGAATTTGCATATGAACAATAGTTTAAATAAACACTAAGATATAGTAATAAATACTGTAAAAGTGTTGTCCAGTTAGTTTTTGATACCTAATATATTAACTTATGTTACCGGATTGTACCTTAAAGTGTTCCTGTTCCTTTTGTTATGATTCCATCATGAGAAAAAAAAAAAAAGGCTCATCCCTTCCAAACAAGGGATGAAAAGTACAAATTACCCTTTCAGAAAATTCTCACTAACAGACATAAGCAGCAAGCAACAGGATGTCTCATTTAAATTCAGCCGCAGCTTCTCGTTGATATACACACAGCGATAAAGGGACGGGTAATGGAAAGTGAGGCACATGCATTAACGCTAAACTGATAACATTTTCTGGCACATTGAGAAATGCAGGGAGCAGCTTCCACCCCCTTCCCACCAAAACACATCTAGTGGCACTACAAGCAGCTGTTTGTGAAAGGCTGGGGAGTTTGAGTCTGCCTTCTCACTGCACAGCTTGTGGCTCTACAGCAAAGTAGCTCAAGCGTTTCCTTCCTGAGGGGGATATGAAAAAGCAATGGTCTCATCTTTCCCTTTTGTAACGGTTCCTCTGCAGATGTCTAATGAGGTCTAATGAAAGCTGCGTCTCACAAAGGACAGTGGTAATAACAATTTGAGACAGATTGCTAAATGCACATTCAGGCCAAAACCCGGAAACAAGTTAGCATTTTAGCACTTCTGATTCCATCGTCCTGAAGTCAATGGGTTTTTTGACTTGAAATAAGGTCTGTGGTGGACAAAAGCTGAAAATATTTTTACGTTTTATTCTATGACATCTTTAATACCCTCTTGTGATTTTTTAAAAGCTTTTACTTGTCTTGTTAAAGGCGGTTGCTAACAAGTGGCTAAATGGGACTACAGAAGTTGCCGGGCCGAAGAGGTAAACAGGAAAACTTTGTTGCTTAGTTGTTTATTATCATGCTCTTGCAAATTATTATAACTCAAACTTTCTGGAAAATGTTTAAAAAAAAAGACTGAAAGAGTTGTCGGAAGCTTAGTGATGGTGACGTTGAAGTCATGTGACCGTGTTCATTAATAGCATTCATTTAGCTTTTGACCTGGCAATTGTATCTATGCTTCAAAATTTGAATTGTTTTCATTGGTGAATATTATTACGATGAACAAATTGTGTAAAAATCATAAGCTTTTGTTTAGCCACAGACCTTATTTTCTGCAGTAATCCAAAAGCCAATGGAAAAATCCTACCTGGGTTTTTGTCGAGAGAGCCATGGTGATGCTAACAGGTGGCCTACAAAAATAAAATACATCATACCTGCACCACTCTATAAATGAACAAAAATGTTACCTTTCCAGACAACCTTGTCCCGTATCTATCCCTAAAAGGTGCATACAGGGGTAAATGAGGTACAAAGTTGTTCCTTGAAGTTACAGCCTAATGTAATCTAGCTATCACAACTTAAAATGTTGTGTTAGAACAACTTCCCAGATTTAACTTGTTGAAATAACTCAAATATCAAAGTTGGTACTTAATACAACTTCACATTTCAAGTTTACTAAACTTAGACATATTTTGCTTTGCAGTGACAAGCTGTTGTACCCCTAAAGATTAAATTTTGCACAATTTTTTTTCTAAGAGTGTTCAATAGTCATACAATTATGAAGTTATTGTACAAAATTCAGTATGCAAAAGCGATTATCGTGGTTAAAAAATATGTAAATTATTTTCAACTAGCTACCCAGCAAAAGTGGCTGAACCAATGGTGTGATTTTGGGGTGGGGCTATCCTTAAGTTTTTAGCTACACTTTAACTACATTTGGAGTACATTTGACAAGAAAATACTACTTTAGCCTTTCTTTAGCCTTCTCAATATTTCATAGTTTGATTCAGTGATTTTAAATAATATTTTCGACTTAATTCCTCTAAATCAATTTAGACGTTACCACATGAAGCAAATGTTTTTCAGTGTAGCGTTAAGCGTATAAATATGTTATGACACATTTTTTTGGGGGGCAGTCGTGGTTATGGTTAAAGAGTTAGACTAGTAACCCAAAGGTTGCGGGTTCGATTCTCAATACCTGCAGGAAATGACTGAGTTCCCTTTGAGTAAGGCACCTAACCCCCAATCACTTCCCGGGTGCCCACTACTCCGTCTGTGTGTGTCCACGGTTTGCAGTGTGTGTATGTGTTCACTACTCACTACTCCTAAAGTGTGATCACTAACTTGGATGGGTTAAATTCGAGGGACAAATTCCGAGTATGGGTTATCATACTTGGCCTTTGCATGTCACTTTCATTTTAATAACAAAAAGATATTAACTCATAATTTCCACATGATATGTCTGCATAACATAAACCTACTGTAATAAAATAGCAGAATGGTTTGAAAAAAATAAGATTTAGTGGCTTTTGTGCAGAAAGAGCCAAACACATTCCTTTGAAGATTATCCTATTGGCTACTGAAATGGCACTAAATCCCATCACTCACAGTTCAAGGTGAGCAGCATTGGACGGTTCCTTAAGAAAATCCATCCAGCTGAATAATTGAAGTGTCTGAAAACCATTCATGAATATGCAAGAAGGGAATCAAAGTGTCTCAACCTTTCTCTTCCATTGGCCTCCTCTGGGATTCAACAGCACATCTGGGCTGCAGAGGAAGAAACACCAGCATGTTTAACCAGCATGTTGACCTATTTGATTAGTCTAATGTAATATGCAATCATATGTAAAAGCATGTGCATTAATAATAATAATTTTTTTTTTTGTATAAATTTGTAAGCCACATTGTATAAATTAAAATAGTAAAATCATCAATTACTGATGGCTATTTTAGTATGTCTTGATGTGTTTCACTCACATTCAGATTTTTGTTTCACAGTTGCAAAACTGATTTTCTCAGATTGTGTAATTTTAAATAAATTGAACATAATAATGTTTAATGTATACAAGAAGCTGTAAGAAATTAAAGTCACTCTTTCGGACAGTTTATCTGTAAGAGAAATTGCAAATCCAATGTAAATTTCAGACAGGCCTTCCACAAGAATGGTCTAATCCCACACCTTTACTCACACAGTGTGCTATAAGCTTGAATCGGGAAAGAGTGGAATTATCAAACATGGAAGAGGGTTTAGATTATTCCATAAGGAGGTTCATTTGCATAAGCATACGCACAGACTCAGCTGCTTTACTTTTCATGAATAAATGATCGCAATAAGTGGAGGTTTAGGAGTATTGGGTTTGTGATATGAAAGTTCATGCAAAATCCACCAACTGTGAATCATTAGTCTGGTGTCTGTTATAAATGTAATGCCCGACATTTTCTCAAATGCACACTTGCTTTTAATCAACAATTATTATATCCGATGCTCTCAAATAAAATGACATGAAATATAAAATGGACAATATTCTCAGATAAAACTGATTAGCAATTTAAGATTTAATGTCCCTCTGTGGTGAAAATCAAGTTTTTAATGTTTATAAGTCTATGTGGTGTTTTTAATATGCTTTAAGACAAACCATGTACAAATTCATGTCAACACCATTGCTGAGTATTTTGTCTATAAAACTGCAGTGATCTAAAGACAGTTTCAAAAACATGGTCCACCATATTTAATAAAGCTAGTAAAGAAGTAAAGTAAAATGCTGAAGTAAATTACACTAGCTCACCTGTGCAGGATATATGATGTCTCTAAGACACTCCCGCAGTATTTCACACATGTGTGTGAAATGAGAGCAAATATAACCTCTGACAGCTCAGAAATTGAGGAACTGACCCTAGGGTACGTACAACATTATCTACATTCCCTTTGGTGCCACCATGTACAATATCTATATTTCATTTCACAAGACATTAAAACATTTTCCTAAGAGAATCGTAACGACCTTCCACGCTGTGCACTTCTAACCCTGCAGCGAGAAGGCAGAACAGAATACCACATTTTACTGTCTGTCAAGCATGTAATGAGCTTTATCACATTGTCTATGTGTTCATATGGCCCATTTTTTGTCATTGCTTCGACTTTTCCAGACTTTTAAAAAAAAATATAGATGGCTAAAAATGGAAACATTCAACAATTCAGGTGAGACTAAGCTGTGCATGGATCGTTCATAAGTAGTTCATACATGTATGATTTCAGGAGAGCTGTTTTTATGTCATTTTTTTCATTTCGCCAGCCTCAAATTAGGTTGATAGTGCTTTTTTGAGGTCAGTATGGAGATAATAACCATGGATTTGGCAATAGGAATAGAGAAATTTGAGATAACATTACTCTTTTATATTTAAAATTAAATAAATATTCTGCTCACCTGCAGAAGCCAAATCATTTATTGCAACTGCATTTTTTTTTTAAATTGCATGTATTAAAAAAAAAATTTTCTTACAAATAAATAGTTTTAAATATTCAAGATTCATAATTATGTAGCCTATAAAAATAAAATGAAGGGATGTTAGATTAATAATATATTGCTAATTAGCTATGATGAATAATTAACAAACCATACCATGTTTTGACTGATTCCATATGTTAGCCTTAATTACTCATAACTTTAATCCATTCAAGTGTACCATGGTTTAAAAACATGAAACATGTGATGTGACGAACCTTTTAAAGCAGAGGCTAGACTGACAGCTTGCCATTTTGAACCATACAATGCTGAGTTATGAGCTGACCCTTTTTAAAGGGTCACCTTCATGCTGTTCCAAACCCGCAAGACCTAAACACAAATTAAGGTATTTTTGATGAAACCCGAGAGGCTTTTTATCTCCCATAGAAAGCAATGAAATTACCACATTCAAGGTCCAGAGAAGTAGTAAAGACATTGTTAAAAGTCAGTGGTTCAACCTTAATGTTATGAAGCGAAGAGAATACTTTTTGTGCGCAAAAACAAAACAAAAATAACAACTTTAATTTAACAATTTCTTCCCTACCCTGTCAGTACCCTTCTCCTGTCAGAAATTTCATTCTTTGGTGAAATAACCCTTCAAGATCCCGGCTTAAAAGCTGTTTTCTCTTTTCTTTCTGCCCCGGTCTGAAAGTGTTGATGCTAGATGCCAAAAAAACCAGAGCCAGTCTGCAAATATTAGGCAGTTGGAGTTGACAGGTTTTGCAGAAAATTGCACTGTATGATGGGCACAAACTCCTTTATTAGCTTCAGACTATGAATCTGTCTATTTTGATAAAGTACTAAATTTTTGGAATCTGTTTACGTAATCCATATTACATGTAATCACTTATTACCCAGCACTGCCTATTTACTCCTAGTACTAGTTTATAGAAAGTTAAATATTACTACTATAAGGTACTAATATGCACCTTTTTGGGATAGATTGGGTACAAAGTTGTCCATTTAAGGGGACTGTCTAAGTGACAAGCTGTTGTACCCTTAAAGGATTAGTTCACTTCTAAATTAAAATTTACTCACCCCATTTCATCCAAGATGTTTATGTGTTTCTTTCTTCAGTCAAAAAGATTTTTCTCCATATAGTGGACTTCACTGGGGTTCAACGGGTTGAAGGTCCAAATTGCAGTTCCAGTGCAGCTTCAAAGGGCTCTACACAATCCCAGACGAGGAATAAGGGTCTTATCTAGTGAAAGGTCATGCGTGACCTTTCCAACATGATTACGTAATGTGTGGCACATCACAGAGCAGTGCAAGATGAGCGTTTATGGTTAAAAAGTATTTAATTATTTTTTTTTTTTTTAGAAAATGGCCGATTGTTTCGCTAGATAAGACCCTTATTCCTCGTCTGGGATCGTGTAGAGCCCTTTGAAGCTGCATTGAAACTGCAATTTGGACCTTCAACCCATTGAACCCCAGTGAAGTTATATGTTACCCCAGTTTCTATATGGAGAATAAGTTTCCTCAAAAAATGTATCCTTAAAAAAATGTATTTCCTTAAAACATAAATCCTTAATTTCTTTTCGACTGAAGAAAGGAAGACATACACATCTTGGATGACATGGGGGTGAGTAAATTATCAGGAAATTTTAATTCTGAAGTGAACTAATCCTTTAATTGTACATTTTTTACAGATTTAAAAAAAAAAATTCTGACAGTGTATTAATGTGAGCAACTGCACACTTCAGTCAAGGATGAAATGAATCACATACAGTGGGTACGGAAAGTATTCAGACCCCCTTAATTTTTTCACTCTTTGTTATATTGCAGCCATTTGCTAAAATCATTTAAGTTCATTTTTTTTCCTCATTAATGTACACACAGCACCCCATATTGACAGAAAAACACAGAATTGTTGACATTTTTGCAGATTTATTAAAAAAGAAAAACTGAAATATCACATGGTCCTAAGTATTCAGACCCTTTGCTGTGACACTCATATATTTAACTCAGGTGCTGTCCATTTCTTCTGATCATCCTTGAGATGGTTCTACACCTTCATTTGAGTCCAGCTGTGTTTGATTATACTGATTGGACTTGATTAGGAAAGCCACACACCTGTCTATATAAGACCTTACAGCTCACAGTGCATGTCAGAGCAAATGAGAATCATGAGGTCAAAGGAACTGCCTGAAGAGCTCAGAGACAGAATTGTGGCAAGGCACAGATCTGGCCATGGTTACAAAAAAATTTCTGCTGCACTTAAGGTTCCAAAGAGCACAGTGGCCTCCATAATCCTTAAATGGAAGACGTTTGGGACGACCAGAACCCTTCCTAGAGCTGGCCGTCCGGCCAAACTGAGCTATCGGGGGAGAAGAGCCTTGGTGAGAGAGGTAAAGAAGAACCCAAAGATCACTGTGGCTGAGCTCCAGAGATGCAGTCGGGAGATGGGAGAAAGTTATAAAATGTCAACAATTCTGTGTTTTTCTGTCAATATGGGGTGCTGTGTGTACATTAATGAGGAAAAAAAATGAACTTAAATGATTTTAGCAAATGACTGCAATATAACAAAGAGTGAAAAATTTAAGGGGGTCTGAATACTTTCCATACCCACTGTATACCAGCTCAGTCAGGGTGGTACAGCAGGGTGTCTTCAGGATCAGGTGAATTTTATGAGGACACCCTAGATACTGAAAGGTTTCTGCACAGGCACTATTTAAAGCATCCCGTCAGGTAGGATTACGGCCTGACATGGCAGCAGAAGAACTCAGGACGACAGATACGTGCAGATGGTCAGCTAAGTGTATGTGTCAGAAATTTGGAATACTTCTTTCTTTTTGAATGAATTTATCTTTGAAATAGTAATAGTGCTGGCAGAGGGGTGCTGTACAGCAACACCTTTACCAAATTTTAAAATACACTGTATAATAACATTGTTATTCAGCGAGGAGACATTCAAATGTATCAAAAGTGACAGTAAAGACAATTATAATTTTACAAAAGATTTCTATGTCAAATAAATGATGTTCTATTGAACTTTATATTCATCAAAGAATGTACGGTTTCCAAAAAAATAAATATTAAGCAGCACAACTGTTTTCAACATTGATAATAATAATAATAAATGTTTCTTGAGTTGCAAATCAGCACATTAGAATGATTTCTGAAGGAACATGTGACACTGAAGACTGGAGTAATGATGCTGAAAATTCAGCTTTCCATCACAAGAATATATTACATTTTCTTTTAAAAACATTTTTTTTAAATCTTAAAATAGTGTATATCAGTCCTCCAGAAAGATTTATATGCACTTTGCTTTATTATAGACAAGAAATGTAAAAACACCATTCAGAGACTTAAGTATAACTACAGTATATGTACAGTAGGTCACTGACTGTTGAGTTTCATGTTGGCACAGGTGTTGACGTACAGTACCCCTCTGCCAGCGCTATTACTATTTCACAAATAAATACAGCCTTGGTGAGCATAAGAAACAGCTGACCATCTGCACGTATCTGTCGTCCTGAGTTCTTCTGCTCCCATGCCAGGCCGTAATCCTACCTGATGGGATGCTTTAAATAGTGTTGAAGCTTTTCAACATTGAAATAAGAAACATAAGAAACAATATTTTTTAAACACCAATGATAATTGTTAATAATTGAGCACCAAATCAGGATCATGTGACACTAAAGACTGGAGTAATGATGCTGTAATTTCAGCTTTTTACATTTAAAATATATATATTCAAATAGAAAAAGTTATTTTAAATTGTAATAATATTTCACAATATTATTGTTTTTTTCTATATTAACTGTGTGTTATTTTAGAATTGATATGTATAATTATTAGTATTAAGTTTGGTTAAATTATTTAGGGACATTTATTTAATGGAGAGATTTTTTTATTGTCTTGTACACAGAAGATGAAAAATTACACAAAAGCCCTCAATGTCTACAACACAACATATAAGACAAACTCACTCACTGCACTGTTTTAACTCATTTAATCTAAATTCTGTAGACAACCTTTTTTTATGTCCAATGCCACTTCAGTCATGAACAGCCACATTATTTTGATTACACTGAACTCTAGTGGCCAGATATGGACAATACATTTTATTTTGCATTTCATTTTTACCTTTCCATTAGATGATTTTACCAAAGTAAAACATGTCAGTGATGATCCACAGATCATTTAATACCATGAAACAACACAAATCTATTTTAGTTAAAACTACAGTGCTGACAGTATTTATCATTGTAAAATGAATCAAATCATTTTACAAACATTAGGCTATTATAATTTAAGAGTAAACAAGATTTTTGAAACCAAAATACAACAAAACCACTAGCTAGAGAAAACATTTGTGCGACTTTTGACTCAGAACTCTATAATATAATTTATATACAAAAACCTACCCGGTTTTTCACATAAAAGTAAACTAAGCCTCAATAGCCTTCTCACTCCACCTTGTGGCCTTATGCTGCCTTCACGTGCTATCGGAAATTTGATAATTCCCACTTCTGAAGTCGTGATTACGAGCTCATCGCATTCAAGTTTGGAAATGGGAGGGCGTTTATGTGCAATTTTTACCTGGGAGACTTGAGCTCGTGAAGGCAGCATAAACAGGTTAAACTTTTGAATAATCCATGTAAACAATGACTGCAAAAAATATTCACAATTCCGTTTAAGCAAAGTATATACATTTTGGTTATTGACCTCTTTTATATCATTCAAGCCAACTGTCAGGAAATAGGCTATTTGATGTTGTGAATGTTTTGAGACTTTTCAGTTCATGAAACTCACCGGGCGTTCACATCAGCGTCACGGGAGCGAGCACGTCTAAGCTCCGCCTTCTCCTTAACTTTGTTGCCTGCTGCGGACGCGCGCCAGTTCACTCGCAGCATCTCTCTAAGGATATGACTAGACTAAACGGACAGAGAATGGATGCAAACGTCGTGGTACTCGGCACAGACAATGTTGGAAAATCTGGTAAGTTTTTTTTTCTTCTTAGAGAATATACTATACATCCATAAAATGCATTTGGTCACTTTTTAAACATTTTTGCCATATAAGCAAATGCTCATACAAATTTGTTTTGCAGCACTCATTGTCCGATTTCTGACTCGTAGATTCATCGGGGAATATGGGGAAATTGGTATGTTGTCCCATTCACTGACTGATTTGTACGTTACCTTTAATATTTCACATTTTAATATAACTTCCACTGTTTCTCTAGAGTCGCTTTACACTCACAATGTCGTTGTGGATGGACGAGAGCAAACTCTGAATATATGGGATGCACCATATTCACAGGTGAGTCAGTGTTTCAGAACCTGTTTTTTTGTCAACTAAACCAGCTAAGATGATGTGTTGGTCTCAGCTGGTCATGGTGGTCTGTTGGCTAGATTTAAAAGAGTTTCGGACACTTTGTCTAACTTCTTAGGCTGGTTAAACCGTCCTAAACTAGCTAAAACCATCAATTCAGCTTAGGCTGGTTTCTATTGTACTGTTTTAATAACAAATTTTAGATCTGAAATGTTGAATAAATATGCAATGGTTGTCTTCTCAGCAGGACCTGTCCTTCGAGTCCTTGATGTGTGAGAAAAGAGTCCAGTGGGCAGATGGCTTTGTGCTGGTCTACAGCATCTGTGACCGAGCCAGTTTCAACGCGGTCTCCAGACTCATCCAAACAATCAAAACCACTAAGGACTTCCTGGGCTTGGAGAAGATGCCCATAGTTATTGTGGGAAACAAGAGAGACCTTCACCATCGCCGTGCGGTCCTCAGCGAGGAGGGCAGGCTGCTGGCGCTTTCTGCAGACTGTCAGTTTTATGAGGTCTCGGCTGCTGAGAACTACCACAGCGTCCTCATGGTTTTCCATGGGCTGGTGGATCGCATCAGGGAGTCTAGGGTGTCTGCGAAAAAGTTAGCAGGCATCAAGGGCATTGTGAAGAGCATGTCGGCAGTGTTCGCCCGCAGGCGAACAGATTCGTTGTGAAGCTGATGAGAGTTCTGGAAATAAAGCTTACAGTATGTGGTCTGATATGACCTATTTTAGACCCATTGAAGGGGTCGAATTGTTGCTGTGGCTCCTAAGAGAGTCCAGGGTCTCTCACGTGACTACAGCTGGACCTTCCTCGTGAGCAAATAGGGAATTGCTCTAGTATGTCGTCTGCTAAGTTGATGGCTTTCATTGAGAATGTGTTGAAAGTGGAGAGTTCTTAATAAAATGCTATGTGGCAGCAGATTATATCAATCAAAAGTGGAGTTAATATTCCATAGTGTGAGGAGAAATAGGTCATTTAATCTCATTTGCTTACTTTAAGCAAGACAGATTTCAGTGCTTCTGCAAATAATCATGATGAGTGTTGGCAACAGGTACACACTGTGGTGATGATGACGGCAATGGGAATCATTCGTGATTCAATGCTGTGGTCTAAAAATATAAGCAGACGCAAGACAACATTGTCTTCTGCTACATTTATCAAATACAAAAGTCTCCCACAGTATCATACCAAGGAGTTGTCATCAGCTCAAGGCCGTCTTGCAGTTTAATCTCAATGGACTGTCAATGTGCATTCACATAACAGCAGTGTTTTTTTCCACCAGCTTCTTTTCTGAGGCTGTTCATGTGCTTTATGAAGAACAGACCACTGTATAATTGTGCTACAAAATCTAATAAATCACATAAAGACTTCCTCTGAATGCCAATGCACAGTGCAATGTTACAATCATCAGGATATGAATATGCGTTTTTTGTTACAGCAAAATCATGTATTCAAAGTATGTTAGCTTTAGTTGATTAAAGATTGCAAATAGAAATCCGAAGTGAAACAAATGCAGTGAAACAGCTGACAGTTATTTATTTGTCATATATTTATAGACCACATTGATATTACAAGTATGCATTGTAAACATTTTGATTCGCTCTTTCATTCTGATATAACGACTAAAGTGGAGTAGCTCAGCAAAAGTTGCAATTATTCCTGTTATTTGTATTAAAATATGAAAAAATCAAGCTCAAAACACTGTCACAGGCTATTTTCTTCAATAATTATGCTGTATGTGTTGCATAAATCATCTAAAATAACTGAATAATCTTTGCTGTGATTATTTGCTGTGACTGTCATTCTGGTATTTTTTAAGAGACAAAAATCTGAGGACTTTTCCATCTAGCACATTATCCATTCAAAAACTAATAGAGTCAGTGACATGGCAAAAAATATGATTATGAAGTAAATAATTTATTCTCGTATGGGTCACTGCTGTGCTGTTTTTGTGTAATGAACATGTTGTGTAATAATCAAATCTCATTTCTCACATCTTGGTTTTGCAAGGGATGTCTTTTGGAAAAAGTGTATGATCACCAATTGTTGTGACTGTTGATTAGGGTTGGGTATCGTTTGAATTTGAACGATTCCGATTCCGATTCCTTGTTTCGATTCCGGTTCCTAACGATTCTCGATTCCGATTCTTTTAAGAGGCAGGGTCAAAAAAAGTTTAGGATATTTTAAATGAGCTAGCTAACCAACGGTCTTTCTGGAAGGAAATAGTCTGACCTTCTCCATCAATTTTAATTCTATGAAATTTTTACTTTTTATGAACTTTACTATGAATTTCTCACAGGGCTGTTTTCAACTACAATTTAAATATCAAATCTATGAACTTGAATATAAATATTATAAATTATGAACGTATTTTCACAGGGGTACACTTTCCTCAAGAGAGCTTTATTTTTGAAAACCATGAAAACACATTTACACATGAGTGTATGATGCTGCAGGTACTTGAACATGTT
>RJVU01048406.1:1855130-1866181 GCA_003731715.1 Anabarilius grahami | reverse complement strand
ATTTTTTTATGTTTTTTTCTTTCTTAGCTACACTATGTAGCTAAAAGTTTGGGGTCAGGAAGATTTTTATTTAGTAATGATGCATTAAACTGATCAAAGTTCAAGTAAAGATTTATTTATAATGTTTTAAAATATTTCTATTTTAAATAAATGTTCTTTTGAAGGTCATTTAAAGACTCCTGAACAAAAAATATAAGGTTTCCACAAAAACATTAACCAGCACAACTATTTTCAACATTGATAATAAAAAAGTTTCTTGAGCACCAAATCAGCATATTATAATGATTTCTGAAGGATCATGTGACACTGAAGACTGGACTGCTGAAAATGAGACCGCTTTGCCATGAGAGGAATAAATTATTTTACATTCTTCTTTCAAAAACAATCTTACCGACCCCAAACTTTTAAAAAAATAGTGTATATCAGTTCTCCAGAATGATTTACATGCACAACAAAATAACTTTGCTTTATTATAGACAAGAAATGCCAAAACAGTTCAAAGCCTCCATATGTATAACTATATGTAGGTCACCGACTTGAGATGTTAGAAATCATCGCTCCATTCTCACTCGGCGTTCCTGCTGTTTGGCACTGTGCGAGTGTTAGAAGAGGAGGAGGAGTTCTGGGTGCAATCTGTCAGACTCTTCCTAGAGGATATGTGGGTGGATAATTTCTTGTTGCTACCCCCGAGAACTACTTTCTGCTGCATAGGAATCTGCTTCATGACCTTCTTCTTCAGCTGACGGGTCTCCTCCGATATCTCTTTGGGCTCTGTTCTCTTAAGAGGCTGCTTTTCAAAGTTGTCATTGGGACTGTGCATGTGGTCTCCTACACTGGACTCCAGCAGGGAGCCACTCAGACATTCTTCTGCTCCATCTTTCCCAGCCAGTTGGGATCCTCCTTCTGGCCTGGAAGATCGCCTCGGAATCTGTTATGAAAGAAAACAAAGCCATTCTTTAGTTTTCCACATGTGAAGGATCTCAAAGGTAGCAGAGATTACGGAATTTGGCAGTCAAGTACAGTTCATTCATTAAAAAACAGCAAATGTCCTAGAGCTATATAGCTGAAATGAAAAACATCAAATATTCTTTGTCAGACATTAACATTAAAGAGAGCCAAAGTATATACTATTGCGGAATATTGCATAAAAACTGCTTTGTTTTCATTGGCTAGGCCTATATGTGGTTGGCCTTTCTCTTTCACTTTTTTTCAAACACCATTTTTGACTATAACATTGTAAACCTATTATTTGGGGAATAATGATTCTCTAAAATTCCCAAGCCACACAATATCTCCCCAAATGTGGACTGATAGCCAGCTGCTAGGGGCAGAGTAACTTTGGTGCCAGACCTATTGGAGTCTCCTCCTTTTGTCTAGCTATTTTATGGGATCCCAAACAGTCCCAGGCCAGGGGTTAATTAGGGAGGGATGTGTCTGTCTGTGGCCAATTACAACTCTTTGTCACATTCCCTGACCTCTACTGCCTCCAAAGTCTAAGTGACTGAGCAACAGTGAAGGCTTAAGTTCAACCTCATTAAATGGATAGTTCACCCAAAAATGAAAATTCTGTCATTATTTATTCACCCTCAAGTTGTTCCAAACCTGTAGGACTTTCTTTCATCTTTAAACACAAATATTTTTGATATTTTTTAAAATTGTCTTGCCTTTTTGGTTTTGTCCAATGGTTTGGACCACGTTCCCTTTTGTTTAGTGGACAAAAAAGCTTCCTCAAAATATCATCTTTTATGTTGCACAGAAGAAAGAAAATCACAAAAGTTTGAAACTACGTGAGTAAATGACAGAATTTTCATTTTTCTTTAACCTATCCCATTAAGACTTCAAAGCACCTGTCTTGTGTAAAGAGAAATTGGAAAAGATAACAACAAAACAAATCCCAACCAAATATTAACCAAAATAAAATGCAAAAACAAAACAAAATCGTAGACTACACAAAGGTTTATGGCACAGCACCTAAATGAGTGGTTCTGGCACAAAATCAGAAAAGAAAGGCCAAAGAAAGTTTTTGTGGAATTTTCCGTAGCCAGGCAGAGAAGAGCACCTTATCTACTGCTAAGAACGTGAAGAAACGAGTGTCCTCGGCTCTTCACTGTTAACACTGTGGTGCTATCAGAGATCTTCCACTCCAGATTTTCCACTCAGTTAAACTCTCCTCTAAGAAACATGCAGACACAAGCATCAACATATCTTACCCTCTCATTTCTACAGATAACCTCATGAACAAAAACAAAGAAACTCTCAGACAAAACAACCCAGATATCTATAGAGGATAAGATCATCTGTGACACGTGACTCAGTCTATCACAATCTACACAAATTTTTAAAACAACATTACGTGTAACAAATATACCAAGGTGATAACATGTTCCCAAAACTCTCTAAATGTGTTTTAATACAACTCTAAAGCAAAAACAATGGATTTTGCAAGTGAACTACGGAGGTAAAAGATTAATAAACCTGGACCTATTTATCAGGTTTTAGGTAAGGGATATAGCGAGGAACAAACAAAAACTGCCCCAAAGACGAAAACTAACAGTCACCAGGTCAGGGTAGGACTACACTAGAACAGTACATTTTAGACAACAATCTGTCACAGGACAAAGAACAAAGGGAGAATAAATGAGGAGAGGAGAGAAAATGAGGAGGTAAATAAGGGAGAGCAGGAGGGACAAATAAACCAATAATCAGGTAACAAGAGGGGCGGGGTTAAGACAATAGACAGCAGAACACGTCACATAGAAACAAAAAAAACAAAGCCATGTGAACTAACACTCAACTTGTGCTTCACAGCAAGAGACAAAACATGGAGCATGAATGTCTGAATCCCGGCACTGAACCGAAATCGAACTATATAGTAGTGTCGGAACCGAACACCACGCTCTGTACATACAATGTATGACACGGACGAAAGAGGGCACGGTCCAAGCAAATCAGAAACGTAGACATAGGCCGGTAAGAGCTGTGTGTGTAAACCTCACTCCCCTTTAGCCTGTTTGTTAGACCTCCGGACTCCCATGCTTGCGGACCTGGGTTTTGAGTCCCGACTCCCGGCTTAGAGCAGGCGGTACGAACAGGAGGGGTTATATTGGTGCCGTGACCCGGATGGGAGTGAGGTTTAGGGGGGTGAGTATAACAGACGTAGACCGGAAATAGCTGTGTGTGTAAACCTCACTCCCCTGATCTCAAGAGGCACTCTAGCGACTGACGCTAGAGACTGCGGTCTTTAGCCTCCTTGTTAGAGCGCCCGACTCCCATGCTGGCGGACCTGGTTTCGAGTCCCGCTTAGAGCGGGCGGTTCGAACAGGAGGGGTTATATTGGTGCCGTGACCTGGATGGGAGTGAGGTTTAGGGGGGTGAGTTTAACAGACGTAGGCCGGTAAGAGCTGTGTGTATAAACCTCACTCCCCTGATCTCAAGAGGCACTCAAGAGATTGACGATAGAGACTGCGGTCTTTAGCCTCCTTGTTAGAGTGCTCGACTCCCATGCCGGCGAACCCAGGTTCGAGTCCCGCTTAGAGAGGGCGGTTCGAACAGGAAGGGTTACAAACACACACTCACAATGCCAAATTTACAGAGACAAGGATGGGAGAACAGCTCATAAAGTCTCTGGAAGGTCCGGAGCCCAGGCAGATGACCAGGGAGGGACAGGATGGTTGAGCTGGGGAGGATCCAACAGGTCTGGAGTCCTGGCAGAGTGCCAGGGCGGAGCTGGAGGGATGGACCAGCGAGGCTCTGGCATGTCTGGAGTCCTGGCAGAGGGCCATGATGTAGCCGGTAAAGCAGGCAGCAAGGGTGGAGCCAACAGGACAGACAGAGTAGCCTTCAGGATGAGGACAAGAGTCTTGGTGGAGTAGTCCCAGGGCTTAGCAGAAGACTCTGGAAGCTTCAGAGCTGAAGTGGACTCTGGAGCGGACTCTGGCTGGCAAGCAGGACTAGAGGAAGCCAGCCGAGAGACGTGAGCTGCCCAGACATGCAGGACAACCACAAGACAAGAGAGCATGGCGAGTGAATGACCACTCAACCAGAGCGCTCACAACAAGAGACAATACATGGAGAATGAATGTCCGAACCCCAACACTCAACCGAGACCGAACTAGACGGAAGTGTAGGGATCCGAACACCACACTCTGCACATACAATATATCACATGGACAAAAGAGCGCACAATCCGAGCAACAAGACAATTAAAAATAAACCAGACCGAAGTGACAGAACCCTGACATTTTGCAACTGCACTCATTAGCATTTGGTCAAATTGCTTATGCAATTCGTTGTATCACAGACGTCATCTTCCAGCTGCTTTCTGGGTATTGTGATGTAATCATCAACACCTCTGTGCCCAGTGCTTTCACTTCACATGTGTGATGTTTGTGCTAACGGTCTGTGGCTAATTACAATATCAGACCATGTTTCCTAGAAGCAACCAGTGGGGTTTGTCCTAATGGTGGACATCTTCCAACGAGACTCGCCTGCTGTTTTTCAAGGAACCCAAGACCAATATGGCAAGAAGAAAAATGGGGAACTTTGAATGATTCATTACGTTTCTCTCTGATCTCATCTGCTATACACATTGCAATATAATTAATCAAGGACAGGGATCAAAAACATATTTTATTACTCGATGACTACTAGGTCAAAGAATCCACTGCATCTAGGAAAAGGTGTTCAGCATGTCATGAGAAAATAAAGCTCTGCAGGCTGGAATCGGTTCAGGTCTTTATGAACCTGTAAATTTGAATGAATGAGTATTACTAAATGTCACATGCATATTTAGAGTCTTTATATCCTTAATTTTGCAGTGACACATGGCCAAGTGTCAAACTGTGCAATTATTCATATGAATGATAAAGAATGAATATTTATTGCAATGATTGTTTTATGGCTGAATTAATTTTAACATTGTGCTCAGTTCCAGTTTGAACTGCATAAGAGCAAGTTACATAAACCAATACTTCAGTACCATCAAAATAAAATAAAAAATAAAATACATTTATCTTAACCTCAGAGAAGCTTGACACTAGAATCAGATTAGATTAATTCTATATTCTCATTCTGGCTTGGATTTATTTTCTGAGGATTTTTGAAAAAAGTCTCTTATGCTCACCAAGGCTGCATTTATTTGATTAAAAATACAGTAAAACAGTAATTTTATGAAATATTATTACCTATTTGCTATTTTAATGTATTTTAAAATGTAATTTATTCCTGTGATGGCAAAGCTGAATTTTCAGCAGCCATAACCCCAGTATTCAGTGTCACATGAAATATGCCGATTTGGTCAAGAAACATGTATTATTATTATCAATGTTAAAAACAGTTGTGCTACTTTTAATATTTTAATGAAAGCATAAGCATAAACTAGACTGAGAACAGTTAGACAGTGCCAGGATGTCAATCATACAGCCTGATTCCCTGAATAACATCAGTCCACGTTTGACAAGTCACCAAAAGAACATCCAAGAACGCACTGATTCATCATGATATAAACTATTTGTCTCCGTGTCAGCTGACTTCTCGGATATGCCTGGTTGTCTGGCATTGTCATTACCTACATGTTTGCCACTGACTCTCTTTGTGAATAGAAAAAAAAAAGAAATAACTCTGACACATCTGATGAATGGTTAACATTTGATAACTGACAACAAAAGAGATGAGCTTGAAAACATTTTGATTATTAACCAGATTTACCAGACCAAATACCACATAGAATATGATTTTAAAGTCAATAAGTAAATATGAAAAATCAGTATAAGATTGTCACAGTGTGCCCTCAATGGTATTTAATATTAAATACCATTGAGGGCACACTATGACAATCTTATATTGACTTCCACATAAGGACTTTGTCAAGCTCTGTGGGGGTCTGGAATGTGTAAACTATAAAATGCTCTATGCTTAAGTGGACCATCTTGCTTAAAAAAAAACTGCATAAAGAATTAAGTTAACTGTTAAAAAATTCCAGTAATCCAATATCCCTGTACCATTCCTGAGATCTCCAGTGGAGCCTAAAAAGCCCACTTGCCGATCTGATTTCCAAACATATTTTCTAAACATGGCCCTTATACTTGTTATGCAATGCATCACCTTTTTTAACAACATAATGTGTTGTGTTATTGTTTTTTGCACTTTTATTTTGTTCAGTATCTCATAGTAACTGCAAATGCTCTTAATCAACAAATAATCCACTTCATTTTAAACACTACTGTTTTAATATAAATAATTATTAATAAAATTAAATTAAATAATAAAGTAAATTAATAATAATAACAACAATAAATACACACTACAGTTAAAAAGATTGGGGTTGGTAAGTTCCCTCTGCTCACCAAGGCTGTATTTTATTTGATAAAAAAATCTGTGAAAACAGTAATATTATCATATTAACATATTTTAAAATATAATTTATTCCTGTGATGGCAAAGCTGAATTTTCAGCATCAATTACTCCAGTCTTCAGTGTCACATGATCCTTCAGAAATCATTCTAATTTGGTGCTCAAGAAACATTACCATTCTGATTTTCAAACTTGAAAACAGAAGTGCTGCATAATATTTTTGAAGAAACTGAAACTTTTGATCAATTAAATACATCCTTGCCAAATAAAAGTATGCATTTCTTATTTTTTTTTTTACTATTTTGAATAGTAGTATAAAAAAAACTAAAATAAATCAACTGATTCCATTAAATTACTGTATTTCAGTTTAAAGCATTATTAAAAGTTGTTAAATCCAGACAGGAACAGTAGCTCCTCATCTGTCACATCTATAATATAGATGAGCTCCACCTCATCTGTTTTTGATTAAATCCTCATGTGGGCATCTCGTCTTCTTCATAAATGCGTAGAAAACATGTCTGCACACGTGCTTGTGCAGCGACATGGGTGCCCCGTCTTCCCAAAGAAAGTGAAACTTAACCCACTTGACAATAACAAGCAGGATTAAAATGTATTTCAATTAAATACATCCATTTGTTTATATTAGAATGAATGGGTGTAATTTTTAAGAAGTTCTCAGGACTTCATGAATTAATTTTCACACATAAATTGGCACCTCTGAGTCCAGACCTTAAATTCATTGAAAGTCTCTGGGATGTGCTGGAGTAGACTTTACAGAGTGCTTGACTCTTGCATTGACAATACAAGATCTTGACCAAAAATGTATGCACCTCTTGTCTTGATTGAAATAAATAGTATAAAAATCACAGTCTGATAGTATGACTTAAACACAGACACAGAGAAGCATAGTGATATGAAACTGTTGAACTGTATTTTAGCTACTCGACTAATCAAATTTCAGCTCTGTGAAGTAAAATGACAAACTTCTTAAATGATGAACCTCTTAAATTAGCATTTTTCTTAAATTGATGTATCCAATATTAAAGTGATCTTAAACATTTGTAAAGAAAGGTCACCATTTAATTCCAATAATTCAATGTCGCTCTCAGTCTAGACAGAACCCATGAAGGAAATATTCCCCTGCTATGCAGAGCTGGGTGTGTGATCACAGCAGGCGTGGGTGATGGGGTTGAGGTGTGTGTGTTTGTTTGTGTATATATTG
Source organism: Anabarilius grahami (assembly GCA_003731715.1). NCBI lineage: Eukaryota > Metazoa > Chordata > Actinopteri > Cypriniformes > Xenocyprididae > Anabarilius > Anabarilius grahami. The sequence continues at coordinate 1,858,608 of RJVU01048406.1, read as the reverse complement.
AAGGAGGTCTATTCACATGTGAAGAGTCCACGTGAACTAGATTCCAGATGCATCAAAGCACGTGAGGGGCCAAATCAAATCAAACCTGAGGATGACTGACTCACTCACCAGCCCATAATAAGAAAGGTTGTGCAGCGCTCTCTCCATGACTGTGCCAAGGGAACCCAGGACAATGTTGACTCCATCCTTAGCCAGGTTTAAACTGGTTTGGGGGGTTTTCTCTACATTAGCCACCACAGATTCATAGACTTTAAGTAACTGCTGCCCTAATCCACTGACTAGACTTGGCAGCCCATTACTCTGCAAGAAAAAAATTGCTTAATCTTAATATGAATGTGCTAGAATGATTAAAGGGTTAGTTCACCCCAAAATGAAAATTCTGTCATTAATTACTCACCCTCATGTCATTCCACACCTGTAAGACCATCGTTCATCTTCGGAACACAAATTATGATATTTTTGATAAAATCCAATGGCTCAGTGAGGCCTCCATTGACAGCAAGACAATTAACACTTTCAAACGCCCAGAAAGCTACTAAAGACGTGTGTAAAACAGTTCATGTGACTACAGTGGTTCAACCTTAATGTTATGAAGCGACGAGAATACTTTCTGTGCGGCAAAAAAACAAAATAACGACTTTATTCAACGATATCTAGTGATGGCCGATTTCAAAACACTGCTTCTTGAAGCTTCGAAGCTTTAGAAATCTTTTGTTTCGAATCAGTGGTTTCAGTAAATGAGGCGTTGTTACATCAGAAGTGTTTTGAAACGTTTTGAAATTTCAATGGTTCACGTGACTTTGGCAGTTTGATACACGCTTCGAACCACTGATTCGAAACAAAAGATTCGTAAAGCTTCGAAGCTTCATGAAGCAGTGTTTTGAAATCGCCTATCACTAGATATTGTTGAATAAAGTCGTTTTTTTTTTTTTGCGCAGTTAATTCACTAATTAATGACAGAATTTTCATTTTTGGGTGAACTAACCCTTTAAGCAAACAAACAATCCAACATTTTTCTTATGCTTTTATGGAGATCTGTTTACTACTCTCCTCATGAACTAAAGAACTAAAGTGAAGCTAAAAAGGTCAATAGTTTAAGTTTATGTAAGTAGTAAATATTTGCAATGATGCTAGAGATGCTGAAAAGACCCACTAACCTCGAGCTGCTCATGCTCATTATTGGTCACCTCCTTCTGAGGACTGTGCTGTTGTCCATCTTTCAGAAATGCTGCCACAGAGCTCGGGAGTCCCAGTATTACACCTCCTAAAGTCTTCATTGTCTTCATGGTATATTCAACCTTAAAAAACACAAAATCAATGTTTACACCACAGACATCAATTTTTTTTTTAATGTTTATTGCTTTTAAATTATTTCGTTTTTGTACAGGCGATAGATGTGCATATAAAAAGTATATACTTTCATGCAAATAAAATGTATACACTACCTACCAAAAGTCTGGAGGGTTTTTTAAGGAAATTAATACATTAATACATTAATTCATACAATTAAATAAATAGTTATTCAGCAAGGATGCTTTAAATTCATCAAAAGTAACAGTAATATAACATTTATAAAGATTATTTAAAAAAATATATATTAAGCAGTACAACCATTTTCAAAATTGATAATAACAAATGTTTAAATCAGCATATTAGAATGATTTCTGAAGGATCATGTGACACTGAAGACTGGAGTAATGATGCTGAAAATTCAGCTTTGCCATCACAGGAATAAATTAAAATAGAAAACATTTATTTTAAATTGTAATATTATTTCTCAATATTTCTGTTGTATTTTTGATCAAATAAATGCAGGCTTAGTGAGCATCTTTAAAAAAAAATTGTATGACAGTTGCTATTTGACTTCTGTACAAACAATTTTCTTTACAACATTTTTTTTTTAGTTGTTGAGTTCATGTTGGCAATGTTTCATTAGAATAATGTTCTAGCCTCCCCATATAAAACGATATGATTGATAATGTATGTTTTTTCATTAATTTTACTCATCAAAATAATTTTAATTTCAAAGTTTTTTCAGATTTTTCAAAAAAAATGTTGAAATGACTTCTACAACCAATTATTTTATTATTATGCTAAACTGAGATTAAGTTTTTAAGTTGAATTAGGGGGACATTTTTATTACAGTTTGAAAATCCCTGGCTTGATCAGTCCTTACAGCTGTGTTTATAACTGGCCATTTGACAACATTGCCATGGCGAAATAGAATGCATGTGCTGGGTCATGTGCCGACTCACTGTGCTCTCTGTTTGAGTCCACTGGCTTGGCAGGGTGTGGATACATAGTAATTTGGTGTACTAAGTGTACTAATTGAGCGAGCCGTATGCACAACTGCGTGTTTCCAAAACGAGGGAGACGTACAACACAGATGGCCCTTAATTTGCTGTGGGCCCTGTGAAGAGTTGTAGAGAATTACATAACCAAACACTTCAAAAAGAAACATGTGCTCAGCACTGAAGCCACATTTTGTACTAGTTGGAAGGACAAACTGACACTTGAATACTGTTTGCTGCTTACCAGGGGACTCACGCCAGGGATCTGTGTGACCAGTTCCTGACCTTGACGTTTGGAGCGCTGAAGTTGTGCAGCTGTCTTCTCAAAGGCACGTCTGCAGATGGTGCCGGCCAGCTCTCTCAGCCTGCTGAAGCTGGGCTTCGGGCCAGAGGCTCCAACATCAGGCGCCTGCCCTCCCATACTCCCATCATCCTCTGGAAAAAATAAAAAGTGCTCTTACATCTTATGTGAGGACATAATAAGCAGAAGGGAGGTACTTAGACTGCTTTCATGTTCTCTTATCGAGATTCAAACACACACATCTTATTTGTTCACTCTCTGCGACAACAGATGACTGCGAAAAGGATCACAGAGCGGTTAAATTCCTTTATGAAATAGGAATAAAAAAATAACAATGGAATAAGTTATTGAAAAAGTTTGGGGTCGGCAAGATTTTAAATGTTTTTGAAAGAAGTCTCTTGTGCTTACCAAGGCTGTATTTTGATTTTTGATTTTAAAAAATACAGTATAAACCATAATATAGTAAAATATGATTACAATTTAAAATAACTGTTTTCTATCTGAATATATTTTAAAATGTAATTAATTTCAGTGATGTCAAAGCTGAATATGCTAAATTCCTCAAGAAACATTTCTTATTATCATCAGTGTTGAAAAAGGATGTGCTGCTTAATATTTCTGCTTAATATAAAGAAAATTAATACTTTTATTCAGTAAGAATGCATTAAAGTGATCAAACGTGTCAGTTTGATCAATTTTTATAACATTTATAATGTTATAATAAAATATATAATAATATTATATATTATTATCATATTAAATAATAGTATATATATAATATTTAATAATATAATAATTGTTAATAATTCAGAATGATATTTGAATGATTTCTAAAATATCATGTGACACTGAAGACTGAAATAATGATGCTGAAAATTGGGCTTTG
>RJVU01048406.1:1824879-1854975 GCA_003731715.1 Anabarilius grahami | reverse complement strand
ACAAAAATGTTATGATTTTTAAAAAAAAAAAAATTTATATATATATTTTTTTCCTATATTTTCTTTTACACTGTTGCTTTTCCATGAATTGTTTTGTGCAGGCTTCACTGTGACAATATACCCTATTCCTCCAGGCTAGTAAAATGACAAAAACAAAAAGATGACGGAAGTGAAGAAAGCACTAAATCTTCAGATGATCTAAGGGTTAAAAAGAGAAATTCCTCAGGAAGCACTTCTTCCATGTGTATAAACAGAACAAACATCACCCAATTTAATAATGACACACATAACCACTAAGCTCAGGGCTACAGAAGCATTCAGGCCTTCTCGCTCAATATCCAACATTAAATGCAATCCAATTCAATTTACAAAGGCAGACAAAACACACACTAAACAGATTCCCTCTGCTGAATGTACCATTAAACATGGCCACAGAAAGACACAAGCGTGAATAAAATGCTCTAACTGTATTGGGATAGAAATAACCGGCAGCATGCTGCTTATTTACGGCCACGTGAAGAAGAAATTACCACAATCGACACACTTTCGCACTCATAGATAAACAAAGGATAAACCAAAGAGAGCTGTACGCAGGAAACTTCACATTTCCGTTTCTAAGGAATTAAAGGAATCATTGTCTCTGAGCAGAAAGGTGTCGTCGGGTTTACACTGCATGACTTTGGCCACAATTTGCAGACCAGGCCATCCTAAAAGATTCCTCTGTGCCAAAGTCTTCGATTGCTAGTTTGACATGTTCGACAGCCGATTAATGAGCATTGTGATCAAATTTGACCTCAGACAAAATTCTGGCAGTGTCAAAAGTTTTGAGGCACAGTCCTGGAGTGTGGCTTCTCCTATGACAACCGTCAAAATAATTAATGAATAAATAAATAAGGAGCGCAGCCACCTTATTTTATTTGCTAGCCACCATTTTTAGTTAAAGTGTTTTTTTTTTTTGTTTTTTTTTCATAATTGATGATTAATTCATCCCTCTCTAACCATTAGGCCACAACTGCCCCACATTTATTTTTACAGTAAACGGGTTAAAACCTAAAAAAATCCTGAGCTGTTTTTTTTTTTTTTAACAATTATTTTCCTTCAAACTAACTACATACCTGCAAACTCAAAAGAGGTTAAAGGTGCAATATGTAAGATTTTTGCAGTAAAATATCCAAAAACCACTAGGCCAGTGTTATATATTTTGTTCACTTGAGTACTTACAACATCCCAAATGTTTCCAACTATTTGTAAATCGGGAGAAAATTGCAATTTTAACCAGGGCTCCGGGGCGTGTGAGGAGTCGCCTGTCAATTGCGTCATACCCGCGTTAACCCTTGGTCTGCCTCGGTTTCCGAGGTTTTTTTATTTTGTAGAAACCATGGAAACACCAAAGACGCTTTAATATTTACATGTTCTAATAGACAAGGGAACAACTGTTTTGATATATTTATAGACAGAAAACTAATTGCTGTTATATAGCTCAACATGTTTAGTCTTATTGTTTAAATCTAATTTTATTGACTTTTTGCGAGTACCATGATTTACCATGTCTCAGAGAAAAACACTATTTTGTGAAGTAGACATATCCCAAGATTCCGCGTTCAAACTTTTACGTCATCAAGCTACGTCTTTGTTTTGAATAGGCCTCAAGCGACCTCTAGCGGATGAAAAACTACATATTGCACCTTTAAAAATGTGATGTGTACAAACTAAATTGTTCTGGGGGCATCCTCCCCCATGAGAACATTTTATAACATTTTATAACATTTCATTTTATATACTGTATATATATATATATATACAGTACAGTCCAAAAGTTTGGAACCACTAAGATGTTTGATGTTTTTAAAAGAAGTTTCGTCTGCTCACCAAGGCTACATTTATTTAATTAAAAATACAGTAAAAAACAGTAATATTGTGAAATATTATTACAATTTAAAATAACTGTGTACTATTTAAATATATTTGACAAAGTAATTTATTCCTGTGATGCAAAGCTGAATTTTCAGCATCGTTACTCCAGTCTTCAGTGTCACATGATCCTTCAGAAGATGATGATTTGCTGCTCAATAAACATTTATGATTATTTTCAATGTTGAAAACAGTTGTGTACTTTTTTTTTTCAAAGCATTTATCTGAAATACAAAGCTTCTGTAGCATTATACACTACCGTTCAAAAGTTTGGGGTCAGTAAGAATTTTTATTTTTATTTTTTTGAAAAGAAATTAAAGAAATGAATACTTTTATTCAGCAAGGATGCATTAAATCAATCAAAAGTGGCAGTAAAGACATTTATAATGTTACAAAAGATTAGATTTCAGATAAACACTGTTCTTTTGAACTTTCTATTCATCAAATAATCCTGAAAAAAAATATTGTACACAAATATTTTGTACAATTGTACACATTAAATGTTTCTTGAGCAGCAGATCAGCATATTAGAATGATTTCTGAAGGATCATGTGACACTGAAGACTGGAGTAACGATGCGAAAATTCAGCTTTGCCATCACAGGAATAAATTACTTTGTGAAATATATTCAAATAGAAAACAGTTATTTTAAATTGTAATAATATTTCACAATATTCTGTTTTTACTGTATTTTTAATTAAATAAATGTAGCCTTGGTGAGCAGACGAAACTTCTTTTAAAAACATTAAAAATCTTAGTGGTTCCAAACTTTTGTCTGTACTGTATGTATATATATATGTTGACATTAGGGCTGGCCATTGACACAATTTTCACAATTGGATTCGATTTCGATTCAGGAGCTTGCAATTTGATTTTGATTTGATTACCTTCGATTCAATATTGATTAATTTAGGGCCTATAAGGTTAAGTAGGCTACATGGCAAATTTCCTCAAAGAAAAAAATATCTAATGCTGTAAACAGGAGCAACAGTTGGTAGCTACATCATTATATTTTTTAAAGGTTCAAATTAATTGATTTGTAAACTAAATATAAAAACATTATTTGAAAATGATTTTCCTTCATTAAACATTTAAATGGTGGCTGTCATAAAACGGATTTATTCAAACATACATGTAATGTTAAGTTCAAATAAGGGACATAGCCTGTAGTGCATATATTTAGCAAAATGCTCCTCTACAAGTTCATTTTTGTTGCTGACTAACAAGTTTTTGGACACTGAACAGCTTTTCTGAGGTAAATGTGACATTTTTTACAATCTATTTTATTGATGTATTTCCGCGGTTGAAACACTCGTTGAGCAATTACACGAGACATGATACGGATTTTTTTAAGTTGTACTGTATCTTTCAACATACCTTCAGATGTTCATTCATTTATTTAATGTTGTAACAAAGAGGAAGAGATTATCGGTTTGTGCGCTCTGCTTGAACTGATGCCGCTGTCACGCGCCACAGAACGTGATGTCTATGATCTCACTCCAGTTTCACGAGTTCACATATACATATAATTAGATAGAGAAAAGTAATGCGTATTTGGCCTTCTGTGCAGGGGGAGGGCTCCGAGCTCGTAATTTTGGCCCGAACCCAGAGTACTCCCCCCGGATGTGGTTATGAGAGATAGAATTAAGAAGTGAGGAGATGGGGTGGTGGAGGGATGCTGATCAACTGTCAATCGAACAGAGGTAATCTACATTATATATATCTCCGTTGGTTGATTAGCTGAATGCTTTCCACCTGTGATAATTAGCCTAATTATCTGCACCTGCTCCTCCCGAATTTTGTTAATAAAACATAATTTATGGGAAAGTAGCCCATTTTCGATTATTGTGAGGTTTATTGTAATGCTTGCCTTGATTCAACTTCTCACGTCGACTGCGCATATCAACAGCGCAACGGGGTTGTAGGTTGCCAGGTTGAGGTCACAAATGGGCGAGGTTAGGGCCATATAAATTACGGGAGTTTCCCAGGAGAAATAGCAAAACGGGAGAGGGGAGGGAGATGGGTGTGAAATACGGGAGACTCCAGGGAAAAACGGGAGTGTTGACAGGTATGTGGTCGGTTCATGTGCTCTCAGTGTATGGGAAAGTAGTCAGTAAATCCTCGTATTGATGAATAACAGGTGAGCCGAAGGATAGCACAAAATTACATAAATCTCTAAAATTACTACGCAATAAGTTAATGTGTGTGTGAAGTGAATGAGTGTAAACTGAGCACAGTGCAAATCAAATAGCCACGCTGTTTGTGTCTCTCAGAAATCAGAGTTTTGACAAAATGGCTTCAATATACATCAATAAAATACTGCATCATAAACATTTTCTATTATTTGATATGTATTTAAATGTTTAAACCGTAAACTCTCTTATTAGACATCAAACACTGAGAGTGAAGCACTAGTGACCAATTCAAAAAGAGCCAAAGTTCAAAGCCTGAATATTTCAGTTCTGTCAGACATTGAGGACTATATAAAAATAACCATTTAAGTACAACAGGAAGAGATACTAAATAATGATGTGATGAAACACCCTATTTAAAACATCCTATTAACAGATGCCATGAATTCGAAGCCATGAATGCGAATACGTGCCACCGGACACATCTCTATAGAGGAACAGATACACAGTGGACACTCAAAGATGAAATATTACAATAAACAGACAGCAAAGAGGAAACAAGGCTACTATATAGTTCTTCCAGGCAATGAGTCACTAGACTAGATCAACACTTATTTAATCCAGAGCTCTATATTAACTTTATCTGTGGCTCTAATACTTGAACCACAACAATACAGTCCACAGCACAGTAAAACATTGTTATACTACTGTGGTTGATAGAAAAAAATAGAATTGCAAAGACAATGTTTACATTTAACACAATAGAATTGCTAAATGGATGGTTTAACTAGTATGGAAGCATATTTCTGCCACGTAAGAAAAAATGCTTTAAGGAATCATGACATAAAAGTTATGGTAAAAAATCAATTATGACATATAAATGTTAACTTTTTATGTCATAATCGTTACTTTTTGTCATCTCATAATTATGACATCTCATAATTTTAACATTTCATAATTATGATTAATCAAAACATGCCTTTTTTTTTCTTATGTGGGAGAAATGACAATAATAGAGAGAAAAATAGAGTGAAACATATATTCAAAGTTATCAAACGAATCATGTTTCGGGACTTTACCAAAAACATTTTGGCGACATCTAGTGTCTAGCTTTAAAAGCACATGCACTTGGCTGCATTGACATTATTTGATATGATTTTCTTCCGAGCACAAAAGGAGAAATTGAGGAACATTCACACAAATGTACACCCATATAAAAGGGCTATAATAAGCATAAAATATTATTCAAGTACCTGTTTCAGCTGAAGATACAGGAAGGACATATTCGAACAGGTTCTCTGTCAGACTTAGAGCTCTGTTGGCTCTCTGCTCGGCCAGGTAGACAAGCTTGCTGTTAAGGACATACTGTATGCTGTTACTTATAGCATTCTTGCTCTGCTGGTACCCGGTAGATACCTTGCCCAACACAACGTTAGAGGTGTGTTTGACTGGACCGGCGATACCATCCTTGGCAGTTTCCAAAGTTGAAGACATCAGCTCCTTGATATTTGCTGTCAGCTGTTGTAGAGGAAGCAAACAAAGTACCTGCATTTTAAATGTCTGCCCATAGCTAAAAGCAATCCAGTTAAAGGGTTAGTTCACCCAAAAATGAAAATTCTATCATTAATTACTCATCGCATGAATTCTCATCGCTTCATAACATTAAGGTTGAACCACTGTAGTCACATGGACTATTTTAACAATGTCTTTTCTACCTTTCTGGGCCTTGAAAGTGGTCATTTTGTTGCAGTATATCGGAGGCCAAAAAACTAACGGATTTCATCAAAAATATCTTAATTTGTGTTCTGAAGATGAACAAAGGTCTTAAGGGTTTGGAGCAACATGACGCTGAGAAATTAATTACAGAATTTTCATTTTTGGGTGAACTAACCCTTTAACAACTTTAAAGCAGTATTAAGACAACAGTTTTGGACATTACCTCTGCAGGCGGAGACTGCAAGGCCGGTACCTTCTCCTCCAGGCGGTCCAGTCCTCTGCAGGCCATTGAATTGGCTGCAATAACTATGAATAAAACATGCAGAGAATTAACATTTTATTGCCTAAAAGGTTAGTTCACCAAAAAATGAAAATTCTTTCATTAATTATTCACCCTCATGTTGTTCTACACCCGTAAGACCTTCGTTCATCTTCAGAACACAAATTAAGATATTGTTCATAAAATCTGATGGCTCAGTGAGGCCTCCATTACCAGCAAGACAATTAACACTTTCAATGCCCAGAAAGCTAATAAAGGCATATTTAAAACAGTTCATGTGACTACAGTGGTTCAACCTTAATGTTATAAAGCGACGAGAATACATTTTGTGCGCCAAAAAAAAACAAAATAACGACTTTATGACAATATCTAGTGAGGGGCGATTTCAAAACACTGCTTCATGAAGCTTCGAAGCTTTACGAATCTTTTGTTTTGAATCAGAAGCATGTATCAAACTGCCAAAGTCACGCCCCCCCCCAGTGGTGAACCATTGAAATTTCGAAACACTTATGACATAACGAAGCCTCGTTTACTGAAATCACTTGACTTTGACGCTCCAAATCACTGATTCGAAACAAAAGATTCGTAAAGCTTCATGAAGCAGTGTTTTGAAATCGGTCCATTACTAGATATTGTCATAAAGTCGTTATTTTGGTGTTTTTGGTGCACAAAAAGTATTCTCGTCGCTTCATAACATTAAGGTTGAACCACTGTAGTCACATGAACTGTTTTATATATCATTTTAATAGCTTTCTGGGCATTGAAAGTGTTAATTATCTTGCTGTCAATGCAGGCCTCACTGAGCAATCGGATTTTATCAAAAATATCTTACTTTGTGTTCTGAAAATGAACGAAGGTCTTACGGGTGTGGAACGACATGAGGGTGAGTAAATAATGACCGAATTTTAATTTTTGGGTGAACTAACCCTTAGAGGGTGAAACATTCAAATATAGGTTATTAACACGTCTTTCATAAATGCAAATATGAACAGGCTCTTTCAAAATGTTTTCCAGCTAATGCTAAGCCTTATTAACTGCAGAATTCATGAGGCTGACCTTAAATTTCTGAAATAACTGCTGAACTGATTTGGAACTTAATAAACTCTTATGCTCACCAAGGCTTGATCAAAAATACAGTAAATATTGTGAAATATTTTTACAATTTCCAGTAACTGTTTTCTGTTTTAATATATTTAAAAATGTAATTAATTCATCATTACTCCAGGCTTCAGTGTCACATGATCCTTCAGAAATCATTCTAATATGTAGATTTGCTGCTTGAGAAACATTTTTTTTTTCTTGATGAATTCATTATTGATCAATTTAATGCATCCTTGCTGAATAAAATAATTTTTGACTCCAAACTTTTGATCAGTAGTGATTTCATTCATGAATATAAAAAAGTCAAATAAATCTGATAAAAAAACAGAATAATGTAATTCAGTTAAGATACTGTATATATAACACAAGTTTTCATAATGCTGCTGTAACATATACTGAGTGTGGATTATGCAGCACCAGACAATGAAATATTTAACCATTAGCCCATTACAAAAGGAAATCAGTGGCGAGTCAGAGTGCTAGTAACGTGAGCATCTCTCAGCAGATTAGTCTTGTGTAATGCTCAAGTGGGTCCTTCAAGGGTTCAAATATTTAACATTATTGCCCAATTATTGATCTAAACACAAACCAGAGTTCAGTTTTGCAACGTCAGACTATAACCCTGGCTGCATTACATTTCTCAACTTTTATTTGAATTCAAGTTACAAATATATTTGTACAAAATTCACAGGAGGACAAAAACAGACAAAGACATTTCCAGGGTTATTAATATTTGGAAACCGCACTTGGCCTGTATTTATTAGTAACCTATTGTTCAAATCTGTTACTGTTATCTTTTCATATCAATTAAGATCACTATTAAATGAAATAGAATTTGTCAAGTAAGAGACATCCAGTGCGATAAACAGGTCACTAAACTTATAGACATTGACCTGAAAGCACAGCATCCACTAGTGGACATGACAGAAGTAATTGATGAGTCATACTGTGTCTAGACAGAGTCTCCCTCACAGGAGCATCAATATCCACTTTTAAAGACCAAAACATCTCAGTATAGGCTCACCGGGTTAATTATTTTGCAGGGTCTCACTGAAACAGATTTTATTGCAATACAAAAATAAAATATTAGGCTACTCTTTTTTTTTTCTTCCAATATTCTACTGACTGATTTATTGCCAAACTAGAACCTGAACTGCAGTCTCCATTCCTTTGCTTACTGATCACCCCAAAAACACAAATACATGCTGTAAAAACTGATCATTTTACTTACTTGCTAATTTGGTATTAGACACATTGCACTGGCCTGTGACAACAAAATTATATAGCCTATATATATATATATATAACCCTCCTATTGCATTTGGGTCCATCTTTACCAGGAAGAGGTACATAATTTTTATTTTTTTAGTACGTACATAGTTTTTAGTACGAAGATTAAATTTTGTAGGCCTAAGTGTCTTAAGATGGTTAAAACACACATAGGCGTAATGGTTTTTATACTGTACAAACCGTATTTTCTATCCCCCTACACCTAAACCTAACCATCACAGGAAAAAAAAAAAAAGTGGGGACATGGGTAATGTCCTCATAAGTCACCCTCTCCTTGTAATACCTATGTCATACCCATGTCATTATACACATTTGTGTCCTGATATTTCACAAAAACATGCCCACACACACACACACATATATATTTTTTATTAAACTAAATTGTTACAGCTTTTGCGGTCAGGTCTGTTTTGACCTGAAAGTGAACTGTGGCTTTACATGAAATGTGTTTGAAATTTCATGATTGTTTTTTAAATTTTTTTATTTTATCAAGCCTATTGGTTAGATTTGTCTCAACTTCTGTAAAATACATTTATGGTGCGTCCCAATTGGCGTACTTATGCACTATTCTATGACGTTTTTTAAGTATAAATAGTGCAAGTAGTGCGTTCACACTGAAAATTCCAAAAAGAAAAAGTACACTTTAAATACCCGGATGATACACTAAATTAACGGAAAAAACGAAGTGTGGAATGTTGGACACTTCATGCACTCAACTGTCGCAGCTTTAATTACGTAGCAGAGGGGGAGGGGGATCAGACTCCGTTGTTAAATGACAAAATAACCATGTACAATTCATGCACTACATGGATGAGTACATAGTGCATAAGTACATAGTGTATAAGTGCATAGTGTATCGTCGTTTGGGACGCAACTTTGCTCTTTGGATGCCCGAAATAGCTGCCTGGAGGCGTTGCTAATATGGCCGTCAAGTGAACAGACTTTCCTTGAAAGGGACTTTGATTTGGTCAATGAACTTTTGCTCTACAAACACATTGATATTGTTTGTCATTTTATTTTAATTACAGAAAAATGTGTGTGTGTGTGTGTGTGTGTGTGTGTGTAAGAAAGAGGCTAAGTCGTATCTATTTGAATGGGGGAATCCTGAAATCTCAAAAACTGCTTGGCGAACTCACAATTAAATAACATATTTTAAATCAGCAACAAAATCTGACATGAACTGTCCCATAAATGTTGCTCAAATAGCGTTAAAAAGCATATTTTTCAGGCTAGACGAGCCAATGCGCATGTGCAGTCCTAAGCGTGAGTCTTTTAGGTTTCTATGGGAACTGGAGTTTATAACAACAGCTGCAGTGACGCAATGATTTTATAAATCAGCGATTGGTTCTTTTACTTAGAAGGCGGGACGTATTTCGCCATTTTGCACGTTGCAGTTTCTCCCATTCATAACTAATAGGTGTGAACCGTCTTTCTAAATCTACAGGCATAGTCTTTGAACAAATATTCTAAATTTGAAAAAGGAAAGAGGGTTTGGAAAAGAAAAACTCAACATTTCACTTTGCTGCCACCTATTGATGAACCATTGCAGCATGAAAATGAGATTCAAGCTGTTTATCATCATCATTTTTTTATATGAAAACAAAAGATTATGAAAGTAAAATGAATATATTTTATTTGAAAACATTTCGGAGTAATATTGATGTTGTTTTGTTAGAAAGAAATATGTAGGTTTCATAAATTTAGACTGTTTTGAGCAGTCATGATACAGTTTTAAATAAATTTAATTGAATCCATTGAAGTCAATGGAGTTCATACTGGCAATTCTCATATTATATGTACAATATTCAAATAAAATTTCTCATAAATATCGATCAAAATATATCTTTTCTTGCATCACACTGGTTTTAATGACAAGTTGCTGATTAGATACACTTTGTTTTTAGTTGAAAAATATTAAGTTATGACAGTTTTATAAGCTTCCACTGAGCCCAAACACACCCTGGAATGCAAAAGGTGTATAAGTTTTTTTTTAATACATTAGGAGGATTAACCCAGTGTAATAGCATAATGACTTTTATTAATAGTACAAAAGATTTGAAGACTTACGCTGGGGCTCCAGTACATGGAGGGCAGGTTGCATACTCCATAAAGCCAAGCTGCCAGCCCTACTCACACCCTTCTCATACAGCCCACACAAAGACCTTATGATGGGATGAGACTGTTTCGTACTGATGTACGTCTTCTCAATGGATTCAAGAGCAGCACTGACAGATCGAAGATTGAGGATTCGAAGAAATACATTCTGTAAGGAAAAACATGTCATGCTTCTTGTTCACTTGTGCATTACAACAGAAAATCATGAATATGAACAATAAAGTTTCTTATTTAGCTTTCTTCCATAGTTTTTAATCCATTCATACTTTTGTGAATTGTATACCTAACTGCTGATAAACAGCACTGACCCTCAAAAAGAACACATGCATTCATATAAAAAAGTGAAAGACAATAACCTTAAAAAAGAAAAACTGAGCTATCAGCAGGAGGACACTACCTGACACACTTTGAAGCATTACCTGATCCTTCGAAGCTTCACCGGTGTCCTTTTTTTCAGATGCCATCTCCAATAGCCTTCAATGAACTGGTGAAATACGTGGAGAGAAACTTCAGCTGGTCTAATCCCACATGTACACAAACATCTCGTGACAGAATTATTAGACCATGAGTAGGCGACTGCTGCATTCTAAAGCATGTGCAAGTCTAGTAATCTCACAGTGAAGCTCAGTATATAAGACTGTCATCAACAAATCACAGTGATACTCTGAGTCTGAAATGAACTACACCCACTGGCAACCCTGTCATGATTTCAAAATCTCTCCCTAAATTATGTAAATGTGCTTTTATTGGTAAATTCCAAAGTCTGTATTTGCCATGACAAACTGTACTCAGTTTACATGTGCAACGGACTATGAAGAAAAAAAAGAAAAGAAAAAAACGTTTCTTATCAGCCTGGCTGATGGTTCTAGGCATCACCCTGATGAAAAGGGTCTAAAAAATTTGCTTATCTCTCAGCCTGGCCAAACTGGTCTCCAAGCCTTACCTGTGGAAAACTGTTATAAAAGTTAACAAACCAGCCTAGCAAGGCTAAGACCAGCAAACCATCTTAAACTGGTTTAGGATGTTTTGTTGTTGATGTTTTCAGCAGGGCAAATGCAGTGGTCTACTATTTGATAGAGGCTTACAAAGATGGCTGAAATGTGACCACCACAGAGCTACATTTCATGGAAATATGAAGCATGTTAAGCCTAAATTCTAAGATTGTGTGTGTTAACACTAACTACTAATCAGCGTTGTCTTCAGCTTTAGTGTTTTCTGTGATGTAATAACATCTACAACCACTAGATGTCACTGTTTCACAAGCACCTGTTACTTTCGCAATATAATTATCGCCACTAGATGTCAGAATTTCTCTAGCTCCATTTACTACCACGTTCAGTCTGAAAATGAACCACTGATACTTACTGAGTACTTGTTGATTCTTATTAAACTATAAAATGTTGGTTGAGTGTATTTGCACATGCAAGGAACGTTTTCTATACTAGCTTTCTAGCATTTGAGATGTGTATAGTTTACATGTCTATAAATTGTCTAAACATATCTGTAAATTGTCTGGACAGAACAAAAATTTGTTATAAAAGTTTTGCAAAACAGATTTACATTAGCATGAGTGATTGATGTCTCAGTGTATTCATAGCAGTGTTATTTTAGCATCATTGATATAGTATTGATATAGTTTTTGTAAAAGGTGCCCTAGAACTTCTTTTTCAGCTCAAAATACCCCATAGATTTTTTTTAATTCATTTTTTTAACTGCCTAT
This sequence comes from Anabarilius grahami, assembly GCA_003731715.1. Lineage (NCBI taxonomy): Eukaryota > Metazoa > Chordata > Actinopteri > Cypriniformes > Xenocyprididae > Anabarilius > Anabarilius grahami. The sequence continues at coordinate 1,842,710 of RJVU01048406.1, read as the reverse complement.
TTTGGGGCATTATTAACTATGCACCGATATATAGGTTGCGGCCCCTTTAAATTCTCGTGCTCTCCGCCCACGGAGCTCGCGCTTGCCTTAAACAGCATAAACACAGTTTACACAGCTAATATAACCCTCAAAATGGATCTTTACAAGATGTTCGTCATGCATGCTGCATGCATGCTTCGGATCATGTGAGTAGAGTATTTATTTGGACGTTTACATTTATTTCTGAATGAGTTTGAGGCTATGCTCCGTGGCTAACGGGCTAATGCTACACTGTTGGAGAGATTTATAAAGAATGAAGTTGTGTTTATGAATTATACAGACTGCAAGTGTTTAAAAATGAAAATAGCGACGGCTCTTGTCTCCGTGAATACAGTAAGAAACGATGGTAACTTTAACCACATTTAACAGTACATTAGCAACATGCTAACGAAACATTTAGAAAGACAATTTACAAATATCACTAAAAATATCATGTTATCATGGATCATGTCAGTTATTATTGCTCCATTACTGCCATTTTTCACTGTTGTTATTGCTTGCTTACCTAGTCTGATGATTCAGCTGTGCTGCTCCAGACGTTAATACTGGCTGCCCTTGTCTAATGCCTTTCATAATGTTGGGAACATGGGCTGGCATATGCAAATATTGGGGGCGTACACCCCGACTGTTACGTAACAGTCGGTGTTATGTTGAGATTTGCCTGTTCTTCGGAGGTCTTTTAAACAAATGAGATTTATATAAGAAGGAGGAAACAATGGAGTTTGAAACTCAGTGTATGTCTTTTCCATGTACCGAACTCTTGTTATTCAACAATGCCAAGGTAAATTCAATATTTAATTCTAGGGCACCTTTAATATTTTGAATTAGATTTTATTGTTTTAGTAACTTTTTGTAATTTTTATTCGTTTTTCTAATATTTCTATGTAGATTTTATAATTTTTTTAAGCTTATTTATTTTTTTAGCAATTTTACTAGTATTTAAACAAAAATTTGAAAAGTTGCCTTTGCAACTAGAATAAAATAAGTTCAAAGGGGCTATATGTATAATTCAGAAATCCTTGATATTAGCGACACCGGTGGCCGTTAAGTGAACTGCAGCCAGTAACTTATGCGGAAGTTGTGATTATGAGCCCATTGCATTCAAGTTTCGAAATGGGAGGGTGTTCATGTGCAATTTTTACCTAGGAAACTTATATTTTTGATAATTCCGAGAGCACTTGACGTAACTTACAAGAGACTGTACATGATTCAAGGCCAGCCCCAATAGAGTACCTCAGAGATGACGTGTTTTTGTTGGCCAACCCAGAAATTATTGGAGCACGGGTTCCCTCGGTCGAAAGCCTATGCATTTTTCCCAAAGACTTTTGGAAAATCGCAAAAAATAAGCTCTGTGTTTAACAAAGGGACACTTACACGTTTTGTCTAAGTTAACACAACATTTATACATTTTGAAGCTTAAATAAAGTCGTCAGATATAAAAAGCTAACAGTAGGCTATAAACGGACTACAGCGGATCAACGTCATCACCACCAAGCTTCCTCAAACTTTATTTAAAAGCATGCGTGCTGATTATGATCTGCGCTGTGTATGAATACTTATCCACTTTTTCATGAGAAATGCTGTCCAAATGTCCTGTTTGTCATGATGACGTCTAAAGTCCCCGCCAAAGGAAGTAGTCCCTTTTAGCAACTTGTTAGCAACCGCCGTTTTTAAGACACAATAAAGGTTTAAAAAACCACAAGCGGGTTATAACTGGTGTGTTTTATGTCATAGATCAAAACGTGAAATTATTTAGAGGCTTTGTTAACCACAGACCTTATTTCAGGCGATTTAGCAAAAACCCATAAAAAAAAAAACATAGACTTTAGGGCGATAGAACCGGAAGTCCTAAAATGCTAACTCACTTCCGGGTTTTGCCTACAAAAACACGTCATCCCTGAGGTACTCTATAGAGAGAGAGCGCATTTAGGCCACGCCCACGGCAGTGGTTATATGAGTGACAGTAAAGTTGACATCTTTCTCTCTTCTGACTGCCTTTATCAATCTCGCTCTATTTTTTTTCATCTTTTTGAAAGTTGTGAAAACACTGTTGTTGAGTTTTTCTTTTGCTATTTGAGCAAATGGGAACACAAAAAATATATTTCATGTATTCTCTCATTCACCGCTATGGAATTAGATGACTATGAGCTGGCGCAATGAAGACTTCAGCTTCTGAAAAACCCTAGAAATGTGAAAATGGACTATATGCTTTCAGTGAACCACTGCCATACAGGTCAGGTTAAGTATTAGACAAACTTTCTTTCTTCACCAAAGTTCACGTTAAACAATTGTGGTACATACAAAAATGTTTCTGAAGCATTTGGCCGTTGAGCACTTTTGGCCCTGTAGACTTTTAGAAAATAAACTTTCTTAAATGTGTCAAAATGCATTCAAGAGAATATTTCGTGAATATACATTTTGAATATTCATGCCACTTGTACAAAACTGGATGATATGCTTCAAGGTTACTCTTAATGCCATTCTTAAAACACACAAAATGCAAAACAAGTTTGTGAATTTGCAAAAAGACAGCCTTTTAAAAGGAGCACAAATCTGTTACACTGTTCTTATCTTCTGGAAAGGTTATTTGTCTTTGAGGCTCTAAACTGACTAATAAAAAGATGAAGTGCTGCTTTTGAATGGCAACATTAGATCAAATAATTTGAATCAGACTCTTCAGGATATTTCAGGAAAACAGTATTTTCAAGTCAAGTTCCAGTACAAACTGTTCTAAGAATGTATTATATCAGACACAGACAATACAGTCACTATGCAAGTCTATATATATTTTCACAAAATGTTTTGTTTTTTTCTTAAAGCACAATTTCTTCTCTCTTGGACTAATTTATTCTTAGAATAGCATTTTCTTACATTTCCCCAGGATAACATTGTAATTCAAGTGACAGAATCACATGAGCAAAGCTTTAGTATGCTTTAGCAGTGCTTTTCAGATAACTCACTGAGGATTTCTTCAGCTTCTTTAGAAATTGTATAGGCTAAGCTGTACGCAGAAATTTCAAAACTGTTTATTGCTTACTACTTCAACTGAGATGTCCACATTTGTGAATCACTATTTGTGTTCATGTATATATATGTGTGCATGCAAGATAAACGGCAGATAATCATCTATACAACTTTTGTGTAGGTTTTTATACCTAAACATGGTTGAACAGGTATACTTTTACAAAGATGCAAACTAAGGTCATGGAAAGGTTTTCATTGCATATGGGTTTGTGGTTAGGTAGAATAAACAGCTCATTTTACTTACACAGAACTACTGTACAGGGGGTTACAGTGTCATCTATTCAGAAAAGGGAGATTTCCATAGAGAAATGTCTGGTAATGTCAGTCATTATGCTGTCTTGCCACACCATCGCATGTTAGACTGATCTTAATTTGACTGAAAATGTCAATTTTTGCATTTTGCAACACAATTGCAGAAGATGGCCAATGGGAATTGAACTGATTTTAAGCCAAAAGTTCCTCTCTGTCAATAAAAACAGGTTCCCTTCATGGATTGTTATGGAAAAGTCTTCCAAAAGCAGCATAACCATAACCAATGTTTCTGTTTTGTAGCTTATAGTTTTAGTGGATAATTTTTTGTTTATTACTTGTCACTGAAGTCACACAGTACAAGCTTTTAGGCTGTAGACCTAGAATGCATGTGATCAACTACATTTTTATGCAGAATCAAGATTGAGCTTTAACGCACACCACATTTTTAACTTGTAGATGTGATTTATTGTCGGGTCACTTAGTTATACAGTTCCTAATAATGCTACACATTAAAATCAAATTTTTATGTTTTTGAAAGCAACTGATACAGTAGGATTATAGCAAATATTTACAAAGCAACCTTTTAAATCAATCCCAAACATTTTTACTCCACTCAGTTAAAGGATTAGTCCACTTTCAAATAAAATTTTCCTGATAATTTACTCACCCCCATGTCATCCAAGATGTTCATGTCTTTCTTTTGTCAGTTGAAAAGAAATGAAGGTTTTTGATGAAAACATTCCAGGATTATTCTCCTTATAGTGGACTTTGATGGACTCCACTGTTGAAGGTCAAAATTAGAGTTTCAGTGCAGCTTCAAAGGGCTTTAAACGATACCAGACGAGGAATAAGGGTCTTATCTAGCGAAACGATTGGTCATTTTCGAAAAAAAATGTATATGCTTTATATAAACAAATGATCCGGTTCCGCCAANTGCATATGGGTTTGTGGTTAGGTAGAATAAACAGCTCATTTTACTTACACAGAACTACTGTACAGGGGGTTACAGTGTCATCTATTCAGAAAAGGGAGATTTCCATAGAGAAATGTCTGGTAATGTCAGTCATTATGCTGTCTTGCCACACCATCGCATGTTAGACTGATCTTAATTTGACTGAAAATGTCAATTTTTGCATTTTGCAACACAATTGCAGAAGATGGCCAATGGGAATTGAACTGATTTTAAGCCAAAAGTTCCTCTCTGTCAATAAAAACAGGTTCCCTTCATGGATTGTTATGGAAAAGTCTTCCAAAAGCAGCATAACCATAACCAATGTTTCTGTTTTGTAGCTTATAGTTTTAGTGGATCATTTTTTGTTTATTACTTGTCACTGAAGTCACACAGTACAAGCTTTTAGGCTGTAGACCTAGAATGCATGTGATCAAATACATTTTTATGCAGAATCAAGATTGAGCTTTAACGCACACCACATTTTTAACTTGTAGATGTGATTTATTGTCGGGTCACTTAGTTATACAGTTCCTAATAATGCTACACATTAAAATCACATTTTTATGTTTTTGAAAGCAACTGATACAGTAGGATTATAGCAAATTTTTACAAAGCAACCTTTTAAATCAATCCCAAACATTTTTACTCCACTCAGTTTAAGGATTAGTCCAACTTAAAATAAAATTTTCCTGCAATTTACTCACCCCCATGTCATCCAAGATGTTCATGTCTTTCTTTCGTCAGTTGAAAAGAAATTAAGGTTTTTGATGAAAACATTCCAGGATTATTCTCCTTATAGTGGACTTCGATGGACTCCACTGTTGAAGGTCAAAATTAGAGTTTCAGTGGAGCTTCAAAGGGCTTTAAACGATACCAGACGAGGAATAAGGGTCTTATCTAGCGAAACGATTGGTCATTTTGGAAAAAAATTGATACGCTTTATATAAACAAATGATTGCCTTCCAAGTGGTTCCGCCAAAACCACACTTTCGTATTCATCAAAAAGCTTGCGCTGTATGTCCTACGCCTTCCCTATTCTACTTACGGAAAAAATGGAACTGGCGCTGCGTTCGTTCCGTAAGTAGAATAGGGAAGGCGTAGGACATACAGCGTAAGCTTTTTGAAGAATACGAAAGTGCGGTTTTGGCGGAACCACTTGGAAGGCGATCATTTGTTTATATAAAGCATATACATTTACATTTTTTTCGAAAATGACCGTTCGTTTCACAAGGTAAGACACTTATTCCTCGTCTGGTATCGTTTAAAGCCCTTTGAAGCTGCACTGAAACTGTAATTTTGACCTTCAACAGTGGAGTCCATTGAAATCCGCTATAAGGAGAATAATCCTGGAATGTTTTCATCAAAAACCTTCATTTCTTTTCAACTGAAGAAAGAAGGACATGGACATCTTGGATGACATGTGGGTGAGTAAATTATCAGGAAATTTTTATTTGAAAGTGAACTAATCCTTTAAGGTCCGGTCACATTAGTGAAATTTTGTGTCTAAAAAGGTTCATTGTCTGTTGTCAATAGTGTAGCGTTGTATGAAGCACAGTTCACACAGAAGTCACTTTCAAACCACAAAGCTTTCTGTTGGTCAATGAGGCGAAGCTGTGTGACCAGCTTGAACCTGTTGTGAAAGCTGTGTGTGGAGGTTTTTCACTGTCACATGAAATTCCAGATTGATTAAATTCTTGGATTACAGCCAAAAAAATTCGCTCCATACCTTTAGGCCTATCCTAATCCTTTAGGTGCTGTTCGCATGACGTGCTTTTACATTCCACTGTACTGCTTCCATTGTTTTTCCATGTAAATATGCACTAGATGGACCATTGTGTATCTTGTCTCTTTTGCAGCATCTCACACATGACATGGTGTTCTAAAAAAAACAGGATGGTTAAAAGACTACATTGTTAAAATAAAAAATAATAATGATAAAAACATAAATAGTACTGGTAATTTTTCCAGAGCATTAAGTTTACGGACATTTCCTTTAACCCTAAAACACAATGCAACCATTGGCCTCGCCCTCCAGTGTTGCTAAGTTTGGGCTAAAATTGGGCTACTGTAACACTGTTGCCTCAGGTTGTTTTTCATGTTGCAGGTTGAAGCCACCCCAAATAACATGATATTTAGTTGCTGGAATGCAAATTTTACCAGGGGGAACCTCGCAAAAAAACAGATTTTACCTCCTGGAACGCGTTTTTTACAGGGGGACCCCCCTTGAAACATGATTGGGCTAGTTTTGGGCTAGTTTTGAGTAGCAATTGGGCGGGTTTTGTTCTGAAAACTTGGCAACCCTTTCACCCAATAGCATTCAGTCGCTTGACGGCTGACATTACTACACCAGATGCGAGGGTCGCATCAAAAGCAAATGGAACCCATTATAATCACTGACGCTGTCTACACTGGATACAGTATACAGAGGTGCGTTCAGTTTCTGTCATACTCCATGCACTTAAGTCTGTCGACAACAGGACAAAAGGAAGAGTGAAAGAACGTTTGCTTTGGCGCATCCAGTTTAAATCTTGTTTGCGTTTCTGTACAGACTTCAGAATGATCTCAGCGTCGAAAACAAGTCGATGGTTTATTTTAATTTCATCCCGGATCACGTTTGTTCGAAGCATTTTGTTTTGTCAGCGGCACAGTGAAAACGAGGCAAAGAAACTTTTGTTGAAAGATGAAGCAGCCAACATTGAATATTGGATCTGATAGCTGCTGCATCACAAACCATAAGTAAACTATTTCATAATGCTTTGTCTGTATTTTTATATCAATAATGTTTTCAAAACACTTACGTACAATAGCAAGTGGGCGTTGATACTGTTTCTTATGCAATGATGTTAGCCAGTCATAACAGTGGCCATTTTCTGACAAGCCTTATGTCATGTAACGACTGTGATCAAAGCGCACAACAGGAATTATTCAAGGAAATAGTCTTTAATTCAAAAATACACAGGAACACTCAGGTAAACAAATTTCACAACTCTATAACATTTACGACACCGAACAATGAACACAGAATAACTAATCAACGAACATACTGAACCATACTAGACAACTAGTTCACAAGGAAACAACCAAAACACAACATACATGTTACACCTTAAAGCGGAACTCAGTAAGATTTGCGAAGCTCCCCCTACAGGTTCCTTCAGTGAATCACACTGTCGTAAATACTCCAAGCGCAGCTCTGGACTACAACGACTACAATGCTCACCAGCGCAGTAGTTTTGCAAATAAAGTACAAGAAATCTCGATGGAGGTGGGTAATTTTCAAAATTGACTTATAAAGTCATAATATATACATTGTTTTCGAATTACCGTAAAGCATTTTGTCACTCTCGCGTGAACGTGAGGCGAGATTGGGTCGGGTCGGCGCAGCTCAACTTGCAAGTGCTGTTTTCTGGCGTAGACGTGCCAGAGGAGGTTAGTGCTCGCCTCAAACACACCACTACAAGTCAATTAACCATCGTAAGGACTTAGAAAACTATTTATGAAGGTAAAACAAGTTACTTAGTTCTGCTTTAAAGGAGCCGTCCCTTAAAAACTGATCATTTCAGACAGAGGGTCAGAATGAAGATTGAAAATAATCATTTTCAGCATATGTATTTGTTTTTTGAGCAATACATTTTATTAACATTATAAGTGAACATTAAAATAATACTAAAAAATCTATGTTATTACCCCTTTATGAAATTTTTGAAATGTAGTGCTTTCTTATTATCTTAGCACAGTTAAAAATGATTGTTCTACTTCGCAATACAGTGTTTCACTTGCTGATGTACGTTGTCTACACTTGCATTTTTAAAGTTGCATACCAGTTTTGGTATCAGAAATGGTCAAAAAGAAAAATCTTTCACTATAAACCCATCTGTCTGTTCCTTTGAAAGATGAAAGCTGTTTCATGCAGTAGTGTGCATTACTGTCTTGAAAGAGGAAAGCAAACCAGGACAGAGAGTGAAGTAAATGGCCCAGATGCACACTAAAAAGGGAACACAATACTGTACATTAGAATCTCTTCAAACCCCCCAATGCTGCTCAGCTGACAGCTTCATTGAACATTACACATCAAGCAACAGTTTCATATGCAATAGTGAAGAGAAGACTCTGAGATGCTGCTGGCCTTTAGGGAGAGTTTCAAAGAAAAAGTCCTATCTGCAACATACAAATAATAAGAAGCGTGTAATGACAACATAACATAAATATCTGAATATTTAAATAAACTCAGCTAGAACGCATAAAGTCTGAGCAGCTGTTAATTATGGCATTTATTCACAAATTGAAATAAAATAAATGCAAACTGAATTATAAAAATATGATATATAATATAATTCCACATGTTTACACAGGTTTTATGCACAAATGAAATGGTTAGTGAATGAGACAGTGTTTTTGGGAATTAATGTACACATTTTTTCAGCAGGTTTGGATAGATTTTCCCAACTGGAAAGTTACTAAGATCTCTATCCTGCTCTCTCAACTTTTAGCCCTTGAGCAATGCACTAAATCTCTGGTTGCTTGAGGGCAACTGGTGCTGTTTTACTTTAAGCATTTCTGGATGAAAGCATTTGCTAAATGGTGCTTAAAGAAACCTAAGCTTATCCCACCATGCATCATGTTTGGGAACTCACGTGCCCCGAAATTGAAAGATCAGAATCACGAGATTCAGTGGAAAACATTTCACTAAAAGTTAAATTTATTAGATATTTATATATAATATATATAATTCAAATTTCCTGATAATTTACTCACCCCTATGTCATCCAAAATATAAAAATGTATGTCTTTCTTTCTTCAGGCAAAAAGAAATTAAGGTTTTTGAGGAAAACATTCCAGGATTTTTCTCCATATAGTGGACTTAAACAGTTACCAACAAGTTGAAGGTCCACTCCAAATTGCATTTTAATGCAGCTTCAAAAGGCTCTACATGAGGGCTCTAGTGTAATGATCGGTCATTTTCTAAATAAATGAATAAATAAAAATTATATACTTTTTAACCACAAATGCTTATCTTGCACCAGCTCTGCAATGCTCTATAAAGCGAACGTGCAAAGACTAAGTCATACAGCCTTTACAAAAAATAGGTAAAACAATGATTTCGGATGATTTTGAAGTTGGAGGAGAAAATGAGTACTTCCGCCTACGTCACGTGTGACCTTTCCAACGTGATTACGTAATGCGTGGTGCATCGCAGAGCTAGTGCAAGATGAGCATTTGTGGTTAAAAAGTTTATACATTTTTTTTTTTTTTTTAGAAAATGACCGATCGTTTTGCTAGGTAAGAATTCCTCGGCTGGGATCGTGTAGAGCCCTTTGAAGCTGCACTGAAACTAAAATTTGTTCAAAAACTGTTGAAGTCCACTATATGGAGAAAAATCCTGGAATGTTCTCCTCAAAAACTGTAATTTATTTTCGACTGAAGAAAGAAAGACATAAACATCTTGAATGACATGGGGGTGAGTAAATTATTTTTAATTCTGAAGTGAACTAATCCTTTAATTAGAAGCACCACAATTTTTTTATTGTGTCTTCTGTTACATAGGGACTACTGAATAGACATTTAGAAATTTATTTTAAAATGCAAATTATTTAAAATAAAAAACAAAGCTCTGTAAACACTTGCATTTTTACAACACTATAGTAAGTGTGTCCCATCGGGTAATCAAATGTTCTACACACATTTGCAGTCTTCACGCCTACTTAAACACTTGGGCCAAATACAGGAAATACGCCATGCAAGTAGACAAGTGCTCCAGTGCAAAGACCACAAGTTTTGGTATTTGTACAGTCATAAAACTCTCTTTAAGTACACTTAAATGGCCTTTTAGTTCATTAATCTATTATTAATCTTTTATACATTGGTGCCGTGACCCGGATGGGAGTGAGGTTTGGGGGGGTGAGTGTAACGGAGGCCAGCTAGTAGTCGCTGTGCGAGTAAACCTCACTTCTCTGATCTCAAGAGATGCTCTAGCGACTGATGCTAGTGGTTGCAGCCTTTAGCCTCCTTGTTAGAGCATTCGACTCCCAGGCCGGAGGCCCACGTTCGAGGCCCGTGCAGAGCGGGGCGAGAAGGACCTGGGTGAGGGGTTACATTTGCAAGCATAGTTTTTTTTTCTAAATATACTATATAAAGATATACTACAAGTGCACATTCAATACAATTAAGCATACTTCTTTTTCACAAGAGCATCCACCCATTTCGTTTGTTGTTTGGATGTTTTTCAGGTAATACAGAGAACGAGCAAACCCTGTTCATTTACATATGCTACCGACATTGTAACAATACAAATCGGGTTGAAAATCTGCAAAGTTACACTTTACTCAAAGTATTATAATTAAATGAAGCTCTTCCTATAAAAAGAAAAGAAAAAATAGGGAGAGAGCTTTTGCTTTTATCATTTGCTCTGTAACCCTGATCAGTCTACAAATGTAGTCAGATAGCAGCAGGACTCTCCAGCAGCTTTCAAGACTCATTATTATTGAATGCACCTTTCAGATCCATTTCAGTCTCAACCACCCACAGTCAGACACATGCTAAACTGACATTTCTATTACTGAATGTTATTTAACAAGTTATTTTAGGATCTTTTGAGGACCCATGTGTGCAAATAAATTAGCAGTCAGATTTTGATGGTTATTTTTAGCAGTTAGCCGAGTTACTAATACGTAGCTGTTTTGGGGGACATTTTTCACTATTGATGGCCATTCAAAAATTCCTGTCTTCTTACTAATTTTTTTGCAAACATTTCTTTACATTTCTGTAATTATCTCAAAAACATCTGCTGCCTTTGACGGTACAGTTAAGCTAATCAGTGTCCTCATAATTGTTAGAAAGCTACAGGCAGGTGAGTTTGATCAGGGTCGGAGTTTGTCCATGATTTCTTTTGTTGTAGGGGAGGGGTCAAAAATAAGGTGTATTACATTTGGATGAAATAACTTTCTGTTAGCATTTTATTATGGAAATTAGGACACGATTTATTACACGATACAAAAATAACATTGAACTTGAATGCAATTATCGCTTAAATGCGATTCTTAGTGCGATTATGAAATCGCAAAGGCTGCAATTATTGTTTTATGCGCAGCTCGTCAGTGAAGTATGGCTCCAAATGCTAGTCCATCTGAAAGCACTTTAAGTTTGAGTCGCTTATAATGTACATTTGAAAAAGCAACACACGTCAAACATCTTTCCAGACATGAGAAGCATTTTTTAACATCTTGTCCAACAAAAGACAACACTGAATAACATGTTTTTTCTCCAAACTCACTTCATAACGACAGTTGAGCGTCCTTCTGTGAGATTATGTGGCTTCTTACACCGAATAAGAGTGTGCTTGTGGCTGACTGAAGCATTTTTGATCATGTGACTGAGTAGCATGATCTGGCATGGTAGCTGACAAAATAACACATGTGAAAAGTGTGAAATCAATGTTAACATTATTGTCTAAGCTTTGTTGTAATATATATAAATTATTACAACAATTATTAAATATATATAAATTTATATTTTCCAATCCGTTAAAGGATTATTAGGCTGCTTAAATTAGGTCAGCCGGAACCGGGAACACTTCCTATAACACCAGATGTACTCGTTACATCAGAAGAAGAATGGCATCTATGCTAATATTAGTCTTTCTGTTTATCCCGAGGTTTACCGTAGTCAACCGGATCCGGGCCGTACCCAGATGAGACAGAGGACCGGTGCCCTGACACGACCACAACGCAGCCCTGAAGTATCAGCAGAGATTGAGTCAACTAGATCATCCATTGTGAAGGCCTCATCAACACGACAGCCAGTAGCACAGTTCCTCAACAAACCGTCCATACCGGCGTGATGAATACGATCCTCAACCGGATGGAACTAGAATAAATACTTTGAATGTTGCGATCCTTTCAGAATTATGATAGCAACCTGAATCGTAACAAAGCACTGTTCGCCAGAGGAGAACTGGCCCCCCGACTAAGCCTGGTTTCTCCCAAGGTTTTTTTTTCTCTCCATTTCAACACCTATTTGCCACCTGTTTGCCACCTGATGTCACCTGTTGGAATTTGGGTTCCTTGCCGCTGTCGCCTTTGGCTTGCTTAGTTGGGGACACTTGACATTTGACTTGACATTCAATATTCAACAGTATTCTTGACATTTATTCAACAGTGCTTTTGATCTGCCTGCATTGACACTATTATTTAAGAGCTGCTGTGCAGCCAAAATTATATACCAGTTATCAGTGTAAAGCTGCTTTGACACGATCTGCATTGTAAAAAGCGCTATATAAATAAAGGTGACTTGACTTGACTTGTAACTAAATAGTATAACTGAATAATACTGTTAACTTGTTTGAGTTGACTTTTGACCTTGTTTCTGATTGGCTGTGAGAGCACGATATAGTGTGCCCTTAGTGTGGTGCGCAGAATAAGAGAGTCCTTCATGTGAATGGTACACGAGTTCTTTATTGGTAATTCTTTTAGTTAATCAGCAAATAAATATTCATCAATCAAAGTTAATCCATCATCGTATTTGTTTTTTCTAGTAAATACATGACACAATGCAATTAAAAATATTTTGACTAGCTTGATTACCAAATATTGACATTCAGTCCAAACTTAATTTTAATTGAAAATGGATTTGTATTGCAAGACCTCTAGAACAAACAAAAAGCATCCAGTGTCATTTGCTTCGCTTCATTGGCATTCACAAATCCTCTTCCATGGCCTCATGGGAGACTGGATGCACACAGAATCTCCATCTCAAGTCATTTGGGTACTTTTTTCCTATTGTTCTAAGAATACTTTGAATTTGGACACACTTCACTTTTCACATAGCCTACTGTTTTTCGCCTACTATATATTAGGGAAGTGCTGTAGGCATATTCGTATGCAGCCAAGGAGAAAGAGACGTACACCACAAACCAACAACAACCACTAATGCAATTTTGAACCACATCCTATCACTCCCAAGGTTTAAGACATGGACGTGCAATCGATTTGACATGCGCAAAAGACAAACAAATCTGTCCCCAAGGATACATTAAAAGGAGGCTTAACCAGAGTGAATAGACGGCTCAGCATACGTGGATAAAGAACGAACAGCGTTTAATTTATTCTTCTTCTTGGCTATGTATCAATATGAAATGGAAAGAGGAAAGGTCAGCTGTGAGCATATTGCTTTCACTGCACTCTGCATACAGATAGTTTACATTTACCAAGGACCTTGAAAGAAAGGCCCAGACCACTGTAAAATTTCTCTCTATTTTTTCCCACTCTGTCATGCTGCAGATACATATCCGATTAGACAGCAGCTCCTGCTGTGTAATTTGCTTTCAGGTGTGTTTGTTATGCAGGACTGACTCCCAACTAATGATGCGGCTTTCCAGAGAAACATTACGGTAAAATATGTGTGTTCTGGTATTTTTTTAATAAGTGGCAAGGCGAGCAGTGCTCAGTTTAGTTCATATCTTTATTTTATGGTACTAGGGCAGATTATTGGATGATGCAGCCCCAAAATTTTTCATATACACTACCATTCAAAAGTTTGAGGTCAGTAAGTAATTTTTTTTATTCATTTATTTCTGAAAGACTTTAAAGGGGTGGTTGATTATGATTTCATTATGTTAACTTTAGTTAGTGTGTAACGTTGCTGTTTGAGAATAAACAACATCTGCAAAGTTACGATGCTCAAAGTTCAATGCAAAGGGAGATATTTTCTTTTACAGAAATCGCTTTTAAAGGACCGAAGCGCGAGCTGTTAAAGCTCCGCCCTCTTCTGGAAATGGCCGGGAGCAGCAGCTCATTTGCATTTAAAGGGACACTCACAAAAATGGCTTGTTTTTGCTCATACCCAAATAGGGGCAAATTTGACAAGTTTTAATAAATGATCTGTGGGGTATTTTGAGCTGAAACTTCACAGACACATTCTGGGGACACCAGAGACTTATATTACATCTTGTGAAAGGGGCATTATAGGTCCCCTTTAATGCTTTTATTAAGCGAGGATGCATGAAATTAAGACTTATCACAGTAAAGACATTTCAGACAGGACCACTTTGGCAAGTTACTTGAGTTTATTGAACACAATTATCTTTGGCAGTATGGTTCCTTATGGGGGTTCTTGCTCCAAAATTAATTGAACATACAAGAGCTTTAACATTAAACCCCCGGAACCATCAGCTTGGAAATACATAGACAATTAAGACACTTAGTAATGTCTTTAAAAGCGAACATGGTAATCGTGTAGATATGGCAGTGGGACGTCTATACTGTAGCTTGGTTATGAGGATGAGTGTCTCTCAGCAGTGAGGTCCATGCCAGCCGGGACTTGAAAGCCTTAGCAATCTGAAACAAAAGAAGACGACAACCAGAAAGTGCACAGTAATATGCTCATGCTTATAATGGGGAGGGAGGGAGGGTTGCGAGCAGTTTGAGCATACTTACCGAGCAGCAATGCCACGTATATATGTCCCGTGTCTAATAGGAGAATGGTAGTGATTGGAGCGATATGCCTATGTGGCCTGACTGAACTAACGCTGCACTCGATTTATGTTGCAGCTTTCTATCATCAAAAAAGTCATAAAAATGTATCACAGTTTCCAAAAACATGTTTTCAAATGGTTTTCAACATTGATAATAATAAGAAATGTTTCTTAAACAATGAATCAGCAAATTAGAATGATTTCTGATGGATCATGTGACACTGAAAATTCAGCTTTGCCATCACAGGAATAAAGTATATTTTAAAATATATAAAAATAGTTATTTTGAATATTTCACAATATTACTGTATTTTTGATCAAATAAATGCAGCCTTGATGAGACTTCATTGTGAACGATAGCATATCTAAATTTTAACATACAATATTAAATGGCCACAGCAGGTGATATCTTCCCTCTGCAAGGACCTTGAGCGCATAAAAAAAGAAAAAAAAAAACTTCCTGGAGGTCACAGTGAGTGTTCAGCATTTGGGCAATTGCTTTTCATCTGTGTTTGGGTCTAAAATTGTCTCTCCAGTGTCTGATTACAATCCTCAGCATGTACTTGAATCATCGGTAGCTTGTGATTAATCCTTATAGAGATGTGAACTTCCTTAATGGGCCGATTTACTGTTAATTAAAAGCAATTTAATGATATAACCATAAAAAAAACCTTTGTATGCAAGTATATGAAAGTCGAAGGCTGAATGTAAAATGAATCTTTTTTGGACGCATGATAAAATGTTTTGGAGATAACCCTGAGGCTTTGCTGCTGTCAGCTCTTTCAATTTTGCTAGATGACTTTAGGCTGTATAAAAGTCGAGAGAGAGCAAGTGTAGCAGAAGAACTGATTGTGTTGTGAGCAATAACTGTCTAGCCTCAATCGTTGGTGTCAATATGAATTCACTTCTGCAAGGAAAAAGGTTAATCTGATTATTCAGTTTAATTTGCTTTATCTCTCCACTCTGTGGGCAGATTTCCATGACAGTGAAGCTGAAAGCACCTTTTGGATTTAATTAGTGGTTTTCTTGGGCAAGTTAGACACATTAGTTCAATGTATATGCTATTTGCTTTTATAGTCCATGTGAATCGCTCTTTCCAACTCATTTTACTTCAGTAGTGTGACATGTTGAATATGAAGAAAATGTCATTTTAATTTTTTATCCCGAGTGATACAATTTTATTTTAGTATTGTAGTTGTAGTATTCTGTGGTTGCTGTGGAAATCTACAGAGTCAGTATGTCTTAATACTGTCCCATGTTCATCTGCTAAGAATTTGTAAGGTCTGGGTTATTATTAAATGTTGCTTTTAAGGAAATTCAGAAGCATGTGGAATGTCTGTTACTATGTCAGAATAAAGAAAAAAGATAATTTATTGTCTATTTACACTCATGGTGCGCTCAAGTCCTCCTGGGAAGTTTATATTTACGAGTTGGGAAGTTGTGTTTATGTTGTCAGGTGCATTCAAGTCACTTTTTTTTGGAGCAAGATGGCAGTGTACCTTTTAACTACACAAAAATACAGCAAGGTTTTTAAACTTCACTTTTAGAAAATGAAGAACAAAGAATGTGCATTGTTATGTTTTTCTTTTTATGTTTTGAATTTATTTAGGAAGCCACTGTAAACTTTATAGTATAATTAAATTATAATGGAAAGTACCTTTTACTCAAAATGTGTCAAAAAGTTTAACTATCTATTATTTTTGAGTTCATTCAACATCTATCAGAGATTTAAGTTAACACTAAATATTTTTTTTAGTTTTTACAACTCTGCTAAATTTTAGAGTTCAGGGAACTTGAAAAAATAGATTCAACCATAATCTAATATTTTAATGTCAAACATATGCCCTCTAGTGGCGGTTTATTACCAAAATGTGACGTCATCGCTGAACGTGCGCTCAGATGCTTTCCCTCCACACAGATACCCAGATATTCGCAAGGCAGTTGGATTTGACAGCAGGCCAATTCAAGTCCAAATACATGCTTTTTTATTTTGATAGCTACAAATATATGCAAGTATTTAGCTGTTTAATGTTGCAAACTAATTGGTATCGGCTACACTCACATCATCCGCCCACAGGTTAGTTTATCCACACTGTAAACCCTAAAGCTCAAAAGAATTCATTGGTTTGAGTAGGACAAACCTAAATTAAACAAATTAGTTATGAGTATTTAGAACTTTCTTTTTCTTTCAAGTTCACAGAACTGATATATTTTAAGTAAACTGAACTGTTTCATTGTTTTGAGTTTTATGAACTTATTTCTTTTAATTTAGATGAACTTAAGTTTAACTGAAACTGGGCTGGGATTTCTATTTCCCAGCATGCTTTGTCCATGACACTCGAAAGGGAGAGTAAATGCTAAAATTATATGTTATATAATGTTTTTTGTGCAAGATTAATGTTAAGTGGGATATTTAGCAGTGATTAATGTTTTGTTATGCTAATTCAGAAGAGTTTCTGTTAATGTGAGTTTTTGGAGTTAAAGGCCTTTGCACACTGAGTCCGAAGTTTTCGCATGCGTTTTTTCGTATTCATTATCCTAAAAATTTGTCACGCACAGAGACCTTGCAAACTGAGTCCGATGCGTATTAATGAATCCGTTGCGAAAAAAATCGCAAAACAATACAAAATGGAGTCTTCAAGCAGTAGTTGTCCTCTCTCTTCTTAAAAAGAGAAAAAGAAAGGAAATATTGGGTCCATCCAATCCCGAGATTGCATAGAGAGAAAGGAGAGTTCACCTCATCAACGAGCTGCGTGATTATCCCGAGCGATTCAAAGTTTACTTCAGGATGTCAGTGGCTCAGTTTGATGCTTTGCTACTGGCACAATCTGTCTTTATATTCTGTCTCTTTGTATTCCGCACTTTGTCTGTCATTCAGTGCTACTGCTTTGTGTTGTAGACGACGTGGATCAACTTGTTAGATGGCATTCTGGATTTTGGCGTTCGCGTACGGTGGCTCTGAATTGTCAAAACGTCTCTCAAAATGCATGCCACGGATGCGAAAAACGCAGAAAATAAACATTTTTATGACGGACGAAAGTTTCGGAGGCAGTGTGCAAACGTGATTGACGTAACGTAAGGTCGAATTTATTTTTT
>RJVU01048406.1:1778882-1823628 GCA_003731715.1 Anabarilius grahami | reverse complement strand
AGGTAAGGAATCTTCTCCAAAGTCATAATCTATAGCGCTTGCCTGGAACTCACTCTCAGTGGCGGGAGTGTGGGCGGGGCTCCCATCCAACCCCTCGTCTTCCACACTGTCTCCCTCGGCGATGGTAACGGCAGACTCACATACCTGGTCAGACACGCTGGGCTCCGTGGCGATGTTATGCTCAGTCGTTCCGCTGGTCGCTGGCTCCTGCATCGCGGTGGAGGCGGGCTCTCTGTCTTCGGTGGAGTTGCGCTGCCTTTCCACGCCGTCAGAGGGTTCCTGGCTGGGCGCTGGAGTGGGAGTGGGACTGGCGTCGTTGTCGCAGAAACCCACGGTCATCGACGATCCACAGGATGCCAGCACCCACTCCACGTATTCAGGGAAGCTCCCTCGAGGTCCTTCCCCAGACAGCAGCGCTTTGGTGGTGGTGTTCAGGCCGGCAAACAGAAAGTTGCAAAGGCTGCTGTCCGGGAAATGTGTCGATGTAGCTAGGAACAGGAAGTAATTCAAATGTTCCTCGAGGGAGCGGTCCTTCTGCTCAAGGCAGATTAACAGAAATGCGGGTGTGTACATAGTGAAGGGGACGTAAAGAGAAACACGAAAAGACACTGAAACGGAAAACAACAAACACTAAACACACCGCAATCTGTTTGACTGTTTCGGTCTGGTATTCTGTTACGGTAGCTGGTACATCAAGCGCACGACAAGGAGATAGAGTTACTATAAGACTTTACTAGGAGATAAACAGGAATCCACAGGAACATATACCAACATAACATGAGCAATACCAGACAACACAGGACTGGAAACACAGGGCTATTATACAAGGGATAACAAGGAGGGTGATTAGGAACAGCTGGGTGTGATGATTGTGGTGATCAGTTGCCATGGTGATTAACTGGTGGTGGGAAATGGAACAACAACAAGTCCAACAATGAGTCCAGAACAGAGTGCACATGTGACAAATACAAGGAAGCGTGACAAATGCGAAAGCTGCAAATCACGTCACATTATTGCATTGCACGAGTTATGCAAGCGTAAGGAGTCATATGTTTTTTTTTTTATTTCTTTTTTTATTATCAGCTTATTTATTAAATACAATACAGCAAATATGTAACTTATTCCAGGAAAAAATCTGTGGAGGTGCTATGGGGGTGCTTTTGCCCCTCCCTAGCGCTGCCCATGGAGTTGCATAAAATTAAGATGAACAAAACACTAAATATATATTTTGATTTAAATAGTTTATTTGTAATTTAAAGTTATTCAAAAAAAAAAAAAATAGCTATGCTTACTGCTAATATTTAAGTTGCAAACTTACAAAAATAGAGGCAATCAGTTGCCTCAAATTATTTGAGTCAATAGAAGTTATCCGGGTTTATAGTGCATGTTTTGTGCCAGTGTCATTATGTGAAGGTGTCTCGAGGTTTTTCTGTGAGAAGATCACTGCTCTAAGATCTCAGTTGCAACCAGTGGCTAATGTTTCACCTGACTTTTGTGTTTTTGACCCAGTTTCTCTTCAGTCCTTCAGAGAAATTATTGATCATTTGAAACCTACTTTTTGTCCTAATGATATTCTTCCTCCTCGTTTTTTTAAACACATTTTTTATATAGTTGGGCCATGTCTTGTGTCTTTTCTGAATAAATGCTTATGTTCAGACTATCCCTCATAGCCTTAAAGAAGCTACTGTCACACCTCTTCTCAAGAAACCTTCACTTGATGATAGTGATTTCAATAATTTTCGACCTATCTCGACTCTTCCTTTTCTTACTAAAGCTTTGGAAAAAACTATTTTTATTCAGCTGCAGTCTTTTCTTAGCTCAAATCACATTTTTTAAACTTTCCAATCTGGTTTTAAGCCTCTACACAGCACAGAGTCGGCTTCATTACGGGTTTTTAATGATATACTGTTAGCGACTGACTCTGGTGAATCAGTGATCTTGATACTATTAGACCTAACCTCGGCTTTTGATACAGTTGATCATAAAATTCTCCTGTCCCGTCTGGAAAGTTCTGTGGTCATTCAGGGAACTGTCCTCAGTTGGTTTCAATCTTATTTGACGAATAGAAGCTTCTCTGTTAGATTAGGTCATTTTTCTTCATCACCTACTCAACTCTCTTGTGGAGTACCGCAGGGTTCAATTCTTGCACCTATTCTTTTTTCTCTGTATTTACTTCCTCTGGGCTCCATCTTCAGAAAACATGGTGTATCATTTCACTGCTATGCAGATGATACCCAAATCTATTTACCCCTGAAACGTAACTCAAATGCTGCTCTGGAATCTCTTTTTGTATGCCTAGATGAAGTGAAATTGTGGTTCTCTCAAATTTTTTGTTTGTGAACGAATCAAAAACCGAGGTTATAGTCTTTGGCCCCCATCATAGCTCTGGGAGCAAAAACATCGACCTGGACTACCTTACTCCTTTTACCTCATCCTGCATTAAAAACCTATAGGTGTTTTTTGGGACCAGAACTTCACATTTGAAAAACAAACAAACTCTGTGATTAGTTCTTGTTTTTTTCAGCTACGTCTCCTCTCTAAGATTAGATCCTCGCTCTCCGAAAAAACCTTAGAGATTGCGATCCATGCGCTTATTACATCTCGCTTGGATTACTGCAATTCTCTTTATTATGGTATGTCCAAATTGCAAAATGCCGCTGCAAATTTGATCATGTTACCCCAGTTTTGAAATCGTTGCACTGGTTACCTGTACACTTTAGAATCTTCTTTTTGTTTTTAAATCCCTGTAGCGATTTAACTCAAGAGGGGAAATATTAATAATTATTCATAACTCAATATGATTTATCAATTATGATTAATTATGAATNACGAAATCTGAGATCTGGTGATAAGAGAGTTCTCTGTGTCCCCAGATCGCGATTAAAGCAGAGAGGTGATAGAGCCTTTGCTATCGCTGGCCCCAGGCTGTGGAACAGTCTCCAGGCCTATATCAGATCGTCACAGTCTCTAACTATTTTTAAATCTTCTCTTAAAACATACTTTTTTTCTTTAGCTTTTAATTCTGTAGGAGCATATTGTGTGAATGAATGTTTAACTTTGTACTTTCTTTTTTTCCTTCGCCTTATTGTTCAGCACTTTGGTCAGCCGTGCTTGCTGTTTTTAAATGTGCTACATAAATAAAACAACCTTGAACCTTGAACCTTGCTGGCAATTAGCTTATTTTGTTTTAAATAAAAAGCCTGACAATGTCACAGCTAAATACCTATAAGTATTGTGGTATTCTGCCATGTTTCTCACTGACACGCCCCCAGACTGGGGCTCAAAGAAAATCCTGAGCTTTCCACTGGTATTTACATGTGCGTTCATGTGCGTTCAACACCTAAATGTGATCTTTCCGACATGACTTTAATGCACCATAAGTGCAAACAGCCCGTCTTGTTGGCAAAGGATATTTACACTAACTCCACCCAAAATTACAAAAGAAACCAAACCAGGTTTTAAAAAATCATTGAATGATTTTTTAAAGGCCTGCTGAAGTGTCTTGGAATGCACAGCATTATTAAATGTGTTGACGTAATTTCAACTGAAAAAGGAAGACAGATGTCCCTTGGCCAGAGCAGACTGTGCTCGCGCTGCGGCAGTTCACGTGACACTAACGCGAAAACGGACTTCATTCACGTCAATGGAAAGCATATTTGCTCTATCTGAATCGTTCCCTATCCTCTACATAGTGCACTATGTGCCATTCACCATTTAGAATCTAAATGTGTGAGCAAATGACCGATTTCAGGCGAGGCTTCAGCATCTGTAAGAGTGTAGGAGGAGGCGGGACTTCAGATTCTAGAGAGCATTTGATTGGACAGAAGATTTGATGAGAAGCTGTAGTCCACTGTGATGTCATGAAAATCCATGATCCATATTAGCGGAAGTGAGAGCCTGTAAGTTTTGAATGCTTATATCTCCTAAATGCGAATTTTGTCATTGTTTTGGAACACACCAGCTTATTCAAAACCTTAAGGCTAACATATTCATACTAAAAGCTAAAAAAACGTACATTTTGATTGCAGGGGGACTTTCCCCACTAGAAATTTTACGTTCCCTGAACATTCTCAGAACGTCCCCACTGGTGTTAAGGACGTTGCCTAGAAACGTTCCCAGTACGTTCAGAGACAGTCACGATGTGGAGTTCTTTAAAGGTTTGGGGGACGTTATTTGGTGGACCTTCACAGAACATTCAAGACGTTCCCTGCTGCCCTTGTCAAAAAATGTAATTGAAAATTTTAGCTAAATTGACTAACAAAAGTGGCTGTTCAAACAAAAACTAACTTTTTACAGGTTATTCCTGGATTATTATTATAAAACCTTTTCTTTGCAGTAAGTCATTAGCTGACAACAGCACATGCATGAGCTAATGTAACTACTGTATCACTGCATCAGCAACTACACAGTTACTGTCTTTAAATAAAGCAACATGCAGCAGAACATCAGTGTTTCTGGATCATCACTGACTGAAGCACAGGCTCTACTCTCCAGCACAATGGTAACCTCACAAAACTCACAAACCACTCTGACTTTGTTTCTTTCATACAAATCTTCTTAATGAGGTGTTGTTTTATCAAAATGTATAAATGTCACCGTTACGGAGGTAAGCGCTTGCTTTAGTTGGGCTCCTGACCCTTGATATTTTAACTTTAGTATTTTTCAAATTGTTGTATCTGTTTTTGTCATTACACAGAAATTATTCAGACAGTATCCTGTAGACTCACACAGGCATCAAGATTCTGCGTATGAACCTCAACAATGGTTACAAAATTTTCAGATAAACATATTAATGCTGAACATCACAAAACAAGCTACTGAATTCACAAAAAAGATTTTTGTTTATTGTCACCATTGTTGAGGATCATACGCTGATTCATGATGTCTCTGTGAGTCTAAAACACACTGCTCAAAACTCTGTCTGCATAANTTTTTTTTTTTTTTTTTTTTTTTTTAAACTAACCATTAATGAATGCAAAACTAACATATAATACACTCATAGTTTAGACTCTGGTGATGATCAGTGAATCAGGGCACTCCATGATGATTAAATCACCAGTACTAAACAACCCAATTCATCTGATCAGAATTTCTCTTGCATTTTTTGCTATAACAAACATGTCTTGAAAATATAGTTAAAGCCACCAGAGAAAACCTAATGTCAAAATAGCAAGAATCAAGAGCCCATCTAAAGCAAACGCTCACCTCAATAACGGTGACTTCAAACTTTATTATTTTTAATAAAACAGGCGACGTTCTCATGACCTTGCGCAACTTTGCCTAAAAGTTCTCTAAAAGTGACAAAAATTCTGAAATTTTACAGAACATTTGGGACATAAAACGTCCTCTTTTGGTAATGAAAGTGCTGCAGTTCAAGGTTCCTTATATGATTTTAGGGGGACATTCCAAACATTCCAGAACGTTCAGAGACGGTCATGATGTGGAGTTCTTTTAAGGTTTGGGGAATGTTATTTGGTGGACCTTCAGGGAACATTCAGGACGTTATGGGAATGTTTAGGGGACTATTACTATAGGACGTTCTGATAACTTCCCAAATGTCCTCTTTGTAACATTCTCACACGACCATAAAATAACCAAAATAGAAAGTCCCCCTAAACTCATATCGGGAATGTTATTAAATGACCAACAGAGGACTGTGTGGGAACGTTCTGTTAATGTCACAAATGTCCTCTTTGTAACGTTCTTTTTTGACCATAAAAGAACCAAAATGGAACGTCCCCCTAAAGTCATATAAGAAAACTTGAACTGCAGCACTTTCACTACCAAAAGAGGACGTTTTATGAACGTCCCGAATGTTCTGAATTTTCGTCACCTTTTGAGAACTTTTAGGGAACGTTGCGCAAGGTCCTGAGAACGTTGCCTTCTACGTGGGTTTAACACGAGTAAATGACAATTACAAATCTCGCAATTACAACTTTGTTTCTTGTAATTGTGATGATTATATCTCATTTTATTTCTTATTTTAAATTCACAATTACCTTTTACTCTTGAGGCAGAAACAGCTTCCATAGAATCAAGTTCACCGAACAGCTTGAAAACAGCACTAAAACTCACATAATGTGTTGAAATAAGCTAAAACAACACACCATAGATTTATATGAACATTTTCTAGAGGCAGGTGCAGTGGTAATGACACTAAATCCTTTTGTCATGTATTATATGTATAATGTTTAATAAAAGCTGAAATAATAGTCTCATAGTGTCCTGGCAGGTGATTAATGAGAATGCAAGACATGACATGAAAAGATTACAACTGTCAAGCACTTAAAAGGTTCATCTTGTTCCGGGCATTGTTTAAAAAAAAAAAAATCATTATCTTTAAGTATCCCTTTTATACTATTTTAATGGTTCATCATTGTGTTTTGGAGGTCTCCTATAATAGGTTTACATGCATTCAAGGTCAAACAACACATTCATTTTCTCATAATATTCATTGCAGCATCACCTCTTTTCTCACAGTGTTTGAAACGGTTCAATAAAGGATTCAGTCTCTCTAAACCCCTTCTTTCCGAGAGCCATCTCTGCTCTGATTGGTCAAATGGCCCTGTCTGTTGTGAATGGTCTACAGCTTACAGCGCGTGTCGGAAACAAAACATCCATTACCATATCTGAATTTCATTTCCGGAGGCTACCTCAGCTCTTGATACACAGTGATACAAATGATGGTATCGGTTTTTCCATATCAATTCCAGCGAGAGTCCTTATCCTTTTTCATGTGCACGCAAAGTGGATTCACAGCACTGAAACAGCATCTTCTCGACATGTTGACAACACAAACCAAACTCTTCCAGACCTCAGCTACAACTACAGTGTTTGAGGGTGGGTCAAAGTAGTTGTTGTTCGCGGGCAGCCAATGAAGACCACAGGCTGGCATTATGCACAGCATAATGCAATATGTTACATTGTTACGTAGGTATGTAACAGGAAATGAAACTGGAATTGCTCATCCTGTTGAGATCCTGTCTTTTAGGAAACAATCACTTTATTTGTCGTACACTTTGAATTTTGAAACTTTGCAGACCTTTTACATTCAAAAACAGCTGTATTACAAACTACATGAAAGGTAATATCTGAAAAAGCATAATAAGGCCACTTTAAGAAATTTAGATATGGGTCATTGACGAATAAGGTTTTTAAAAGTGTAAAAAAACATAATGGAGATATAATTAATTTAGAAGTTTTATTAAGTGTTAAGAATGAGATTATGTGGTTTTATAATCAGCTTTCGTCATTTTTTACAAGATGGATAATATTTGTCACCAAAAAAGTAATTCGGTTTTACCAAATGACAGTTTTGGTTATACCGAATGACAATATTTTCAAACAATGCTAACAGGCTGATATCTAGATTGCTAGCTAGTTAGCTTGCAAGACAGCTAGCAAAAGGACAATCAAACATTTTATATTTAGTACAAGTTTTTAAAATATTGCAACATTTTCCATGTTTTATAGCAGTTGTACCGAATGACCTGATGTTTTGGGACATGCATATGAGCAAGTGAAAACATTAATTTTTCAAATAGTTAAAAGAGAGTTAGTTACTTTGCTTCACGACCATGTGGTCCTTTGCAGGTGTCTGAATGATGTCACATCCTGTCACATGATATTGACCACATGACTTGATCCAAAATGGTCCCTTTATATTGGTTACTCCAAATGACATTAGTGAAATTCATTTTTCCGGACGTTCTTTCTCATAACAAAGCAATGACTTCTGCACATAATTTTAATACCATTTTGATGTTGATATATGATGTTATAAAATCATGCCAGAATAAAAAATATGTACATTTATTACATTTTAATATATTTTAATTTCACTGGCCTTTGGAAGGTTAAACCGAATGACCTTTTGACACTTCAAAATCTTTAAAATACCTTTATATGTAGCAAAATATAATTAAAACCTTTTGGATTCAATAAAAGAGATCTAGTTGTTCTACCTTACATACTTTGGATGTCATATCTTTGTTTTTTTATTATTATTAAGGCCTTTGGACAAACAAAAAAAAGACCCATCATGTCATTCATGTAGCAAATTAGCTCAAAAGGGAAATATGAATAATTAATTAATATTGTTAATTAATTATAAATATTCGGATCAGTTAATAGAATTTTATGTAGCTGAATTAATGTTACAACCAATTAATCTGTTCATCCTGCAAACAGTCAGTCTTGATCATCTATCAACTCTCAGAAAGGATATTTTCAACCTTTGCTATGGTTATCAGAGGCCCTGGTTCTGCCTGGGTGCTAGTTGCAGTTCAGGGACAGTTCACAGAACTCTAACACATATTTTGCTTGTTGGGAGAGGGGGTTTGCTGGATTATTCATTAAATATAATGAATAATTGTGTGTCTGATTTGGTCCAGACGCTACAGATAATTATGAAGAAGCCTCTGACATCAAATCACTGGACCTTCACTGCTGAACTGAAAGAAAGAATAAAGATGTGGTGGCCTGCTTTTCAGAAATAGATCAAAGTCGAGCGCTGAGAGTATGGATGTCACCACAGTTCAGCAGAAGTGTCAGAGCTGCTGCTGTCACCTTTAGCATTTCATGCAGAGCACAGGTAGACACTGTGTGTTCCAGATCTCACTTTCATGTAAAGAGCAGCACTAGTTGTCATATCCCATCATGTACCCAAAGTGCTTAGAGCACAAAGAGTTCCCGCAGTTCCCTCTTGAAATTATTCAAAGAGAAAACTTGACACTAACTTCTAAAAAGAGGTTAGGTGATCTTTGATTGGTGCACCTGTTCATGAGGAGTTTTTTTAAGGGGTCACCTGTTTTCTGCTGAAGCGTTCATTTCCAGGTCAAAAAATGACTGACTGAGGTTGACTTCATTCTTTTATTTGAACTGGAATTAAAGTATGAAAGTGTTTTGTGACTCGTCAGTTCAGAGGTCGTCAGTTTGTCTTAAATTAAAGGAATATTTTCCTTTATATTCATGCCAAGAACTACTTCATCACAGACTCACATATTAACTCTGTGACATTCATTAGCCCTCTTACAAAGCTTTTGTGATTTATGGAGAATATTGTGGAATTTTAATCTGATAGACATCAAAGATGTCCAAATAATGGCATTGGGATGAATGTCACCAGTGTTTTGCAAAGAATTTAATAGCTTAATCTTTGGTGATTAGTCGTTCTGGATCTTTAGTGTGAGATTTTGCATGCATGAATAAAAAAATCTAATAAAGTCCAATCAAAAATGTTCACTTTAATGTCTTTAAACTTTTTTCCCTCATCAGCAACACTAAAATGTTAATGTATAATTGCATAAATGCATATTTAAAAGCATTTTATCTGAGAAATAGGAGCTGTGAGAGACTATGGGCATAATTTATCAAACCATTGTTTTGGTTAATGGAAACTGTAATACAAAAACATGATGATTTTTGTTTTTAGTTTGGAAGACAGATATTACAATGTAGCTACAATTTAGGAGATAATTTTAAAATGTTGTTATTGTTAAATCTATCAAAAATCATTTCTGTTACTTAAAATTGTCAAGTCTAAGTTAAGTTTTTCTAAGGACTTTTACTTTGTTAGTTCCTGTTTCCTGTTTTTCCGATGTCTAGTCAGAGGTTGGCTGCGTCCGAAAACTGAAAAATGCTACCTTCGGAGGATGAATTCCAAGGTAGAAAGGCATCAAGGCACGTCCAAATCTAAATTTATATTCACTTCCTGTCTCCTGAGATACCTTCATCTGATTGATTTTTGAAGGCAGCATAGATGTATCCCACAATCCTGTGCTTTTCATTCTGTGACAGCTGAACTAAAAAATAAAGATGCCGTCTGAAAGTTGCAGTTGGTGTTCAGTTTGTGTGTAAATGTATGTTTGTGACCAATGTTTTCCACTTTTGATGTAATTTCTAGCAGGAAATTACTACACTGTCAGAAAAAGGGGTACGATTGATTGGGGTACATTGTGAGCATTGTATTCATTTAATATTTGCTTAGTTATCACCAAAGCTCTCTCTATTTTGCTGTAGATCATTAAACGTTTCGCTGCCTCAGAAGTCTGTCCGAAATCAGTTTTGTGAGGTGCCTTTCTTGTGCAAACGCTGCCTGCAAACTCATTGCAACAAGTCAGCTACCTAAGTTTTTGGATACAGCCATTGTCTTATTTTTGGGATATGAGAGGGTCTGTGGGTCTTACTATTGGAGAAAGTGTAACAGGCAGCTAACATGGATCAGGTGTGCCACATTATAGCCGTGACGTCACTGAATTCCATGCATAGTTGTGCAACAGTCAGTCACTATTTGTGGATACTATAGAAATGAATGAGATGTGTGGACACCGAATCATACCTCTCGCTCAATTGGCTGTGACTTCTGTTATTAAACAGCATTTTTTTAGTGTAAAGATTATACTGATTAAACTTAATAAGCTGACAAGGTGTGTGGTCATGTAAACATGCTAAACCGTTTCCTTTATTGCTGTAAGGTCACAATAAACTGATCGACACAGCTAGATTACCCCAATTTCACCCGGCATGTAAACACCTTAACCCGCATTCTGTCATCTAATTGAAGTGCACATGTGTGATATGTGACAGGAAAACGTCCTTATACGGCAGATTCAAGAGCATCCAGCTACAGTGAGTGTTTTGCGGAAGGGGAAGAGAAATAGAGAAGAAATATTTAAAAAAAAAAATCTTATCTCGTGCAGCCAAAGGACAGTGGAACAGTTGTAGACACTTCAAATATGAGAGTTTCCCGCTGACATTTTGAAATACATTGAGGGTTTTAATGCTTTATTTAACATCACAACTCACATTATAAATATAATACTCTGAGTGAAAATACATGGATGCTTGTGTTTTGACGTCACCACCAAGGAATAACCTGTTGTTTTTTTTAATACAGTCTTGTAAACGCAGTTTACTTGCATTGCCAGGTTATTGATTTGCATGTAAACCAGTAAATCGGGTTATTTTAATAAACTGCTTTTTGGTAGTTATCAGTGTATTGGTGTGCATGTAAACATGCGAGACTGTCCTCCAAAAAAAACCGACCCTATAGGTCGTTTTTTAAGCACCATATTACGACCTATTTTTACGTTTTGAAGTCATGCGCCCTCTAGTGGTCGTAAAAATAATGACAGTGTCGTGTTACGTCTGTCGTCATGAAATGACGTATGACTGTCCTTACCAATCAAAATGCGTGTTTATTTAAATGCAATGTGTGGATGTTTTACACCATTTCTCCTTTTTCCATTTACTAAAATTAAATTTTATTAATGACTACACCCACCCCACCCCTAAACCTAACCTTAGTGATTTATAGTGCATTTACACTTTATGAGCACATGTGTTCCCTGGGATCGAACCCACGATCGCATGATCACATGATTGCATATTGTTATTGCAATGCTCTACCAGTTGAGCTATGCGAAACCCGAAAAATGACGCAGATAAAAGGGAACAATGCATTAAAATGAAAGAAAATGCTCCTATGGGTCGTATTTGATGAATTCAAATGAAAGTGTCCTGTTGTCGATAGGGGCGCCACTTTAGTAAACGCTCCCTTGAGTCGTATTTCAGGGAAGTGACAAACGACCTATATTGTCGTATTGGTTGGAGAACATGTTGAAACATGCACATTGTTAGACTACCTTCTTTGTTGTTGTTTAAGTTAAACGACTGCTATTGAGATCCACCTCTACTCTCAAGATATATTAAATACTAAATTACACTGAAAAACACACCTTTGTGCATCTAGACTCTTAATGTTTTAGTCATCGAGTCTCTCCTATTTATAAAACTATATAATTAACAATGAACTACATGACTGTTTAATTAAAATGTCTTGTAATCTAAATAATTCATGCATAAATGCCAACCCACGTCTAGACAGCAAGGGTGTTTGCAGATCTTTGTTTAATGACACATTGATATGTGACAGCATTTCTATCTTGATGGATTGTTTACAGACAGCAGAGGTGGAGAAATGAAATAGAGCACCAGAATTACACATGAGATTTTGATTGAGAGTAATAGTTGCCCTCAAATAAGCAGGCAGATTCTTTCCCACTCATCATATTTTCATGTATATATTATCTGAAGACTTTTCAGATAAATTTTAAAAACATTTTGACAAACATTGTCGACACTAATATACTTTAGAAACTTATCAAAAATATATTAAATTTAATTCAGGTAAAGCTAGGGTAAGCAATTTAGAGAGGCTAGCAATAGCAAACTAGCTTTGAAAATCATAAGACCCCACCCTCCCTTCAGACAAGTATGACATCCTATCATTGCATTCGGACTGAATGCAATGATTGGACGAACGTCTTTGGTCCTAAAACTTCCACAGAAGATATATGTACAGTTTTTTATATTTAGACCACTTCTATTATTGATTGCTATTAAGATGTGAGTTTCAACCAGTATAACAAAAAGTGTTCATGAAAAACATTGCCTTTATAGCTCTAAACTGTGTAAAGTTTTTTTCCAAAGACTTTAAAGAGATTGTAGCAAGTTAAGCCCTTAGAAGGTCTTAAATAGACCTTTAATTGCTTCTTTTTTATTTATTGCCATCATTTAATTCAGCTACTTCTTGATGAATTTAATTGGACTCACTCTTTTGACTCATTCTCTTACAAACTAACGACCTGTTTGACATCAGATGTGTAAAGCAAAGGTCAGGAAATGGGAAGTCTAAAGTGCAAACAATAAGCAGTTAGACATCTTTTGCTGCTAAGTATAAGGAAAAACCTTTATTTTGTCAGTGTTAATTGCTTTATTTTTCTCATAGCCTTGTTTTAATTTGCAGCTGCCTCTGGAGGGATAGAATCTGAATCACTCCCTTTACAAACCAATGACCGTTCTGACATTTCATCTTAAAAGTACAGATAATAAAATAATATGACTAATGTAAAATATAGAACAGCAGTTTGATATAATTTTGAATGAGACATGGTCTATCATTTTTAGGCTGAATCTTGTTTATTTTGATTTTGAATTAGAGGGTGACCTTACATGAACAGATGGATTTATGTGTTGTGCTACAGAGGGAAACTCTACACTCTAGTATCTAGTATGACATTATTAAGCTGATGTATTTCAGTTTGAATACAGACTAGTATTAAGACAGAACTCCATGTTGTGCTGTATGGCAGAAAAACAGCCGTTTTTGCTGTTTTCACTGTCATTGAATTGAACAGAAACCAAAGGATAAGCAAAACAAAATATAATTTTTATTATTACCATCCTTTTAAAGGCAGCACAGAGGATATATATTTCATAATGCGTGAACACAAATTGTATAAGAGACATGCAATATTAATTAGACTGTGGTTACTTCAGTTTATCCTTTCCTTTCCTTTGCTTTTTGGTCAACCTGTGGGTCCACAACAATACAGCAGGGGATCTGCAAGTTGTTGTTTGATCTCAGTCTAATAATGTATAATAATGTGATGAATGTATTTTTCACACCTATTTCACACCTACCGAGTCACGGTTGGTGGTAGCAATCCAACACAAAGGAATTCAATATAAATAGTCTTTAATCCGCAAACAGAAATATACTGGAGAATCTCAGGAGAACATACATGCAAACCACACTTAATGATGATAACCAACAAAACAGGGAGTATTTATACACAGAGAACTAAACTACACACAGGTGGGGGTAATCAGTAACCTACAGGTCCAGCACGATCTCCTAGGCTGCGTTCCACTCCAATTTTAGACATGCACTCATGAACTTCCCTAAGCACTTATCCTCGGGGGAATCCCTGCCACCATTTTGAAGTGCGTTCCACTTGTGAAGTGAAGTGAAGTGACATGTGGCCATGTATGGTGACCCATACTCAGAATTTGTGCTCTGCATTTAACCCATCCAAGTGCACACACACAGCAGTGAACACACACACCGTGAACACACACCCGGAGCAGTGGGCTTTGTGAAGTGTACGAGGGAAGTTTATATGGACAGACCCTTGACCCCTACATTTTGACAGAGGGAGCGAGTCTACTTCATATGTACATTTCAGGCAGCTCCATATATCACAATAAAACACGACTGTGACGTCACTGCATATCGCGTTTAATTTACCCCACCACAAACAACTCTATGATATAATTTTTTAAATATCTAAAACAACCCAACACACCTATATAGAATGCTGCATTAAACTGTTTCATAAGGGAAAAAAATTTAAATAATAAATTCAACTCCATAGCAGTGGTCAAGGGCTTAGGGCGCTCCAATTCAGCCCATTGCAAAGGTTCCACCAGTAGTGGGCACTCATTCAACGTAAGCAATGACGTACATCCGGGAAGTTAGCGTGGGAAGGGCATAAAAAACAAACTGGAATGCAGCCCTAGTACTGCGTATCTATATCACGAGTTTATGTTTGTATTTGGTGTGCTATTTATACGCTTTTTTCGTGCACCGATAATCCCCTCAGTAGTCCTGACTGTCCGTTGTAGTCATCTGATGTCTTTAGTCTTTTGACTAATGTCTCTGTAATCTTTTGGTGTCACTTTCCTGAGTGTTTTAAAGTGTTTTCAGGTCAACTAACAATGACAGGAAACAAAGGAAAAAAGGAACAGACCAAAACTAAACTAAAATTCAAATTAACTAACAAAACTAGCAATGTAAGCCTTATAACTATATAATGCCTATACATATATGAATGCTCCAGTACACTCTTAAAGTGCCCCTATTATGCCTTTTTTAAGGTTCCTAATATTGTTTTGGGAGTCTCTTAAAACAGGTTTAAATGCATGCAAGGTCAAAAAACACTTTCGGTTTCTCATAATATACATTTAATTTCACCTGAGTTTTCAATCTTTTGTAAACGACTCGTTTGAAGCAGTTGAGAGAATCAGTCTCTCTAAACCCCTCCTTTCCGTGAGCCTACATTGCTCTAATTGGTCAGATGGCCCAACCCTTTGTGATTGGTCCACTGCGTGCGCCCATTGCTGTAACTGAATGACAGCTATCAATTCGGAAGACATTATGTATACAATGTATGGACAGAAAAGATAGCATCGATTTTGCCTTATCAATTCGAGCCCAAGTCCGACGATGAAACGTCTGAAGTAGTCGATCAACCAGAAACTGATTCCTATTACAATACAGATAGAGCTCCACTCTATTGTAATAATAAAAACCCAGAGGGGAAAAAAACCCCAGTTTGTTTTGTATGTTGTAAACTCCCACGTTAGCCGAGCACAAATGTGAATAGCTGATAATGCATTACACTTTGTAAAAAAAAAAGTTGTGCTCCATCCTTGATCATTACTCCAAGTAATAAGACAGACAAGCTGCATTACTCTACACTTTTTTAGACAATATTGGACCCACATCTTAATAGCCGAACTACAGAAACGTGAGTTAGCCCCTTGGCAAGAGACATACAGGCTAGGGTGTACGTTACATAAAATAACATACAAAACTATGAACATATAAACATCAATTATTAATCATGCTTACAGGTTGAGATTCAGAGGAGCAAGCTGGTCCAAATAACCTTGTCATTGATCCATATTTTAGACCAAGCGTTTTGTGAATCCTGCGTTAAACTTCCCAAGGTTTGAGAAGCAGTCATCAGTAAAATGAACACAACAAAATATTGTACTGATGTGGTATTGTTGAAAAAAATAATTTTCCCTGGCGTCTGCACGCGCAATAAGTGGGCGGGAAATATGCTAATGTTTCGTTGTGACATCACAACGAAGCGGCTTGGGATTCGTTTTACAAACGACTCGTTTAATTGACTCTGAGTCGACTCTTACTTTGAGAGACAACAACTTTATATACGGTGCACTTTCAGATTTAAAACTTTGCAGGATGTTTTCATTCATTTAGAGCTGTTACACACTACATGAAAGGTAATTTTCAAAAGTCCATAATAGGGGCATTTTAAAATAAAGAGTTTTTTTTAGCGATAACATGGAATAGCCACTGTCTATGAGTGAGTCATTGAATCATTCATAGAACTGATTTGTTAAAAAATGCTGATTCATTTAGGAATGAAACAATAACTTTGTGTAGCTTCATTTGGAACTATTTGTGTTGATGGAGCAAAAACAGACAAAATAACTAAAAATATCTTGTCTAAAAGCTATGTTTTCTAGTTTGTCTGATGGCACAGTCTAAACAGATTACATTTGATTAAAATAGCTACATTTGAAAACACGCCGTTTTGTTTTCTGAATGCACTATAGTATACATTTACTCAAATGCAGAATAGAGAAGTCACATGTTTGTGTCATTGGTGAGTCATCTTTCATTTCTTTTCCTCTAACTCTCCCCTCTTTAAAGATATATTCTCAGCTGTGTTATGTATATCATGGGATCTGTCACTTTGACCAACACATTTCTCCTTATATAGCTTGGTCTCAGATGCCCTTTTCAATCTGTTTCACCCTCCCCAAGTGATCTGGTGTTTTGATTCCTCAACCCATGCTGTAACTTATTGTAATTTCCAGAACTCAAAATGCAAGTCAAACTAACCTGCAAAACTTAAAAATCTTTTTGTCTCTCAAATCTGCATCACTCACACAAGCACATAAGCATTGCATGAATTTGCAGGATTTTTTTATCATCATAATTCCATGTGATTAAAAAGACTTGTAAAGGTCATTTCAAACACCAAGTGGTGTGACATGAGCGTCAGACAGAAACTTGACTGCGTCTGTGCTTTAGAAATCTCACACATTTCTTGTTCTACTGTTTCAGTGAATTAGCTGTGGCCTCATTTACTCATGCCTGGTTATATTTGGCCATATAGCCATGATATTACTGACTTTTATTTGTTCAAACACATGCAAATTAACTAAAGATTACACCCATAATTGTGACGTTTTATCTTCTGTTCTCTGTTTCATTGTTGGTGTCATTTATTCTTGTTATTTATATGATAATTCACTAAATAAAAGCACTGCAGCGATTGGAATGGGAGGTTACAGTCAATATTCAACCCAAAGACAATACTTGACATTGTAAAGCAATAAAGTGACACCTTCACCATTGAGTTAGTAATTTAAAGATAATAGAATCAAAGCTTCATGAAGTGTCTTTGCTGAGAACATTTCTGAGAACCTAAGCACTAGCAATAACCTTGATTTAAAAAATACAAAACACACACTGTAATAAACTGTTTGACATTTGGCTGTGTTTGTAATTAGATCTGTTTATAAGTTCTTTGTAAGAATTAATGTGTTGTGCTTTAACCAGCTCACTACTGTGAATACCATGGAATATACATTGGACCTTGTTTATTCTGATCAAAGTCTTTCATGTTGGTTGTAATCATTCAGTCTGACTCTATCGGCCTTGCCTTGAAGTGGAGAAAAAAAAACTGTTATTTCTCAGATGCAGTGGACAGATGTCTGACTACTGAATCCTCTGACTATGACAGACCTTTTTAATCATTGGTAGGACATGCAAATCATCCACCATAGGTGATTACAAAATTACATGTCCATTTTTATGAACTGAACATGGTGCATGAATACCTCTCTGTACCCAAGTAATATCATGCCTCTATCTTTTATTCCATGACATCCAGACAAATCGTTTTTTAATGGAATAAGATGGAAGGACCACTTTCATTAAGGCAGTATTAATGCATTTGTTGTAATTTGCTTTCCATATTATATTTATTCATTGGAAATTTCCATTCAGCTCATTCCAAGACCATTAAATTATTCAACTTTCACAAGGATATTAAAGGGGTCATGACATGGATTTTTTTATTATGTTAATATGTTCTTTGAGGTTCACTTATGATGTTAATAAAGTTTTTTGCACCAAAAAACAAATATATGTGGTGAAAACGATTATTTTCAACCTTCATTCTGACCCTCTGTCTGAAATGATCAGTTTTTAAAGGGGTAATGAACTGTGTTGGTTTATTGTTTTATAATGTTTCTAAGGGTGCACTTATAATGTTAGTATGCTTTTTACATCCAAAATTGTCATAATTTATAAATAAAAGGCATTTTTCTACCCTGATTTTAGCCCTCTGATTTGAATGCTCTGTTTTAAGGGGCGTCTGCTGTGAAACTTCAGTGTAAACGCCCACTGCTGTGATTGGCTGACATCTTTGCATATGAAATAGCCAAGTATTATTCTCTCTTTTAGTGCGTTTTTACTATTACAGCTCTCTAGGTTAACTAATTGTGAAAAGTGTTGCATTTTCATTTAGATCTATGGCATTATATTTAGATCGTGGCATGAAAGGTTGCAGAGATGAACACTGTAGTCGACATGTTGTTGAGCGCATGAAAGCAGTGATCTCGTCATTGCAACTCAATTTCTGTACACTAACAAATGATTTAATCTTCACTAACAGTGCAAACACGATATAACTAAAAGATTCGCTGAATAAAACGGGAGTTTTGCGCGTCAGTCACTGATAAACTCGCGCTGTTTGATTGACAGCTTCAGCACGCGCTACTCCAACGATTGCAAAGGGAGCTTTCTTTGATTTCTTTCTTTATATAATTTAATCACCGTTAAATAACAGATTATTTTCATCCTACTAAGAGAAACAATGCAAGTTGACGTTTAGTCATGGGTTTGATTTACTGACACATAGACAAAGAACATCTGACTGTACATGAATCATTACATATCAGATCAGGCATTAGAATTAACACAGTTACTTACATGTTGTTGCGTTACTGTCAAGTCCAGGCACTGCACAAAATTTTGTAATCCTCAATGGCATGTTTATTGCTTCGTAGCTCGATCTGGTTTAGCACCACATAGGCCTGTGTCACTTAAAGGTGATACAGAGGATCTTTTCGTTGACTGAGAACCCAAACACTGTTAGTGAGTTTTTGAAATGAGCGCATGCATCCTTCACAGCTCAGTTCGAGGGAACGCTTTCCAAAACTCGTGCAGGAGTATTGGAACATGAGTGTTTGTTTACCACCGGCATTCGCTGTGTTGTGTTAGTGGATTCATTATGTCGGACTCACTGCAGGTAACTCATAATCTGCAGTTGTTACTCCTGTCTCCTGACAAAAACATTGCATGCGGCGGCTGTGGAGTGTGGAAAGTTACTGGAGCGCGCAGCCGCGCCTGTCTCTCACAACCAACGTCATGGCAGTGATTGACAAGCCAAAGGGCCAATCCGCGCACGTCTCTCACAAGGAACGTAATGGCAGTGATTGACAAGCCAGAGGGCCAATCCGCGCATGTCTCTCACAAGGAACGTAATGGCAGTGATTGACGAGCCAGAGGGCCAAGATTGGCTGATGTTTTTAAGGCCCTACCTCGTGCACAGATGATGTATATTAATATTATTCCTTTCAGTGCACCTAATAAATAGTCTTTTATCAGTTAGTAAAGACAGTTTCAAGTAATATTGCAAAAATGTATAAAACAAAACATCCTCTTTAACACCTTTAAGCTACCTATTTTATTGCATGTCATGCTCGAATTGGTGGGCGGGGCTAAACAGGCAGTGATGAAGTAGGCGTTGATCTTCTTCTGCAAAGGCGGTGCTTGCTGCCCTTTGACATCATAGATTCTCACTTTGTAAATCCTGTCGTTTGCTGGGTCTGGTGTCAATTAAAGCTTTTATTGGACTAACAAGGAAGATTTCAGCTCTAAAACTTACAGGATATTCTTAAAGTATGATGACCTCTTATATGTCAAAAGCTCAAGGAAAATTTGATTCCCCAGTTCATCACCCCTTTAAGAGGCGGCTCCTTTAAGGCTTGTGAGTAAACTGCCACTGTTCTGATTGGCGAACATCATTGCATCGCTATTGTACGTGAGTAAGTGTTTTGAAAACATTATTCATATAAAACCATAATTTACAGACAAAGCATTATGAAATCGTTTTCTTATATGGTTTGTGATGCAGCTGCTGTCAGATTCTACATTTAATAATAGCTACTTCATCTTTTAACAAAAGTTTCTTGTGAACTCTCCATTACACTGTGCCTTGTTGACAAAACAAAATGCTCCGAACAAATTTATAATCCTCTGACGTGATCCGAGATGCCGCTAAAATAAACCATCCACTTGTTCCAGACGCTGGGATCCTACTGAAGTCCGTACAGAGACGCAACCGAGATGTTTAAACTGGACGCGTCAAAGCGAGCGTTCTTTCACTCTTCCATTTGTTCTGTTGTCGGCAGACTCAAGTGTGTATCATCTAATCTGTATACTGCATCCAGTGTAGACAGCTTCAGTGATTTTAATGGGTTGTTTGCCCATGACATGACGCTTATATCCAGCTGGTTTGTCCCCCTCGGGAGATATCGCGGAGGCCCCCCAAGCCTGCGGGGCCCCACGCAATTGCATGCTTTGCGTGATGGGTAAACACGCTACTGCCGGTAAACGAATGAATGCCAGTGGGCGCCCCGATGATGGGATAATGTATCTCTATTAGTCGATCTCTTGCTCTGGAGGCAGTCATATGCAAATGCATTTGTCTGTGTGATGTCACAAATCCCACAATATCAAAACAAGCCATTTTTGGAGCTTAATTTTGGGGGGGGGGTATCACACACAGTTTCTGCCAATCTCATGTTAATCTCGAGTACCTATAGAGTAGTAGTGCATCCTTCATATCTCCAAAAAGTCTTTAGTTTTATCATATTTATAAAAGATACGTACACTGTACCGAGTGACTAAAGAGTGACGAGCTGTCACGAGCATGCGCAGCTTTTGCGTAGTGATCG
This sequence comes from Anabarilius grahami, assembly GCA_003731715.1. Taxonomy (NCBI): domain Eukaryota; kingdom Metazoa; phylum Chordata; class Actinopteri; order Cypriniformes; family Xenocyprididae; genus Anabarilius; species Anabarilius grahami. The sequence goes on along the minus strand of RJVU01048406.1, from coordinate 1,802,937 downwards.
TCTGCAAGCTATCAATGGTCAGCTAAACAAATGTATTTAAACACACACAATACACCGTCGCATTATCCCTGGATAACTTTTGAATTACTATAATGAATGTAGCGTATAGTGAATGATGAATTTATGAATTCACTACGTTCCTGTTGTTTACATTATATGCACTTAGGCGCCTGTTGCCAACAAAACAGACACTGAAGCAGTTTTACTCACCACCTGCGGTTCTGACTCATGACGGAGATCATTACTGCTGTGACCGCTCCATCTTTCAGTTTCAAATGATCTGTAAATCCGGAGTAGAACTGGGCAGCCACAGAAAAACACGAGATATTCTCCATTCATTTTAACCAATAAAAAAGTGATTGCAACTATCAGTTTCTATGGTTATTTTAAAGGTGCCCTCGAATGAAAAATTGAATTTACCTTGGCATAGTTAAATAACAAGAGTTCAGTACATGGAAATGACATACAGTGAGTCTCAAACTCCATTGTTTCCTCCTTCTTATATAAATCTCATTTGTTTAAAAGACCTCCGAAGAACAGGCGAATCTCAACATAACACCGACTGTTACGTAACAGTCGGGGTGTACGCCCCCAATATTTGCATATGCCAGCCCATGTTCCCAACATTATGAAAGGCATTAGACAAGGGCAGAACGTCTGGATCTGCACAGCTGAATTATCAGACTAGGTAAGCAAGCAAGAACAATAGCGAAAAATGGCAGATGGAGCAATAATAACTGACATGATTCATGATAACATGATATTTTTTGTGATATTTGTAAATTGTCTTTCTAAATGTTTCGTTAGCATGTTGCTAATGTACTGTTAAATGTGGTTAAAGTTACCATCGTTTCTTACTGTATTCACGGAGAAAAGGGCCGTCGCTATTTTCATTTTTAAACACTTGCAGTCTGTATAATGCATAAACACAACTTCATTCTTTATAAATCTCTCCAACAGTGTAGCATTAGCCGTTAGCCACGGAGCACAGCCTCAAATTCATTCAGAATCAGATGTAAACAATATAACAGTATACAATACTCACATAATCCGACGCATGCATGCCGCATGCATGATGAACACTTTGTAAAGATCCATTTGAGGGTTATATTAGCTGTGTAAACTTTGTTTAGGCGCTGTTTAAGGCAAGCGCGAGCTCCGTGGGTGGAGAGCACGCGATTTAAAGGGGCCGCACAGAATAAATCGGAGCGTTTATAATGATGCCCCAAAATAGGCAGTTAAAAAAATTAATTAAAAAAAATCTATGGGGTATTTTGAGCTGAAACTTCACAGACACATTCAGGGGACACCTTAGACTTATATTATATCTTTTAAAAACATGTTCTAGGGGACCTTTAATAACAAATATCGAGAGCGCACCAATGTAATGCGTGAGCAAAAAACTCTCAGCTCCACTTAACGCTGGATTCTTTGGGAAGCAAGGTTATCTTTCCCTCACAACCAAAAACACACTTCTTTGGTGACATTGTTGATTTCGTGAAGTCCTGTGACCTGTGCAAGACTGCCGACGAATTCCGTAAAGCCGAATGCGCGTTGATAGGCGTGCTCTTGCTCTCTCTCTCTGGTGAGAATCCAACTCTTTAACAGTGTAAATAAGTCAGAATACATGAAATAGTATTTTACCCCCCTTTAACTGTCACCGTCCCATTAGCTGGATGCTTGGCACTGTTTTTATTTGTATCACAAATTTTAGTAATCATCATAAATTAGGTATCATTCGAAAGCTTAAAAACTCAGAATTCCGAAAACTGTTTTGAAATTGAACATTGCGTTACCATGGAAACAGTATTTTAAATCCTTTTAGCAGGCTCCTCCACCTAGTGGCCGTTTTCATGTTTCATATTACAAAATTTATTTTAAGGTCCACAAACCAGTTGATGCTGACTGTGCCACGGTCTCGTTGGAAGTTAAAAGGTGATTGTGCCTTTTCGGTTGCCGCTCCACGTCTGTGGAATGATTTGCCGGTTCACATAAAGTTGTCTTCTAATGTTGATGGATTTAAATCCTCACTGAAGACATATCTTTTCTCTCAGGCTTTTAAATCAATGTAAATGTTATGTTGTGATTTAATGCGTTTTCTTGTTGGTCTATGTATTCTATTGTATTGCAGTCTTTTTGTGTTGTTAGATTGTACAGCACTTTGGTCAGCAGGAGCTGTTTTAAATGTGCTTTAGAAATAAAATGCCTTGCCTTAACTAATTTATAGTCAAAACTTTTCTAATCTTGACAAAACACATATCGTCGGAAAGGTCTGAATCTCAAACTTCCATATTTGGCATCTGTTTTGTGATAGAAGTGAGATTTGGACAGAAATTTATTCATTTGTTACCGGAGAATGCATAAAAAAAAAGAAATAATTGAAATTTGGATGACACCCAGTGGCTATTTTTGGTACAACGCCTAAACAAAATCTCATGGGAACTTTAATTTTTGTGATATCAACTTCAAATTTGGAACACAGCTTGATTAGACATATGGCTTTGACTTTATATAAATTTTAGAGTAAAAATTATTTTGTAAAATATATATTTAATATAAAATAAAAAAATAGTACAGTACATATGATTTACAGTAATTTTATAACTTTTTCATACTCTCATTTTCCAAAGCATTCTTGAAGTACAACAATTTAAGTTTGCATAGTGCATTTTCAATATGCTCAAGAAGGGGGGTGACAGTTAAGGAAATGCTTAATCAGGAGGAAGATTTAAGTTATGAAATTTGCAGTATGTTTTAATGGTACAAAGACCTCTTATATGTCAAAAGAGCAATGAAGCAATGCAGTGATATAATGCATAATTAAAACATATAGTATGGAGATTAATGATTCATTGTAGAAATAAAACAGTGGGGAGCAATAGGTATATACAGTTTAGACACATTTTGCCTACTTTCAAATTTGCTTGCATTTACATTAGAAATGTAACAAAAATATATATCCTAAATGTATGGTGTCCAGTGCATTGAAAAGATGTGTAACTCTGTTAATATACATAATTCTGACTCAAAAAATGGAAATGGAATGCTTATATTTGTATCATGAAAAAAAAAAAAAGATATTCTAAAGATGTTAAAAAGCATATATTTTTCTTTTGTGATTATTTATTTATTTATTATTGCATATTCTTAAAAACAGAAAAGTGTGTGTTTCCAACTCAGTTGATATGTTGGTTGGTTTTCCTCATGTCTAAAGCAAAGAAAAGACTGAAATCCTCCTTTAAATGATCAATCAAGAAACCGGTTTCACAAATTCTGCATGTATAAAACACACATGAATGCTGAGCACGAGCTGAATGAGAGACTGGGGGATGTTCTGATTGGTATTAAATATTTCTGCTCAGACTGCGAATATTGTAGGCTATCATTTGCATTTTAAAATTGCATCCACCATATCTGATACTCTGCTCATCTTTGTTCCTGAACCCTACTCTGAATCATTTTGTTGTTGTTTACGTTACCCCGAAAGCATTTTTTAAAAGGCTTTTTTTCCAAGCCTGTACCGTAAGCCTCTTTTCCTCAAGTAAAGAAAAAAGCACTGCTGAGCTTCTGCATTCTGTCAGCATCTCACTGATAAACACTAAAGACGAGTCAATTGTGTGCTCCTCAGCAGTATAGAGTATCAGTATAGAGTGTCCTCTTTGTAGAATTTCTATCTAATCAAATAATTGTTTCTTTATTTTCTGTCAGGGCGGTACAAAGCAGATGCTATGATGCAGACTGTACGAAGCCTCTCATTTCAGACCTCTTTAGTTGTTTTCAATATCTTCTATATAATTGCAATTAGGGCTGCATGACATTAGAAAAAAAACTGGCAATCTGATCTCATGCCAGAGAGCAACTTTGTGCCGACCCACATCTGCCACACGTGATATGATGATCTGGGCCACATGTGGCATGAAATGATGGCACTTGGACCGCTCCTGTTTGCCAGATCTGAGCCACAAGCAGGCCATAGCAATGCCACATGTCAGCCAAGAGCAAAGAAATAAACCAGAACTGGACCTTATCTGAGCCACAAAATCTTTATATATTATTTATAGAATCATCTTAGCATTAACAAGCCTGTTAACTAGCAGAATCACTGAAGGAAAGAAGAAAACAGAAAAAAGAGACAAACAGAAACACAAGAGCTACAACTGAACTCAGCCACAGCCTTAGATTAAATCAACTGAAGATAAAAGAAGACATTAAATCTCTCTAGATCTCAGCAGAGGAGGATTGAACAGCATTTTAGCTTCACATATTACTAACCAGACTGACTTAATTTCTGTCATTCATCTACAGAAGGTCTTATAGTTTATTTGTAATCACGTATTTCTGATGACACGTGAAATTCAGATGGAGGGCAGGAAGTGAAAATCAGAATGGACGAGATGGAAGAAAGTCCTTAAAGCCTGGGACACACTGGACAATTTTCAAATCTTAACCATCATGTGGGAGACCACAGACATAATGACAGTTTCAACTGATTTTTAGCATTATAATCCTCTGGACTGCGAGAACGCACACCTGTTGACTGTAGGAATGATTTCACAGTAAGACGAGATCTCACAGAGACTCGTGAGATCAAACGTGACTTGAGAAGAAAAACAAATGGAGGACAATCGACGTTGTCAGCTGGCTTTCCTTGAGTGTGTTCTGTTTTACAGTGAAAAACAAAGTAGAAAATAAAGAATATGAGTGATCTTCTTTCTCAATACTCCATTTTCGTGGCATGTTTGTGGCTGCCAAGTTTCAGCTAAACAAGCACGCAACATCCGGTAGGTGATGCTCGCTCACTCTCATTGGCTATCGCGGGTATCACGTCAGAGCCAGCCCGATCAAGAGTCGTAAATATCGACCAAAAAAAGAAACTGCAAATATAGTTTTTACAAAGCTTTTTATTAATGCTCATGCAATAATAGTGACAATTCAAATTAAAATGTAAAGTTTGGTTTTCATTTTATTTCCTCTTTTATTTTTCAATTATCGTTTTCATTTTCAAAGTCAACATGTATGTAAATTCCATGTAAATGAGTGGCCGGGGCTTCATCAAGTAAATGAGAGTGTCTGAGGGTGAATGAGTGTTATAACTATAATGTTGTGATCATATTGTATTCGAGACGAGTCACAATGGTAAAATCTGTAAGCCAGTGTTAGCTTTTGCGGGAAGCTGCCGCAGCCTTGGAACAATAAGAGCAGAACACCACAAGCCAGACTGTCCTAAAATATTTGTAACACAATTCTAAAACAATTATAGCCAGGGCTTGACATTATCATCCGCTATGCCGAGAGATGGCATAGGCCTACTGAATTATACATGCAGACACTCAAGCATAGGTTTTCCACAGCTGATTTTTTTATTCGGTTTTAAAGAGCTTCACTTTTTTTTTTTTAAATATGAAACATTGCATCCATTTTCTTTCTCAATTGTTTACGTTCACGTAAGCCATATGTGACTGTGCTTACGAGGATACAAGCTGAGAAAGGTATTTTAACATTATTTTGTGTGTATGTGTCCGTTCATGCACAAATAGAGGCAGAAAAGAACAGAATTCAGTGTGTGCACAGAAAACAGCATGTGAGTTTAGAAATGAGTTCTCTTTCCCGACTTCTTGTGCTCGGATGGCTTAAAGGATTAGTTCACTTTCAAATAAAATGTTCCTGATAATTTACTCACCCTCATGTCATCCAAGATGTTCATGTCTTTCTTTCTTCTGTCGAAAAGAAATTAAGGTTTTTGATAAAAACATTCCAGGATTATTCTTCTTATAGTGGACTTCAATTGCCTCCAGACGTTTGAAGGTCAAAATTACAATTTCAGTGCAGCTTCAAAGGGCTTTAAAAGATACCAGATGAGGAATAAGGGTCTTATCTAGCGAAACGATTGGTCATTTAAATTGTTTTTTTAAATGTACAGTATATGCTTTATATAAACAAATGATCGCCTTCCAAGTTTTTCCGACTGGCGCTGCATTTGTTCCATAAGTAGAATAGGGAAGGCGTAGGACATACAGTGTAAGCTTTTTGAAGAATACGAAAGTGCGGATTTCAACGATTTGGAGGCCACTGAAGTCCATTATAAGGAGAATAATCCCCGAATGTTTTCATCAAAAACCTTAATTTCTTTTCGACTGAATAAAGAAAGACATGAACATCTTGGATGACATGGGGGTGAGTAAATTATCAGGAAAATTTTATTTGAAAGTGAACTAATCCTTTAAAATGGCTTTTAATGTTTTAACTGACAGGACCTAAAACACATTCAAATTATAAACTTTCACTCTATGATGGTTAAACTTTGCAATTAATCCGAGAATCATGTGCGTTTCAAACTGTGGAGCCCGGTTCGTACGGATCAGAGATCAACTAGGATCCCTATACTTGACATCGCACATCCTGCGATGTGACTATCGTGGATGCGCACATCGTGAAATCTATGCTAAAGCAATTCATCATGCAGCCCTAAATGCAATAGTTCACCAAAGCATTCTTGTACCAGCTTTAATTGTATCTGAATGTCCTTTTGTTTGCATTGTAGCACATGGTGTGAATAAGCAGATTTCACTGGCCTTCAGCGGCTCTCATTATTTGAATGGCATGTTTCTGAAATACAGGAGTTAGGGATCCTTTTGTATTACACAATTAGTTTAAGCTTGTCAAGATGCACTAAAATGCAATTTCAATGCAACCCCAATTGCTTAATGCTCCCTTCCAAAAATAGTGTGGTGGTAAAAGCATTCAGTGGGCAAGTATACATGCTCAATAAATTGAACTACCAATATGTATTGACATGACCCTCCAGGCATACAAATCCCAATGATTATGTGGCTATATCTGGCCTTATGTGTTTGTATTGTGTATGTAGATGTGCAAATGTATTGTATAGCACTATGTAAAGCGACCTTGAGCTATGGAAAGGCGCTATATAAATAAAACTTCTTCTTCTTCTTCTTCTTCTTCTTCTTCAGTGATCTATTTTAAAAAGAAAAGTGGTAGCCTTGAAGTGATCAAAAGCTGCTATGAGAGCAAGAAGCACATATCAAGTGTGAACCTATAGGGAATGTTGAGGAATGTTTTTTCATAAAATAAAAAGGATTTATACAAAACAAGATAAAGAAAAACAATCTATATTTTTAGTTCCCGACAAAGGTTAACAGGTGTTTTTGGTGCAAGATCTCTTTCATGAGATCCTCTTCTTGGCCAGTATGTTTCTCCATGTCGTAAACTATGAGTGCAAGACTTCTAAACCATTTATATGGGCGTGATATTTAAATGATGATTGTTTTCAATGTCCGATCATTTACATTTACATTTATGCATTTGGCAGACGCTTTTATCCAAAGCGACTTACATTGCATTATACTATACATTTGTATCTGTGTATGTGCGATATATATATATATATATATATATATCATTCATATGATCTGCGGATGTTAGATTGATGAATGAGGCCCTTGGAGTCTTTAAATGGTGTATAGGCCTATCATAACCAACTTTTAAAGAGTTCAAACAACTTGGTTGGTAGGTTTTCACAATTTTAGTTCTGTTGAGTCATTTTTAGATTGTTATATTTATAATTTAGCCAGGACCTTTCCTTTCTTTACAAGTGCCTTTACAATCACACCTCTGCACTGGATAGCCTCCTTATCCTTTGAGCCCAAGGTGATGAGAAAAGTGATGGGCAGGATAAATCGCCCACTTTCTCATAGTATTGAATGTGAAGGATGTTGGGCTGACATATTAATAAAGGTGCTCAGAAGGGAAGAAAAGATATACACGAACATAAAAATATTCAAAGTTTTGGGGTAGGTAAGATTTTTAATGTTTTTGAAATAAGTCAGATTATTACAATTTAAAATAACTCTTTTCTATTTTAATGGTACATGGTTTATGTAATGGTTTTTGATAAACCAAAGGCCAATCATATCATTATGTGCCAACTTTTATTCAAATTCTGAATGGATTATATAGACTGTAGCCCTTTACAATCACTAAAAAGCTGTCACTCATCTCAGTTCTCAACCTCACAAAGTTCCACTATTTTCAATAAAGTTGTCTACACTGCACAATGAAACTCTTTTTTTACATCACGAAACTTTGTTAATGAGAGGATTTGCGAGCGCGCAGAACATAAACTCCGGTATTTTGACCGATGTGTGAATTCTAAACACCTCTGATTGGTCACTGCGTTCAAGAGCTCAACAAACATATCTGTAATTAGCTACATTGCTTATTTCATTTTTTATTTACAAAGTTATCACAAATCTTTTTGATTTTTTGATTTTTTATTATGGTGTATGTGTAGATTGATGTGAAAAAAGGAGCCTGGTCTCATTAGTAAAATGTACCTGTGGGAACGTTTTCGCGAGTCGCAAAATACATACCAATACGTACATATCACTGCAGTGCCGTTTTAGCTTGTTTTGATCTCTCATCTTTGAGCTCTTCTACCGTGACTCGTTTTTCCCCGGATTCATACCCAAGGCTTCCTCGTCCTAAGTCCAACTCTGTATCAGCTGAACTACTGAGCAAGCTTGTTATGTCAGAAAAGCTAAACATATGGAGCTGGTTAAGCGATGCAAAGTCCAAAATATATTCATTACAAATCGTGCACTTTGGTAAAAATAATTTTGAAGTCATAACATAATATTGTGCAAGGAGACGTAAAAACAAGTCTTTATTAATCCATAATGTGACCATGTAATTGTAACTGTGTATGAAATCGATTAAAAGCGCTTGCTGTTTTAACTGCCTCTAGTGTTCATGTTGGAAACTGCAGTGATATGTACGTATTGGTACGTATTTTTGCGACTGTCGAAAGTGTTCCCACAGGTACGTCTTTCCATGAGACCAGTTTGGAAAAAAGTATAATGTAAAACAAAAATGTGAAAAAAGTGAAAAAAATAAGCAATACTTTCACGAGGTACTGTAATATGTACATTTGTACTTTTTTTTTTCTTTTCTTTTTTTTTAAATTATGGCTTGCTTCCTTCCTGGATCTGAACTCACAGAGTTCATTTTAGTTGACAGGAAGGCAACAGGAAAACAGTCTTGTCAATGATAGGATTAGGCACACTAGGCCACTAAATCCTAAAACAGATTGAATTTTTCAATATAGGTCACAGAAACTACATCTTTGTATTGAGCCTTCCTTCACATAGAGACAGAGTTCATGTTCGGCTAAATTACGATCCCCTGGTAATTGAAAGACTTAATAGATGTGGCAATCAAGCTATTGATGTCAAGACGGTGTGGATATAAGAAGTCCCTCCTGATATCTACAATCACCTCTATGGTTTTCAGAGCCTTGATGATGTTGTTGTGTCTGCACCAGCTGTTCACCTTCTGTTTGTGAGCAGACTATGTGTCCAGTATTCTCTCATCTAAAATGTGCAGTCATTTATGTGGAAAGGATATATGTACCATATGTTTTCTCATCTTGTGTTGCTTTCTTTCGGTCAAATGAGTAGAAGCAAGGAGAAAAGTCCTTCTTAAAGGAGCCATATGCTCTTTTACAAAGTCTTGATTTTGTTTTTTGGCTCTAATGCATAGGTTTTCACATATTTTAAATTGGTGCAGCAACTCTTTTCCCAATCTGTCAGTAACGCTCTGTTTAGATCCTGTCTCTATGAAGCCCCTCCTTCTGAAAAGTGCACTGTGCTCTGGTCGGCTGGACCAGTGTGTTGTGATTGGTCAACCACTTTAAGCGTGTTTGAGAAATATCTCGGCCCTTACCATAATCGCAAACCTCAACACACATTTAAGTGATTATTTTGACATTTTTCCTCCTGAAAGAAAACTCAAGACTACAATTGAGGCATTTCAGAGAGTTCAGAAACAGTGCGCACTGATAGAGAATATGTTACGGTACAGAAGGGACGGAGGCAGATGTAAAACAAACAGTAGGGTTTATTGATACCAGCAGAGATAGACAGAAGTGCAGGTGAGTAATACGTGATGTAGAGTTGAAGATAGCAATGCTGAATGGTAATACTGTCCTTAATGTGGTTGTAGGAAGGAGGAATCTGGATGGCACTGGAGACTTGGAACACTGGAGACTTGGAACACTGGAGACTTGGAACACTGGAGACTTGGAACACTGGAGACTTGGAACACTGGAGACTTGGAACACTGGAGACGTGGAACACTGGAGACTTGGAACACTGGAGACTTGGAACACTGGAGACTTGGAACACTGGAGACTTGGAACACTGGAGACTTGGAACACTGGAGACTTGGAACACTCCCACACAGGAGGATTGGCACACGTTGGCACAACAGAAGATGTTGGAGACAGGTAAGTAGTTCGTCTGGAGTCCTTAGGGTAAGCATACAGTTATGTATGATACAACGAGACCGGACAGTGAGTGTGTGTGAGTGTTGGCTTCTTATACTGTGACTGATGAGTGCTGATGGGGTGCAGGTGCCGGTGATTAGTACTCAGGTGATTGAGTGCGCTGGGATTGAGTGAGGGTGGAGCCTGGCGTGTCTGTGACAGAATAACTTCTGTTGGAGTGTCTTTTTGCCTTTTAACTTTGCAGACCTTTTTTATACTCAAACAGCAACATTACATGCTAAACAAATTGATATAGGCCCTCTTTAAAAGAAGAGATGAAGGTTTCAAATGTCCATGCACATTGCTAAATATTAGTTTAAAGGTTTCTTTAAAAAAATCATGTAAGTTGCAATTTCTGTGAACCCTTCCCTCTGGAAACCTTCAAAGGCTTCACCCCAGGACCAACCTAAAAACCATCTGTATCTGGGTCATTCTATAATTAAGGACATTTGGCATTTGATAGTGAGAAGAAAAGCAGTAGTTTTTCCCCAAACAAAAATATAATCTTACATGTGAATTGTCTAAGATTTCAAAGTCTGCGCTAGTCATTTTGATAAGGCTTTGTCTTTGTTTTTTTTATTTTTATACATGAAAAGTCTTTAAAATAAGGAATTTGATTCAAGTTACATAATGTTTTAGAGGTTTGCCCCATAACACTGGACTCCTTTGATGCTGTTAGTTTAATGTGCACAAATATCTGCCCTGGAAAAGAGGTCGTAGGAAGGATCAATAATTAAATAAAATTCAAACTTTTTTTATGTGTGGTGCTTTTACAAATAGCTGCTTCAAAGCAACTTTACAAAGAAAAGTGCTTTACAATCCCCATTGTTCAAGCCAAAGTGGCGTAGGTGGTACAGAAAAAATCCATTTAAAATATGAAGGCTAGATAAGGATGAAATCTTAGGAGGAAACTTAGGCTTATTGTATTCTGTTGTATTTTCGGTCCATCCTGAATACATTTTTATCATTTATTTAGCTGATGACTACAATTGAGCAAAAGCACATACTATTTATCACTAAATTTTTGTAAATTACATGTAATTTTATAATTTTACCTGCATATTATAGGTTATGTTAAGAAAAAAAATTGTCTATTACAATGTAATCAGCTTAGAAACAAGATGAACACTGCAATATTACAGTAATATTAATAATGAATACTGAGACGCTAGTTGCGTTCCTTTGCGTTTTTTGCATATAGATGACAACATTGTCAAAATGATCCCCATTCAAACAGATCCGTGAAAACGACTAAAAACGCTGTATTACGCATGCCAGGCAATGTTACGCAAACATAGACTGAACACATACTGTGATATGCATGCACATGACATAAGCGTTTACACAAATTTTCATTTTTGTAGTTTACACGTAAACGATAATGTTTATCGTTCTCAAAAACTTGCACTTTGAAACACTTTTTCAAAAGTTTGCGTTTTCAGGCCCCCAAAACGCAGCTGTCGTGTTCTATTTTTAGAAGAAAAAAAAAAACTTTTGAAAACGGGTTTCAAATGGCAAGTTGTTGAAATGGATACCGTTATCATCTCATTGTCATAGTTGTCATGTAAACGTACCATTGGTGTTGACATGGAAATATCACACTGCTGGATGGCACGATTGACCAATCAATGTGTGAAGATAAGATTTTTGAGCCTGTTGGAAAGAATCTGTGATTTCAATTTAAACATTTGCAGTAGATCTTTAATCAGTCTGTTTTATTTTAGATATTTAGATAGTCACGTTATTCTCATGTTATTACCCCCAAATCTAAAGGCCATCTAATGGCCTGCCAGCAGAATACAGCATTTTTAGTTATTTTCATGGATTCGTATGAATGAGGATCGTTTTGTCAATGGTGTCATCTGTACGTGGAAAACTCAAAGAAAAAACTCAGTTTTAACCATATCGTTGTCATGTAAATGTACCCTTAAAGGTTCAAGTTTGAATCAAGCAGGGTTTTACTGTCTGATATCATAGGAGAACCTTTATAAATTCCACAAAGAATTTTGATTAGTTCTTCAGAAAAAAACACCTGCTGCTGCTGCTTTGAAGAACCCAGAAACAAATACATTTGTTCTAAAAACCTCTAATGAAACATCTTTTTTTTTTTTTTATAATTACAAGAAACATGAAGCCAACTAGAGCCTATTAAAGCCCAAAAAATTATTATTTGTGGAGAAAATGCTGCAGAGAACCAGCATCTTAAAGAACATAGAACATTGAACATTGCAGCTGCTACAGGTTTCCTCTCAGCTTTTTGTCTAACATGTTTTCTGTATTCTCAGGAACATGATAATTGCCATTAATGCAGGTTGCACATTTATTACAAGTCACTTAGAATCTGTTATAAATATGAATGTCTTAATATGAATCCATTACAATTTCTTTAGAACAGAATGGTTTGAAATCATCATAGTTGTTTAAACCTTTATCAGTAATATTCAACAAGTTGTGGCTCAATTATGGGCTGATGAAAAGAAACAAGGGATTGTAAATGAAAGCAATATGTTTATTACTGCTCCACATAAACCAAAACAGATAACATAATGACACACAATACAATATCATCAAATATCATGCAAAACAAAAGAAAATAACAGCTTGTCCTTTCTTCTTTTTCTCAAAAACACACAGTTGGTATCATGCATTTAAATAAGGATTTAACACTGTAACCTCTTCTTTAGATTAATGTCAACAGTTCATATAAATACCATATCACACATCATTTTCTCCATGTAATCTCTTAATCCCTCTCTTCAGCAAATATATGCATTGGACAAGAATGAGTAAATTAGGCAGACAATGCCTAAATACATTTTAAACACATCAGGCACTGTTTCTACTGAACTCAATGTGTACCTAATGTTTCCATTTGAATGGAATATGAAAGTGCAGCTGCGGTTCACTTAATGGCAACGTACTAGTATGTACATACGTGCAAGTGTATAGATCTTCACTTATGACAGATTGACAGAAGGCTCACTCCCCTTTCATTTTCCTTTTCAAGTACACTTCCTGGCAGGGCTATTACATTTACTGAGGTTGAAAATCTGGGTCATTAAGGCCTACATACACCCTGCAGTGACACGGCAAACACAAGAAGCACAACTAGAGGATGTCACGTGACTTTCTCAGAAATACGCTCTCAAACATATTATTACGCATGATTCAAGCACTGTCAGAACACATAACGTCACATCAACAGAGATCACAGTAATGAAGAAGTATTTTTATGGTGAAAAGTTAGTATATTATAGTAAATATGATGGGTTTTATTCTACCATTAAAATCATAAACTCACATGTGTGTAGGGCTGAACACGCGTGTACTGAGAACATGATAGCATTACGTCTGAACATGTGTTTCCAAAAAAAGGCTTGCTGTACACTATGGAAAATTCCACGCTGAAGACTGTAAAAGGACATTTCCAATAATATCTATAGTATTTATGTAAGGGCGTGTGCCTGAATATATAAGGAGACCTGGACAGAAATTCAGCAGCTGTCTCTGAGGCTGTCCTAGGTCTCCTAGCTGCTCCTTTATTGCAATAAAGTAAAACTTCTGGAATTAAAGATATTTAAGAAGTGATTTTTTAACAAAGTAGAAACCACAACAGTATTTACCTGACACTGAAATGAAAGAAAGCTTTACAGTTTGTCAGTCTCCAGTTGGACTTCAATATACCCTGTGACAAAAGAAGCACCTTCCCTGAGAAGAATGAAGTAAACACATTCATGACCTACTCATTCATCAATCAATTCTCATTTTAAAGCTAAAGAGTCATCCTTGTTGCAACTGCAAGGGACGTGACAGTATGTGTTGGCCACAGTGCAACCGTTTCTTCATAAACATTTGCCGGTTTTTGTATATGCATGCATGGTTTTATATTTTTGTATGTTTGAATAGACACTGAAGCATATGTTATTAAAGTCTTGACAGCATCTACAAATCAAGCATTATGTATGAACAGACTCATTTCAAAGGATTTTATAGGATGTTTCAAATACACATGACTGTTTAAAGGGTTAGTTCACCCAAACATTTCTGTCATTAATTACCCAAACCTGTAAGACCTTCGTTCATCTTCGGAACAATGCCTATGTGTGGTTCAGAAACCCTCAAATATATCTTAATTTGTGTTCTGAAGGTGAACGAAGGCCTTACGGGTTTGGGACGACATGATAGTGAGTACTTAATGACAGAAATTTCATTTTTGGGTGAACTAACCCTTCAAAAGTTGGTAAGTTTTTATGTTTTTGAAAGAAGTCTCTTATGCTCACCAAGGCTCCATTTATTTGATCTAAGAAAGAGTAATAACAGTAATGATTAAAAATATTGTTTTCTATTTCAATATATGCGATGCAAAGCTGAATTTTCAGCATCATTACTCCAGTCTTCAGTGTCACATGATCCTTCAGAAATTCTAATATGCAATAACATTTCTTTAAAAATGTAGAAAAAAAGTTGTGTTGTGTACATAATATATTTAATATAATTCTTATATATTTATTTGTTTATTTTAATTTTATTGGAAAACTGTCACAAAAAACCAACTAATTTTACTGTCATTTTGATCAATTTAATGCATCATGGCTGAATAAAAGTAATAATTTCTTTCAAAGAAAATTTTACTGACCTTAAACTTTTGAATAGTAGTGTATATAATAGTATGTTGTGACAACAAATATTACCGGTGTACATTTATCTTCCTATATTGTTGAAGAGTGGTTAGATTTACGGTAGGGTTGGGCTCAAAATGGAACACATTGTAAAATGTACAGTACAAATATATTCATAAAACAATACATAAAAAATTCAGAAGGATTTGTATGTTTAAGATGCTGCGCATATGTAAGTACTTTTAGATTGTAGATGCTGTCAATACATCCATTTTGCACATAACAGCCTATACTGTATGCGAACATACAAAAATGTATGTGTAAACGCCACATAAAGAGCTGTCCTTAGGGTGGTGCAACTAGCCCCACGGTGAACGGACCAAGGGGAGCCCCCCTCCCCCAAAGGGCAATCGCAAACAAACCAAGGGGGACCCCTTCCTCTAACTCGGGGCCCTGCCGAACGCTTCAGATGGCTGTGGCCACATACGAATAAATATGGATTCTTATAAGATCAGGCTGCCCTGTAATAGTACAGACTTTAAATAAAGGGCCTCTTGAGGCTGATTCTGAATCTATTCAATAAAAAGTCTACACATTAAATTATACCATCTTCAGAGACTGGGTTAAGATTCCTGAAAAGGTATGATTGAACGTTTCCAATTAACACCAGAAAATTATTCAAGAACCAATGTACATTAATTTGCATTTGTAATATCCACACAACTTATTTGTTTGAAGATGAAAGCAATTTCCTTACAAACAAGCAATTCAAGAGCAATGCCCTTTGTGATAGCAGGTGGAGATGCTGAACTACTTGGATTTGTATGAGAAGCAAAAAAAGAAAGAAAAACCCTTGATGTAAATGACATTTTCAACAAAAGCCACAAGAAGCAACGGTCTAATTAATCTGCAGAAAAAAAAAAATGTGATTGGCATATTTAGTAAAGTGCAAATGATTACAAAACTTAATCACCTGAATCAGGAAAACAGATGGGTATTAAATATAACGGAGTAATTTACACAGCTCATCAGTGAATGAATCAAAAGATGTGACAATTCGAAACAGTCTCGTGCTGTTGAGGAGAACAGGCAGGTATGTGCTGTTGTCTCATTGTTCTTGTGAGCAGCTAGACAGCCAGTACAAGGCCTGCCTTGTCACATCTGTATCTCTAATCAAATGACACTTTCAAGGATGGATTGGTAGGGTTGCCACTATTCCTTGTTTTTACTGTGAGCTGGCTTCTTATCTTCCCCACTCACCATATTCTTCACTGGATCAGCTCCTGGAGTCGTCTGGGTCACTCTTTTCATGCGAAACGGAGATGGTGAGCATTTCAATGAGCCCGTCATGATTGAGTTATTTTCTGACTCTGTGAGTACAGCCGCGTTGCGACAGTAACGCTTCAGTCCTTTGCGGAAATGGATGGTGAAGAGGCCATAAGTGATGGGATCCAGAATTGCATTAAAAAGTCCAAAAATAAACAGTATGTGAGTCAGTGAGTGAGAAACAGTCTCTTCTAAATCCTCAGGAAGGAACCAGTACCAGAGACCCAGCAAGTAGTACGGCGTCCAACAAACTATGAAAGACGTCACAATGACTATGCTCATTTTCAAAGTCCTCATACGGGCCTTTGGGATGTTGCTATTGGAACGCCGTAAGTGGATTTCCTTTGAAGATACTGTAAAAGCGAGAAGATTTTTATAAATGTGCAGTAAATATATGATGGTCCAAACACATTTTTTAAAGTTTACTGTACTTTAAAGGGACAGTTCACTCTTATATTAAATTTCTGTTATCATTTACCCACCCTCATGTCGTTCCAAAACTGTATGACTTTCGTCTGTGGAGCTCAAAAGCAGATATTCTGAAGAATCTTTCAACTGGATATTATGACTCCATATAATGAAAGACTGACATGACATAGTATGGCCAAAAAATTACTGTGACACTTTCTCAAAATATCTTCCGTTGTGTTTCACAGAAGAAAGAAAATAATAGGCCTACAGGTTGATCGGCATGAGTGAGAGTAAATGATGACGGAATATACATTTGGGGTTGAACTATCCCTTTAAGTAAATTTTTTCAAATATTTCTGCTTTATCAGAGTAATTTAGGGTGTGTTCACATCTGTAGTTCAGTTCACTTGGTTCGTTTGGTCCGTACCAAAAAGAATCTAGTCCTATACGCTTAGCGTTTACATTGGCATTTTGGACACTGAACCTAAAGATCCTGAACCTAAAGGCATAGGGATATGTTCACAACCTGTTTGGTTGGCTTTATGACTTATATTTCGAGACGGAATTTATCGAACATCCAAAACAATGCTGTGTGCTGGGCTAAATGGGCTAGCCTACATATGATGGTTTTTTAACCAGCTGAGAACTCGTGAAGAGCTTATGAAGAAAACAAGAAAAAACAGGTAGCCTATGTTTGAGCATTCTGTCCTTTATAGAGTCTGTGACCTCATGTCCCGATTTTTGTTCATTTAAATGTCTTTGGTCCGTGTTGCGTTCATATTTAATTTGAAGCGCACCACAGTTCGTTTGGAAGCATCTTTTCAGGGGTCTCGGTCTGCTTGTTTGGTGCGAACCAGGGTTCAAATGGCAGCATTCACACTTCAAATGAACCGCACTAGCAGAGCAATCGCACCAGGGTTAGTTTTAATCGAACCAAACCTGCCAAGTGAGAACAAACCCTTAATTTTGGGAAGTTTTTATTTCATTCCAATGCACAATATCTCACTTTTTACTCCATTACTACATTTCAGGAGAGCATGCCACTCATTGTTATTATAAGTGAAGAAATGAAGCCTGTTACATGAAGCTAGTTCAACAAACTCTGACTTTCTGGGTTTAGAGTTGACAAAAGCAAACAAATTCAACCCAGTTTAGATCAGGTTCTGCGGGTTCACAACACTCGCTTTAAATGTTCTTTGTCAATTAAGGGTTTGAACCAGAATTTATGATAAACTTAGTGTTGTCAAAAGTACCGACTTTGATACCAAGTCGGTACTGAAATTTAAAAAATGTGATGCTTTGAGCGCTGTTGAGCGGATTCGTAAACACCTCTGATTGGCCATTGTGTTCTCACGCTCAACATATATGCATGTCTGGGATTGGCTACAATGATCAACGCATGGCAGCGTTTGAACGCACATGGAAGTGTTTTGAAAGCAGGAGCGGGGCCGCTTGAAAGCAGGCGTCTATCAGCAGACTGGTCCGTGATATAGACACCTGCTTTCAAACACTCCCGTGTGTATCTGTGTAAGCGCCCGGTGAAGAGCGTCACTGATGATTATTTGCAACGTTTTTAAAGCGTTGATCATTGAAGCCATCACAGATATATCCGATGAGCCGTGAACACAATGGCCAATCCGAGGTGTTTACGAATGCACTCAACAGCGCTCAAAGCATCACATTTTAAAAATTTCAGTACTGACTAGGTACCGAAGTCGGTATTTTTGACAGCTCAATAGCATGTGCACCTGAGAGTGTCACAAATTGCATTGAATGATTCATCTGTGAATTTGACTGATTCGATTGCAGCCGTTAACAACTCACTGATTCGATGATCCGTCTGGAGCGAGATATACTTTGCCTGGAGTAATATTTTATCAGCGTATATCTACATTTCAATTTTAAACTTGACATTTCTAATGCTTAATATTTTGAACGCACTAATTAATGTGGTTATGGCGACATTAACACTGTATGCAACATTAGCCACCTTACAAATTTAGCCTCCACCTACTGTTTCCTTTGGTCATCCTTCGGGAGATCTCCACCAAGATCCTTGTGTAGCAGCAGATCATGATGGCCAGAGGTATCAGGAAGAGGCAAATGAAAGTGAACATATTGTAAATGGTCTCCTGCCAGTGTTTGACGAAGCTCCCACGGGTGGTGCACTGAGTGAAATTGGCTGGCACCGTGATGGTCACATTGTGAAAGAGAAACATCTGTTGGGGAATTGAGTGAATCAGCAGATTACAATCACACCTATTGTACTTGTTTAAAGGATTAGTTCACTTCAGAATTCAAATGTCCTGATAATTTACTCACCACCATGTCATCCAAGATGTTCATGTCTTTCTTTCTTCAGTCAAAAAAAAATTAAGGTTTTTGAGGAAAACATTCCATGATTTTTCTCCATATAGTGGACTTCAAGTTACCAATGGGTTGAAGGTCCAAATTGCAGTTTCAGTGCAGCTTCAAAGGGATCTACACGATCCCAGGAATAAGGGTCTTATGTAGCAAAACGATCGGCCATTTTCAAAAAAACAAATCAAACACTTTTTAACCACAAATGCTCATCTTGCACTGCTCTGCGATGCGCCATGCATTACGTAATCATGTTGGAAAGGTCACAAAG
The DNA here is from genome assembly GCA_003731715.1 of Anabarilius grahami. Lineage (NCBI taxonomy): Eukaryota > Metazoa > Chordata > Actinopteri > Cypriniformes > Xenocyprididae > Anabarilius > Anabarilius grahami. Next base: position 1,783,607 of record RJVU01048406.1, on the reverse strand, counting down.
CAAACATTAAAAAACCAAGTCAAACGGCCTTTACAAAAAAAAAAAGAAAAGGTAAAACAACAATGATTTTGAAGTTGGAGGAGAAAACAAGATTGAGTTTTTCGCCCTACTGCGGTACTTCTGCCTTCGTCATGCGTGACTTTCCAACATGATAACGTAATGCGTGGCACATCGCAGAGCTAGTGCAAGACGAGCATTTGTGGTTCAAAATTATACAATTTTTTTTATTTTTTTTGACTGATCATTTTGCTAGATAAGACCCTTATTCCTCGTCTGGTATCGTGTAGAGCCTTTTGAAGCTGCATTTAAACTTCAATTTGGACCTTCAACCCGTTGAACCCCAGTGAAGTCCACTATATGGAGAAAAATCCTGGAACATTTTCCTCAAAAACCTTAATTTCTTTTCAACGGAATAAAGAAAGACAAACATCTTAGATGACATGGGGGTGAGTAAATTATCAGGAAATTTGAATTCTGAAGTAAACTAATCATTTAATATGATCAAATACATTAAAAATGCATACTTATTAAACTTTCTAAACAAAAAAACGAAGGAATACAAATCAAGCGTATAGTTCTGGCAGGTCACTTTAGTCAAGCTCGCATCAGCTTACTCTCAGCTGATCCACGTCTACCTATAGGAATACAATGCCTATCACAGCATCCCTATAGTCCATTCAGTATTATCAGCAGCTTTATCGCATTGCTCAGGAGCTAACTACCCTCTCGTCCAGTCAGAATTTTCACCTTCTGATATTCCTCTTCAAATCAGACTCATTTTCTTTGTTATCGCTGCTCTCCCTGCTCTTATCCATGCTAGGATGCATAGATTGGCAGGGAGTTCTTGCCCAGAACAGAACCATACCACCAATCCAAACTGTATGCAAATTGTCAATCATCTTTGACAATAGAGGTCCTGACAGAATTATACACTAGGCTTGATTCAGAAGCTGTCAAAATGACAAATTGTTCTTTTGGAAAATTAGCCCTGAACTCTAAGTGACTGTTGTGTTCAGTGCTAAATGTTCTACACATCTAAAGCCAACTAATCAAGTGAACACTGTCAGCTGTGCAAATTAGACGTGGCATGTATCCCCTTCAGCAACAGGCTCAGCATTCAGTCAGTGTTCCCAGGATCAGCCTTTTACAGAACATTTCATAAATATGATGCCTGACTACATATTCTATCTACGACAAGGAGATTCTCAAATGACAAATGAAGACTGGCATACTGACATACAGGCTGAAGCCATATGTCTGTGTATGCCTCAGAAATGATTCACAAAAACAAATGACAACAAAATATCCGCTATAGCCCATTGTGACCTTGTATCTTCAACCATATCTTTCTGAAATTACCCCATTCAAGCACAATCTGCTGTCATAATATGTTTTACTGTGGAGTTTTGGTTCTTGTAAAATGCCCTCATTCTTTTACCTGGCTGACCCGTCATCAGCCTTCTCTGAACTTGAAAGCACACTGATTTTAAACGCTCTACTTCATCAGGAGGAGCAAATAAAGAGGTCTCAGCACTCATTACTTCCAACTGCAGTGTTTTCAAATGTGCACGCCTCCTCTGATTGAGAATCACCCCTTATTAACACTCATTCCACAGTAATTCTTGCTGCTTTCATCTTTATCGTTTCAGATATTGTAACTGAAGGTCGCAGAGTCTTTTCTTCTATATTAGGTTTGAATGTCATTTGTGAGCCGATTTAAGAAAATGTCAAATTGAAAAACATCTGATTGACCTACAAACTGCATAATTTATCTTTTGTGTGTGTGAGGTTCAGGTATACCCTACGTTATGGAAACAAAATATCCAAAACCTTTTTTTGGTCCCCATCAGGAAAACAGCTTATAAATCATACTAAGTGATGTTTTTTGAAAAGGTACAAATGCAGAACGTTTTCTGTGATGTGTAGGTTTAAGGGTAGATTCAGAAGATAGAATATACAGTTTGTACTGTATGGAAAGTCCCCATAAAACCTGAAAACCCAAAATGTGTGTGTGTGTATCTGTGTGTATTGGTAATGTTGAGTAATGTGTCTCCACGCAAGTCAGTGATTATGTTAAATCTGAGGTGAAATTAAAGGGCTGATGAGAGCGTGTACTGTAATTGCTGAACTAATCTAACATCTATGAATTTTACAACACTTTCTAGCTCTGATTCTAATTTTACAGCAGGTCTAGGGAGAATACTGAATACGAAACAAGATACTGATTTGAAACGTGGTTCAATATGATATAAAAGACAATCTGGCGAGGGAAAATACAGTAGCCTTCACAAAATACAACGATACATTAAAGGGATAGTTCACCCAAAATAAAAATTCTGTCATCCTTTACTCACCCTGATATTATTCCACACATGTATGCCTTTCTTTCTTTCGTGAAACACAAAAGAAGACAGTATGCAGAATGTTCACGCTGCTTTTTTCAGTATTATGAAAACGAATGATGATCTGAGATGGCCAAGATCTAAAAGCAGTACCATCCAAACAAGCATATATGGTTTCTTTGTGTGTGGGACACTAAGGCTCACCATTTCCTTCTGCCATGACTTTCATGTCTTTTATGATTATTTTAATATGCGCATATTCAAATTTGGTGCATTGTGACATGGAATATGGCATTAGTGACTTGTTTTCAAGCATGGTGTGAAGTGCCATTTAATGTAAATGAGATCTGAGACGGAATGAAGATTGTGACTAATGATTTAAATAATACACACACAAGCACCCATTTATATATTGTACTTGAAAATCCGATGGCTCAGTGAGGCCTGCATTGCCAGGAAGTTAATTTCCTTTTTCAATCCCCAGAAAGGTACTAAAAACATATTTAAAACAGTTCATGTGACTACAGTGGTTCAACCTTAAAATTATAAAGCGACGAGAATACTTTTTGTGCGCCAAAAAAAACTAAATAACGACTTTATTAAACAAAATCTAATGATGGCCGACTTCAAAACGCTGCTTCATGAAGCTTCAAAGCTTTACGAATATGTTTCGAATCAGTGATTCGGAGAGCCAAAGTCACGTGATTTCAGTAAACGAGGCTTCGTTACGTCATAAGTGTTTCGAAATTTCAATGGTTCGCGTGAGTTTGGCAGTTTGATACATGCTCCGAACCACTGATTTGAAACAAAAGATTTGAAGCTTCATGAAGCAGTGTTTTGAAATCGGCCATCACTAGATATTGTTGAATAAAGTTGTAATTCAGCTTTTTTTTTTTGGTGCAAAAAAAGTAATTTCACCGCTTTGTAATATCAAGGTTGAACCACTGTAGTCACATGAACATGAACAGTTTTAAATATGTTTTTATTACCTTTCTGGGCATTGAAAAAGTAAAATAACTTGCTGGCAAAGGAGGCCTCACTGAGCCATCGGATCTTATCAAAAATATCTTAATTTGTGTTCTGAAGATGAACGAAGGTCTTACGGGTTTGAAACGACATGAGGGTGAATAATTAATGACAGAAATTTCATTTTTGGGTGAACTAACCCTTTAACAAAAAGAGTAAAAATGGTCAAATACATTTTTCATTTAGAGTGAACGAATTTATAAGAGCAAATATGAATATTTCAAGTCTAAGCTCAAGAAGGCAAGTAGTTAAACCTCCTGTCGTTTTCATTTTGATCTCTCTACTTGATTCAGGGTGTTACGCCAGACTCTGGGGTTTCTTGCGACTTTGAGTAATGCCACACACCGAGATAAGACACAATGAAAAACATGAAAAATCACTCAAGCAGCTCCTCACCTGAGGGACAGAGAGCACAACGCTCATCGCCCAGGCCACGCTCAGCATTATTTTGTTCTTCTTCTTAGCCTTATTGATGGCCAGAGGGTTGAGAATGGCCGACTGCCTATCCAGGCTTATGACCACAGTCACAAATGCACAGGAGTACATAGCCACGAGCTTCAGAAACATTAACAATCTGCAAGCCAGATCCCCCGCCAACCACTGAACCGTAATGTTCCAAGCCGCATCCACTGGCATCACGATGAAAGTCACCAGCAGGTCGGCAACAGTGAGGTTCATGATTAAAATACGTACATGGGATTTGCGCTTGTTGTTGGTGCTGGCAGCCCACAACACGGCGAGGTTGCACACAGCTGACACTGCGCAAAGAGTGAAGGTAATTATCACCCTCACTTTCGCTGCCACGGAAAAGGTGGGCAGCTGCAATGCCGCTTCACCTGTGCTATTGTTACACGTGGGCAAGGTGTAGTCACAACTGCCGTTCAGAGCATCTGCAGTCAGCTGGTGAAACATGATGTTCTCAGATGTTGGAGAGCTGTCATTCATCACTGAAGAGCGAAAGCGTGTGATTGCTGCATTCGTTCCACTACCTGCTGCACAATGAGGTTTACAGACGATCCATGATGATTCCAGGGAAGGAGACAGTGCTGATAGTACCTGGAAAAGCTCCTTTATTTGATAGTTCTACAGTGGGATTTAAAACAAAAGAAAAGAAAAAGAAAACATTGAGCATTAATATGGATATTAAGTGTTTGTAGGAGTCTGATGCATTTCACAATTACAAAATTTGCCATTATAATTGGAAATAAATGTGCCATCATGACGATGTTCAAATGATGTTATGATGATAATATTTGAATATATATATACAGCTCTGGAAAAAATTAAGAGACCACTTAACATTGATTTCTGAACTTGGAGTGGTCTCTTAATTTTTTCCAGAGCTGTATATATATAT
>RJVU01048406.1:1743568-1775699 GCA_003731715.1 Anabarilius grahami | reverse complement strand
CTCAATTCAGCTTCAGAGGGTGTTGGAGACAGATCTGAGCTCCAGACTGAGTTGGCCCCATTTCCCAGCTACAGGGAACTGAGCTGTCTGGCACATCAACACGGCAACAAATACGGCCCTCACCTGTCTCCTCTCATTAAATCTTGCCATGTATAAACAAACACACAACCCCTCCTTCCCAAACACACTCAGGTATAGACATCCTGTCACCGGGGAGAATGGAAGAACTTATTAAACCCTCTCCACAGGTATAATATGCATTGCAAACTTGCTTAGAAAGCAATTGCAACCAGCTGAGAATTTGAATGACAGACTTTTATATCGGAAGATTACCTGCTATAAGAATGGGTGCTTTTGTAAATATTGTGTAGCTACTTTATCTTTCTTATCCTTATTTCCTATACAATATAAAGTTCCTCTTGCCCTCATTCAGAGAGGGCAGAGAAAGTTAATTTCCAGAAATCTCATAAAAGGAAAGTTACCCTTACAGCAATAGAGGAGCATAAATTGAAATGAACATTACTTCCCCTCACACTTCTATTGGGGAAGAGATTGCCCCAAGAGATATGTGCACTATTTTGGTCTGTTCAAAGAGAAAACTTAATCAATCCTTACTTTGTTAATAAAGTACAGAATGAAGAGTCATGCATGTTACATAGATCCATTTTTTCGCACAGCAGGAACTTACAAGTAGCCTATAGTTTTCATAGTCTCTGGAACGTTTTAATTTTTATTCAACAGTTAGTTCAGACCTCAAATTTGATTGGTCAAGATGTGTTCCAACAGCACTGGGACTTTTCACATTTTTGCATCAGTCTGTGCAGTTAGTTGTGGGGAGTTTCAGTGACTTCCTTTGCATCCAGCTAACAAAAAAACAAAACAAAACAAAACTGTGCTATCATTTTGCAAGTATCATAGGAACATTACTTTTGAAAAAAAAGTAGTAATGTTTAAAAAACAGACAAATGTCCAACTAAAATGTTTCAGATAAAAACATACCATGAATGGTGTACAAGTAACATTGTTGTGCTCATGTTTTGATAGTGTTATTAAAGGGATAGTTCTCTCAAAAATGAAAATGCTGTCATTAATTACTCACTCTCATGTCTTTCCAAATGAAATCTGAGAGATTTCTGTCCCTCCATATATGCAACTACCAGTTTGATGCTTCAAAAAAGTTGGTAAAAAGATCGTACAACTAATCCATATGAATTGAGCGGTTTAGTCCAAATTTTCTGAATAGACACCATTACTTTATATGATGAAAAGATTTAACAGCTTTTTTTCTAAAAAATCATCCATTTCGTATGATTCACATTAGGGCTGCACAAGTAATTGCAATTTAATCGCAATTAAACCGCACGCAATTTGGCAAAGGCTGTGATTATTTAATGCGCAGCTTGTCAGAGCTTCACGGCTCTGTGATCAGTAGTAAATGCTTCTCCATCTGAAAGCCAGAGGGCCCTTTCGCACAGAAACTGCAAATATGATCTGCACGGACCGTTGGCTGAAGGTCTGATGCATATGGCACACTTATCTGGAAACACTTCAGCAGTATCGAAGTCGTCATCTGGTTGGTTGAATTCTACAGGATGTCCGGGAGACGTGTGTGTTGCGTTCTTTAATGGTCCGCTTGGAAACAAATGCCGTGACGCGTCAGTCAAACGTCCTCTTGGGCTGTCTTTAGCCATCAGTCTGAAGGTCTGGCTACGCAAGACTAGTCATTCCAGGAACTCCCATTCTATTGCTTTGATTGATTAAACATGACTAATAAACACACGACTGCTTTATTCTGTGTAAGCAGCCACATCATCTCGCAGAAGGACGCTCAACTGTCGTTATGAAGTGAGTTTGGACTAAAAACATGTTATTAAATGTTGTCTTTTGTTGGACAAGATGTTAATAAATTCTTCTCATGTCTGGAAAGATGTTTGATGCGTGTTGTTTTTTCTAATGCACATTATATGTGGCTCAAACTCGCAGTGCTTTCAGAAGGATTAGCATTTGGAGCCATACTTAATCGCAGTCTTTGTGATTTCGTAATCGCACTAAGCCAAATCGTTTAAGTGCGATTTCAATGTTATTTTTCTAATCGCACGATTAATCGTACAGCCCTAATTCACATAATAAAAATTCAAACAAAACCTAGTAAAATAGTTACGCTTTTCTGTGAAACCAGTAGGCGGCTACATTGTTGCACCAGTAGGTGGAGACAAGAGACAATTCTTAAAGACCCACTGAAGTGCCACTGTGTTGACATTATTTCCAATGAAATAGGAAGACAGGGCAGGATATCTAGAAGCTCCTCCCCTTTTTCTAAACAGCTAAAAGCGTTTAGTCTAGATCACAGCTCGGCCAGAGCCGTTGAGCTCGTAAAACCCAATTTTCCTCATAATTTCTAACCGTTTCTCCTCCATATTGCTTTGAAATATAAATTTTTTTTGAAGAATTTAAATGTTTCGTGGTCTGTGCCAACTCGCGCATACGATCCGCTCTGTGCTCTTGTGTCTCTGGACCGGGGCAGACTGTGCTCGCGCTGCAGTAGTTCACGTAACACTACCGTGAAAACTGACTTCATTCGCGTCAATGGAAGCATATTTACACTGTATGAATTGTTCCCTATCCCATAGTGCAGTGGTTCCCAACCATGTTCCTGGAGGCCCCCCAACACTGCACATTTTGCAGTCTCCTTTGTCTGACACATCCATTTCAGGTCTTGGAGTCTCTACTAATAAGCTGATGACTTGAATCAGGTGTGTTTGATTAGGGAGACAAGCAAAATATGCAGTGTTGGGGGGCCTCCAGAATGTAGTTGGGAACCACTGACCTAGTGCACTATTTGCAATTCACCATACAGAAACAAGTAAATGTGTGAACAAATTAACAATTTTAGCCGCAGCTTCAACATCTGTTTATAGTGCAGGAGGGGGCAGGACTTCAGATTCTAGAGAGGAATTGAGTTGACAGAAGATTTGATGAGAAGCTGTAGTCCACTGTGATGCCATGAAAATCCGTGATCCATTTTAGTGGAAGTGAGAGACTGTAAGTTTCGAATGCTTATGTCTTCTATATGTGAATTTTGTCATTGTTTTGGAACACACCAGCTTATTCATAACCTTAAAGCTAACATATTCATACTAAAGGCTAAAAAACTAAAATTTTATTTCAGGGGGACTTTAATGAGTGAATCACTGAATCATTTATTTGACCAATTTTCTCAGTTTATTAAGGAACAAAACACCCAGTACTGGAACGGATCCGCTGTGGCTTTGTTTGGAACTATCTTATAGAGCAAAAACAAAGTAACTCCAAATTAACTTAATTTCTATTAAACTGATGTAAGCAATGTCACGCAATCCTACTGTGTCCTTATCACACTACTAACTTCTCAGGCTTTTTGCCTGATTTAACTGACTTTTTAAATTCAGTAATCTTGTGTATTAATGGCAGGTCCTGCATCCATAACACATTCTTTCTCATATACTGTGTGCATCAAATTCACACAATTAACCTGTAAAAGCAAACAATCCGGGAGTGTTTTACACAGAAGACAGACACGTTAGTTGCGCACATACAAATTTCATTCTCATTTCCTCATTACAGTTAGACCAACTGAGTCTGTTATGATATGTTTCAACAACAGAATTGTCTGAAATGAGGTTGACTTTTCATCCAGCTCCATTATTGTAGTAAAGGTAATTTCACAGTCCAATATTCTGGCATGTCCTTTGCACTAAAATAATGCTTGTTACCTCACTGTAAAAAATCAAAAGTTGAGAAAACTTAAAAGTTTAAGGCTACAAACTTCAGCAGATTTTTGAGTTTTCTCAACTTGTTTTATTCAGTTTATACAACAAAAAGATGAGAAAACTCAAAACCTCCCACAAAAACAAGTTGAGAAAACTAAAAAATCTGCTGAAGTTTGTTGCCTGTATAACATACTGTATAATAACTACATTAAATATAAACGTTTGGTTAACAAATCCTTAAAAGGGATGAAAGCGTATGGTCGTTGGCACAGAGGTGCATCTAATTTAACCGAGACTGCACAAATTTTTTATGCCTGAAAGTGAATTAATATACAGGTGTTGGTCATATTATTAGAATATCATCAAAAAGTTGATTTATTTCACTAATTCCATTTAAAAAGTGAAACTTGTATATTATATTCATTCATTACACACAGACTGATATATTTCAAATGTTTATTTCTTTTAATTTTGATGATTATAACTGACAACTAAGGAAAATCCCAAATTCAGTATCTCAGAAAATTAGAATATTACTTAAGACCAATACAAAGAAAGGATTTTTAGAAATCTTGGCCAACTGAAAAGCATGAACATGAAAAGTATGAGCATGTACAGCACTCAATACTTAGTTGGGGCACCTTTGGCCTGAATTACTGCAGCAATGCGGCGTGGCATGGAGTCGATCGGTCTGTGGCACTGCTCAGGTGTTATGAGAACCCAGGTTGCTCTGAGAGTGGCCTTCAGCTCTTCTGCATTGTTGGGTCTGGCATATCGCATCTTCCTCTTCACAATACCCCATAGGTTTTCTATGGGGTTAAGGTCAGGCGAGTTTGCTGGCCAATTAAGAACAGGGATACCATGTTCCTTAAACCAGGTACTGGTAGCTTTGGCACTGTGTGCAGGTGCCAAGTCCTGTTGGAAAATGAAATCTGCATCTCCATAAAGTTGGTCAGCAGCAGGAAGCATGAAGTGCTCTAAAAGTTCCTGGTATACAGCTGCGTTGACCTTGGACCTTAGAAAACACAGTGGACCAACACCAGCAGATGACATGGCACCCCAAACCATCACTGACTGTGGAAACTTTACACTGGACCTCAAGCAACGTGGATTGTGTGCCTCTCCTTTCTTCCTCCAGACTCTGGGACCCTGATTTCCAAAGGAAATGCAAAATTTACTTTCATCAGAGAACATAACTTTGGACCACTCAGCAGCAGTCCAGTCCTTTTTGTCTTTAGCCCAGGCGAGGCGCTTCTCACGCTGTCTGTTGTTCAAGAGTGGCTTGACACAAGGAATGCAACAGCTGAAACCCATGTCTTGCATACGTCTGTGCGTAGTGGTTCTTGAAGCACTGACTCCAGCTGCAGTCCACTCTTTTTGAATCTCCCCCCCATTTTTGAATGGGTTTTGCTTTACAATCCTCTCCAGGGTGCGGTTATCCCTATTGCTTGTACACTTTTTTCTACCACATCTTTTCCTTCCCTTCGCCTCTCTATTAATGTGCTTGGACACAGAGCTCTGTGAACAGCCAGCCTCTTTTGCAATGACCTTTTGTGTCTTGCCCTCCTTGTGCAAGGTGTCAATGGTCATCTTTTGGACAACTGTCAAGTCAGCAGTCTTCCCCATAATTGTGTAGCCTACAGAACTAGACTGAGAGACCATTTAAAGGCCTTTGCAGGTGTTTTGAGTTAATTAGCTGATTAGAGTGTGGCACCAGGTGTCTTCAATATTGAACCTTTTCACAATATTCTAATTTTCTGAGATACTGAATTTGGGCTTTTCCTTAGTTGTCAGTTATAATCATCAAAATTAAAAGAAATAAACATTTGAAATATATCAGTCTGTGTGTAATGAATGAATATAATATACAAGTTTCACTTTTTGAATGGAATTAGTGAAATAAATCAACTTTTTGATGATATTCTAATTATATGACCAGCACCTGTATATTATCTGCACTGCCTCTTTTTGCAGTTACCCCCCTCATGCCACACTTTAACATTCAACATGAAGAGCTCAAAGAAAAGCCAAAGTCGCTGGTTCTGAAATTATGTGTATGCCACTGTTGGACAACGTTACACACAATTTAAAGTCATATTTCATAATACTGGTTTTCAGTATTCACTGCCTTTCTCACCGCCTGGGTGAATACATGGCTGATGCACATTCTCATAAGCTCTTGTGTCCAAGGAAACAGAAATATTCAATGTTCACAAATATAAGCACTTATATACACACATTCACAAAGGAGTTATACAGGCGTTCATGTACACTGCCTAGGCAGAACATTAGGCTGATAAGCACATGGTACAGCATAAATAAGAGAACCCCTCCAGGCAGGACTGCATTTAATGGCCCACCAAAGTGCCTTGGAACGTGCAGCATTATTCAATGTGTTGAAGTAATTTCAACTGAAAAAGGAAGAAAGGGAGGGACATATCGAAAAGCTCCTCCTTTTTTAAAATAGCCAATAGCGTTTTGTTTTATAGCAGCTCGGCCAGAGCTGTTGAACTTGGTAAAACCTCAGTTAACATCTAATGTCTAACCATTTCTCCTCCTAATCTCTTCCGTATTGCTTTAAAATATAGCATTCTGTGGAGAATTCAAATAGGTCCGATATGTTTTGTGGTCTGCGCCAACTCGCGCATATAATCCGTTCTGTGCTATCGTGTCTGTGGACCGGAGCAGACTGTGTACGCATTGCGGAGGTTCGCTTGACACTAACATAAAACCAGACTTCATTTGCCCACTGAGAAGCATATTTACACTGTCTTAATCGTTCCCTATCCTCTATATAGTGCACTATGTGCCATTCACCATGTAGAAAATAGTAAATGTGTGAACAAGTGACCGATTTCAGCCGCAGCTTCAGCTTTTATTTATAATGTAGGGGGTGGGACGCTTTAGATTCTAGAGAGCATTTGATTGGACAGAAGATTTGATGAGAAGCTGAAGTGCACGGTGATGTCGTGAGAGACTATAAGTTTTGAATGCTTATATCTCCTAAATGCAAATTTTGTCATTGTTTTGAAACACACCAGCTTATTCAAAACCTTATGGCTAACATATTCATACTAAAAGCTAAAAAACTTAAATTTTGATTTCAGGGGGACTTTAATGAGTGAATCACTGAATCATTCATTTGACCAATTTGTTCAGTTTATTAAGGAACAAAACACCCAGTACTGGAACGGATCCGCTGTGGCTTTGTTTGAAACTATCTTAGGACAAAAACAAAGTAACTGGCAACATTGTGTCTAAAGTATAAGTTACTCCAAATGAATTTAACTTGTATTAAACTGATGTAATAATACGTTTATTTTAATAATAATAAGTTTATTTTATATAGCGCCTTTCTACAAACTCAAGGTCTCTGTACAATATTATAACAAAAATGACAACAGACAGGTAAACAATACAAAAACATCAAAGGCATAACACATAACATCATACAATCAGAAGTCAGAGAAGCAAGAAACAAAAAGATAAGTTTTAAGGTTGGTTTTGAAATCCTGTATTGATGATAGGTCTCGAATGTGCTTCGGAATGGAGTTCCAGAGTGATGGGGCAGAGATGTAAAATGCCCTACCACCAAATGATGCGAGTTTGTGACGTGGGATCAACAACTGACCAGTATCAGAAGATCTTAATGTGCGCATTAGAGAGTAGGTTTGAATGAGATCAGAAATATACTGGGGGGCAAAACCATGAAGTGCTTTGAATGTGATGAGGAGTATTTTGTATTGAATTCGGAAACAAACAGGTAGCCAATGGAGTCTGTGTAGAATGGGAGTAATGTGAGAAGATTTCTTTGAATAAGTGAGAACCCTAGCTGCAGAGTTTTGAATGTATTGGAGCTTATTAATTGTTGTGTTTGGTAAACCATAGAATAGAGAATTACAATAGTCGAGTCTGGAAGTAATGAAGGCATGAACCAGTGTCTCAGCATCATTGGTATGTAAGAAGGGACGTAAACGTGCAATATTACTGAGGTGAAAGAAGGCAGACTTAGTGAGTGAAGAAATGTGTGGAAGGAAGGAGAGTGATGAGTCGAAGATTATATCCAGGTTTTTAACGGAGGTGGAAGGTTGAACCAAGACTCCTGCAATGTTAACACTGTCAAGACAGAAACGAGATACAGATTTCGGTGAACCAACAATTAGTAGATGTGTTTTATCTGTGTTGAGTTTGAGAAAGTTACTGGTCATCCAGGTATTAATATCATGAATACAAGCAGATATGGAGTTGATGAGAGAAGGAGAATTGTGTTGAAAACGAATAAAGAGTTGGGTGTCGTCTGCATAGCAGTGGAAGTTGAAGCCATGATGACGGATAATGTTACGTAATGGGAGCATGTAGATGATGAACAGTAAAGGTCCAAGAACAGAACCCTGGGGAACACCGTGAGAAACAGGGGCAGTAGTTGACTTGGCTTGGTGAATAGAGATGTAATGCTGACGTTCAGACAGGTAAGAAATGAACCAGGATAGAGCAGTACCAGAAATACCAAGAGCAGAGAGTCATGAAATGAGAATACTATGAGAGATTGTGTCAAAAGCAGAGGAAAGATCTAACAGAATTAAAATGCTAATGGAGCCTGAGTCAGTGGCCATAAGGAGTTCATTGACAACCTTGAGAAGTGCTGTCTCAGTGCTGTGGTGAGTGCGAAAGCCGGATTGGAAACATTCGTAGATGTTGTGAGATGACAAAGAACATTGAAGTTGAGCAGCAACAACTTTTTCAAGCAGCTTTGAAAGAAATGGAAGGTTCGAGATTGGTCTGTAATTGACCATGTCAGAAGGATCGAGACCAGGTTTTTTTTAAGACAGGTGTAACAGCTGCAGTTTTTAATTCCAGAGGAACAACGCCAGTACTGAGTAGTTGAAAAATGAGAAGTGAAATAGGCAGTGAGATGACAGGTGCACAGTTTTTAAGTAAAGCAGTAGGAGCAGGGTCAAGACGACAGAAAGATGCATTTGATTTCTCGATTAGCTCAGAGATATAAGCAGGGGTTGGAGGGTTAAAGTCAGGAAGCAGTGTCACGCAATCCTACTGTGTTCTTATCCTACTGTGTCCTTTTTGCAGTTACCCCCCTCACGCCACACTTTAAGACCTCATTCAACATGAAGAGCTCAAAGAAAAGCCAAAGAGTCGTTGGTTCTGAAATTATGTGTATGTCACTGCTGGAAAACGTTACACACTATTTAATGTCATATTTCATAATACTGGTTTTCAATTTGCACTGCTTTTCTCACCTCCTGGGTGAATACATGGCTGATGCACATTCTCATAAGCTCTTGTGTCCAAGGAACCAGAAATATTCAATGTTCACAAATATAAGCACTTATATACACACATTCACAAAGGAGTTATACAGGCGTTCATGTACACTGCCTAGGCAGAACATTAGGCTGATAAGCACATGGTACAGCATAAATAAGAGAACTCCTCCAGGCAGGACTGCATTTAAAGGCCCACCGAAGTGCCTTGGAACGTGCAGCATTATTCAATGTGTTGAAGTAATTTCAACTGAAACAGGAAGACAGGGAGGGACATATCGAACAGCTCCTCCTATTTTAAAATAGCCAGTAGCGTTTTGTTTATAGCAGCTCGGCCAGAACTGTTGAGCTTGGTAAAACCTCAGTTAACATCTAATGTCTAACCATTTCTCCTCCTAATTTCTTCCGTATTGCTTAAAAATGTAGCATTCTGTGCAGAATTCAAATAGGTCCGATACGTTTTGTGGTCTGCGCCGACTCGCGCATATAATCCGTTCTGTGCTATCATGTCTGTGGACCGGAGCAGACTGTGTACGGATTGCGGAGGTTCGCTTGACACTAACATAAAACCAGACTTCATTTGCCCAATGGAAAGCGTATTTACACTGTCTTAATCGTTCCCTATCCCCTATATAGTGCACTATGTGCCATTCACCATGTAGAAAATAGTAAATGTGTGAACAAGTGACCGATTTCAGCTGCAGCTTTAGCTTTTATTTATAATGTAGGGGGTGGGACGCTTTAGATTCTAGAGAGCATTTGATTGGACAGAAGATTTGATGAAAAGCTGAAGTGCACGGTGATGTCATTAAAGTCTGTGATCCATTTTAGTGGAAGTGAGAGACTATAAGTTTTGAATGCTTACATCTCCTAAATGCAAATTGTTGTCATTGTTTTGAAACACACCAGGTTATTCAAAACCTTATGGCTAACATATTCATACTAAAAGCTAAAAAACTAAAATTTTGATTTCAGGGGGACTTTAAAAGATTAGTTCACTTTCAAATAAAAATCAGCACAAGCTTTAAACTGGCGTTGCGTCAGTTACACTTTTTCCGTAAGTTGAATAGGGAAGGCTATTAGCGTAGGACGTAGCGTAAGCATTTTGAAGTGCAAGAATTTTACACTTTCTTTCTTCGTACGTTTAATACGGAAGGCGGTCTGGCAGAAGCAAGATATATTACTTCATAACTTGTTAAAAATTGATTTTTTTTTACACAAACGCATCGCTTCACTTCAGAAGGCCTTTATTAACCCCCTGGAGCCGTGTGGAGTATGTTTATGATGGATGAATGTGAATGGAAGCACTTTCTTCAGCTCATACTCGTGACCCCTGTTCACTGCCATTATAAAGATCAGATGCGTCAGGATATTTATTAATGTATTTCCGAGAGTGTTTATCAGAAAGAAGAAAGTCATATACACCTAGAATGGCTTGAGGGTGAGTAAAGCTTGGGCTAATTTTCATTTGAAAGTGAACTAATCCTTTAATAAAGGATAAGGAGCACTCAATCACAGCCTAAGATTTTTGGCCGTGAATTCGCATGTGACACAATTTGATTGTAGAAACAAATAACTTCCTGAATGGCTCCCCCTTGCTTAAATTGCTGTTTGTGAAGCTCACAGTGCGCAGAGTGTTTTTTTAGAGCCTGGGATACAAAGGTGATGGTTAAATTCTCAGGTAATTTTTTTAAAAGCTGTACTTTCATGGCTTTTAGCAATTATCCTCAAGTGTTTTTTTTTCTTTCAGTTTCAGTGAGAATCACAATGCTCAACACAATATATTTGCTATTTATGACACCAAGGCATATGAAATTCTGTCTTATTCTGCTCTATGTATACTCATTAATTAATTACCTCATGTTGTTATGGAAACCGAAATATCAAAGTACTAACTATTAAATGTCCTTTTATCTGATATGTTGTTGATCAGATCTAGCTATTGGTATTAAAATTTACACTTTAGCTCAACAACAAGTTATGACCAATTCATGAGGAATGCTGGAATATACAGTACTGTGCAAAAGTCTTTGGCACATCAGTAGTTTCACCCCCCCAAAAAGGTTTTAAGCCAGTTATTTATATCTTTTGCTGTAGTGTGTCAGTAGGAAATATCAGTTCACTTTCCAAACATTCATTTTGCCTCCAAGACACTTGAAGAAACCTTCCTCCAAAGCTACCTGAAAAATGATGTGCAAGTGTACCTGGACAAAAGCTGTTTTAAACGCAAAGGGAGGTCACACCAAATATTGATTTGATTTAGTTAATAGAAGTAAATTGATAAATAAAATCTATTTATGACAGTATTTTTGAAAGCATCCTCTCTTTACAGCATTAAGTGCCTAAAACTCTTCACAGTACTGTATCTTTTCAAGTTGGTTTCTTCAAGCGTCTTGGAGACATGGCCACAGTTCTTCTGGATTTACATTTACATTTACATTTATGCATTTGGCAGACGCTTTTATCCAAAGCGACTTACATTGCATTATCCTTCACATTTGTATCCGAGTATGTGCAATCCCTGGGATCGAACCCATGACCTTGGCATTGCTAGTGCCATGCTCTAACCACTGAGCTACAGGAAAGCTGGATTTAGTCTGTCTCAGTTTCATCTGTTTTTTCATGTAATCACAGACAGACTCAATGATGGTAAGATCAGATCTCAGTGTGGAGCACCGCCTGTTCTCAGACTCCTTGTGCATTCAAAAATATCACTGGATAATTACAATTAATGGCAAAATGAATGTTTAGAAATGTAAACTGAAATTTCCTACTGACACACTACAGCAAAATATATAAATAACTGGCTTAAAACCATTTTTTGGGGGGTGAAAATACTGACATGCCTAAGACTTTTGCAAAGCAAATGAAGCCTGACTCTATCTTGTTGGTGGTATGGAAATGAACACCAGGAGGAAGTGGAGAGCAGTCAAGTAGGCTGAAACATGTTTTCCAAGAGGCTAGATGCACCTCCATATGTTTTGAGGTACATATACAGAGAAGTGTGCTGGCAGGTGTGGAGTAGGTCAACAACACCAGCAGGATAGTGTGAATGTGGCATCCAAGTGCATTAATCAAGTGTTGATTCAGTCCATCTGTGATGCACCTCTTCTATTCTGAAAGCTGAGAGAGGTTTGGCACCATGGTGAGGTGTTGGATGTAACGCCTGAGACAATTGGCTAAAGTGTGACTCAAAATAAGCACAAAACATAGCAAAACCTTTGTGAGAGCAAAGACCGCAGCCTGAGTGAAGAAAAAACAATCAGCTTTCTTGAAACAAGTACAAGAAGACTATTTAAAAATAAATAAAAAATTAAAGAATTAAAGTAAATGTAAAGTTTTTTTTCTTTTTTCTTAGGTTTTAAAGATATTTCTAAAGCCCAAAGTATACTTCACCTTTTATGCGTATGCGAGGGTCAGCGTACAGTGCGCATGGCGTGAATTTCGTCATCAGAAGAGTATTCGCGTACTGTACGTGCACCGCCGGATTTTTGTAATCGCATGTACTTGTACAGTTCTCTGACTCGTGCACATGCGCATTTAATTTTTTTTTGTTGTTGCAGTAATTAGTTTATCCACAAGGTGGCA
Organism: Anabarilius grahami; assembly: GCA_003731715.1. Classification (NCBI taxonomy): domain Eukaryota; kingdom Metazoa; phylum Chordata; class Actinopteri; order Cypriniformes; family Xenocyprididae; genus Anabarilius; species Anabarilius grahami. The sequence continues at coordinate 1,763,083 of RJVU01048406.1, read as the reverse complement.
ACCGTGCCCTGGGGCCATTGATTCACAAGGTAGTCAAAGAAAAACTGCATAAACAGAACAGAACGGAACGCATGCAAGCTACAGCGACAATGGAGGCCTATGTGGACAGCAGATTGTGTGAAGAGGTTAGAAAGTACCCTTGTTTGAACAACTCTAGCATGCAAGAATACATATATATTTACATGGGTTGTAACTCGTGGCGAGAGATTGCTCAAAACTGCACGTGTCAAATGCCTGTGTATGCGCACAAGTCAAGTGAAGTATGCTTTGCAAGGCTGTGTGTTCGACTGTGCATGTACACTAGCATAAAAAACGAGGTATACCTGGGGCTTTAGGAAGCATGTGACTTTACAGTATCTTCTTTATTTTTTGTAATTATGACTCCATATCTCACAAATACAACTTTAAATCTCAATGTGACTTTTTATCTATCATTAAGCTTTTATCTAGCACATATTTTTCATAATTGTAAATTATTTCTTTTCTATTAAATCTCAGTTATCTGATGGTATATCTGCTGTGATTTAAAATATGCTTTAAACATTCCTTTTTGTATGGAAGCCTGCAACTTTATATCTCACGAGGCGACTTATAGTATCTTTCAATTGACCCTTCGCGTTAGTTTGATTGACAGGCGATCTAACCAATCATTACGCCAAATTCTCCATTTTGTCCGACAAAGCAGTCAGGGGAGTTAGTAGATTAAAGTTGGTGGACTTGAACTTGAAAAATTATGTGTACTGACGTCTTTCTGTCGTTGAGATGTGGTTCATTCATGTTTATTTGATGCGATAAATTAACTAGTAAGAAGAGATGATCGGTTCATGAGCCGCTTGATCTGAGGAGCTACAGCGATCTGTCATGACACATTAAAGAGCCACAAAACGGTATTTATGAATTTCTTTAAAAATGTTAAAATTTTAAATTTGAGACTTTGTTTCATATCAAAAGTAACCTGCTCTGTCTTGTCTGCTGATACGTTATCAGTGTCCTCTTTGCTCCGTGATGTATTTTTCACTGTGAGAACATGATGTGTGGCGTGAGAGCGGCATGGCTTGTCGGACATAGCAACAGTAACTAAAGGAGGCGAGTCTTTGCGAATGGTCTATTGATACTTCATTTCTCGTAATTGTGACTTCATATCTCACTGTTTCTGTCGTGTTGTTTTGCTTATCTTGCCTTTGTCTGTATATACCCTGTTTTCCCTTGGTTTCTGGATTTTCTGTTTTTGCCTTCATCTTATATTATTGGATTTACTTTAGTTATGTTTTGTTAATGTTATCTGACTGCATTTGAATCCTGCTCTCTATTGTTTCTGAACCATCTGACATTACACTCTCAAATGCAACTGTATATCTCACAATGTGACTTTATGTGTGTTACATGAGGTTTCTGTCTTACCTAGTTCTTGTTTCCTTTGTCCCTGTTCATTAGTTGTCATGGTTTGTTTGTCTCTATTTGTTTCCATGGTTACTCATTTGTTAATTGATTTACCCTACCTGTTCCTTGTTTTCTCCCTTCACTGAGTCTGTATTTATAGCATTCATTTTCAGTTGTTTATTGGCTCATTCTCGTCACTCTATAGTCATCTCCTGCGCCTTTGTTGTTTTGGTTAAATTGTGAATAAACATGACCCCTGCGATTAGATCCTTCCGAAAACTCATCCTTTCTTGCAATGACTGATGCAATTGTAAATTATTTTTTATTTTAAGATCACAATAAAAATGACCAGTTACGTTGTTGTTTTTACTCCGAATTAGAATGGGCTTTCTTACATAATTTTTTTTTTCAATTTTAGTCTGTGACTATATTTCTCATAATTGTGATTTACGAGAAATACAGTCACAATATCTCGCAAAAAAAACTTTTTTATCTCACACTAACTTTATATGTCGCAATGGCCCTTTTTTATCTAGTGGTTGCAACTGTATTTCTTATAATTGCAAATTAATTATAGTAATTAGTTCTTATTTTAAGCTCACAATTAAATCGCACAATTACAGTTTTTATTTTTACAGTGATTTAGAAACAGACTTTTCATACTTTACACATCTGTTATGAACATTTCAGGTTTATAGACTTCTGTGTGGTGCATCAAGATGCTTAAGGGGGAAAAAATCCCATTTAAATAATCTTTAATTTGATCTTGCACCACAGCAGAATGGGAAATAATAAATGAGGGGTGAATGCATCATAGAAATTAACACATGGACGTTATACTTGCATAATATTACAAGTGACAGGTACACAGACACAAGAGGATAATAATGAGTACCAAGCCATGTCAAAGGTGCTGATGATGTAGAAGGTATTCGGTCCACCTACACAGAGAACTTGTAATGGAGTTTGTGCATATGAGATGTATTTTTCATCTTGTCTTATAATGGTGGGGTCAAAGAGGAACACATTCTGAATTGTTGAAGTGCACTGCTCATTGGGCTAACAAGCAGGAAAAACAAACAGTAAGAAGACTAAAATGTGAAATGTACGGCTAACTGCTATAACAAGCAGCATAACAAGCACAATCAGAAGCAGGGACTGTGAATGGCATGAATGACAGCTCTAAAGTAAATTATTTACAACTGCCATTATACCATAGAGCTCACAAAGCAGATCTGCCATCACAAGAATAAATTGCATTTTAAAATGTTTTTATCAAATAAATGTAGCCTTGGAAAGCATAAAATACTTTTTTTAAAGGTGCAGTGTGTAAATTTTAGTGGCATCTAGCGGTGAGGACGAACTAGCTGCGCACACCACTCGCACCCCTTCCTTTCGGAGAAGCTACGGTGGCCGTCTGGCCGACATGTCGTAGTCTGAGAGAGCAGAGAGTAGCTTATGTTAAGCAATGAGGTTACTTCCTTCTTAGATCCTCCCAAATTATACACATTGCACCTTTAAAAACACAAAAAAATGTATATATGTATGTGTTGTATATATGGTTTATGAGTAGGGATGGGTATCGAGAACTGGTTCTATTGGTTACAAATTTCCAAGAACTGGTGATTCGATAAGAAACGTGCTTTTCGATTCTGCCTATTGGTTCCTGTGTGTGCATTTTAATGTGATTTTAAACCATTCAAGCGCAAGAAGACTCACACGCTGTTTTCTCTGATTCGTGCTCTGTTTTCTGTGCTGCACACACATCCAAAACGAGCGCACAGAAAGCCGCCTCTCATGCCGTGTAGTATGCGATATTGAACTGAATTCTCTTCCACGTCTTTTTGCACTTGAAAGAACAAATACACACAAAACTATGTCAAAATATTCTCGCAAACATGGTCGGTTATGTTTATGTAGTGAACATAAACAGTTGACAAAAAAAACGCATGTGTAACAGTATATTGGATCCGTGCAGCTCTTAAAGTGACAGCAACCTAATATTCCTGCTGCAGTCTCTATAATAATGTTAATCAAACAACAAAAGACAAAGAAAATTCACTCACTGTTCTTGACTGAATAACTTTTGTAACTATATTTGTAATGGAGCCTATATTTTATATATAAAGTGTAGTGTTATTTTAAATTTGATTACAGTTTCTATACCTGAATACCTGAAAATCTTAAATAACTTTATTTCAATCGTATCTTTGTTCAGTTGTATTTAATTTTGCAATTGCTAATTTATTTGTTCTTTATTAATTACTGAGTGTTTACTTGTCTTTAATAATGCTTGATATTTATATTAGTTAGCCTAGTTGTTCTTGCTATGGTATTTTTGATCCATATAGGCAAAAGTTCCTTGTGTAAGTGTTCTGTAGCCTGTTGATTTTTATTCATAGTATTTAGCCACTATGAAATGTTTTGCAATAAGACTTAGAATAAATGTGAATGATATCTAAGTTTGTTTTTTACCTTTTTGGAATCAAAATGATTATATTACAACATAAACATGATTTATGAGGACACTTTCCGTATCCTCGTTAACCTAATGGCTTGAAAACAATTCCAAGGTTTTCTGTGATGGGTAGGTTTAGGGGTAGGGTCAGTGTATATATAGTGTGTACAGTATAAAAACCATTATGCCTATGGAGAGTCCCCATAAACCACATATACAAGTGTGTGTGTTTTAATCATCAGCTTTTGCACACTAGATTTAGTTAGGAAAGCAGTAGCAAAACATCAAACTAGAATCAAATAATCATATAATTAAAACTGTGGGTTAATTAAAATATTGTGTGATTTGGCTGAGACAAGCTCACAGTCTGCATTCCAGTTCATTTAATTGGGCTCACTTCTCATTGTAATGCTAAAACAAGAAAAGACTTCTCTCAGATGAAGGCTGCCACAAAGTCAGGTCCACGAAAACATGTACATCCATGAAAAAAAAAATATATATATATATATTTTAGCGCTTCAAACTTCTTGTGATGTCCTCTGAGTTTGTCAAACTCAGATGTCCACAAGTGAAAATATGGAGTGAAAACACCGGAGAGCTGCTTAATAGTAGAAACTGAAGTGTACTTCTCATTTAAAGCAACACAAACATGTTTTTCATGTTTAATATTGTAAAGCTGTTTGGTTTAAAGCAATCTATTGTATAAAGTGCTATATAAATAAATGTGACGTGACTTTACTTGACTGGAGTGCTGAATTGCAGAGCTGGTTCAAACATCCACATCGCTATGCTTTCTTAACTGCAGCTTTCTTACCTGTCATTTTAGTTGTGTTTACTTTGTTATTGAGAGGAAAGCGCGCTGCACATATTTACATATTCATCTAAACGTCGCTCTCGGCAGCGTGGACAGCGTTGGGATGTTTGCTAACAGTATATCACTGCAAAGGTGTTTCAAACTTCATTTTACCCCTTAACAAAGAACAAAACAAAAACTATAAAAAACCTTTGCTGTGGGTATATCGGTGCCTCAGTGCTAAACTAATGAAGAGTTTTTGGCACAGAATTGCTTTCCGGAGTGGTTTGGATAGAGGATGTTTATACCTTTCAACAAGGACTGCCACTCAGTATGTTTGTGTGACCAATTACTTTGTGTCTCATATCCACTTCTCAATAACAGCACTTACAGTTGACCAGCACAGCTCTATGAGGCCAGAAATGTGTGGGGAAGGTGCATCCCATTATAGAGTCATGTTGAAAATCTTTCAGCTCTTTCGTAATTTCATTCATTAACAGTGCATTCCAGAGGGAGAACAATCATGTTTTTACATGTTGTGTCATTCCAAACAGAAGTGGTTAAAAATAACTACTTCAGAGCCTTTCATAGCATCTTTATTTGGAAAACCACACCAGGCTCACAGTTTGCCTAATGCAGTGGTTCCCAAACATTTACTGCTTGGCCCCCCTTTTGTAGAGAGAAATATTTTCAATTTAAAATTTTTTATTTTGTGAAGTGGCGTCTTAACTTGTTCGATTTCATATTGTCTGAAGTTAATATTTTGAGGCAAACAACACGCTGTGGTCTCTCTTCATTACCCACAATCAGGGCTTGACATTAACATCCACCAAATGTGGGGGGATTTCAGCAGTGGCGTGTAACACAGTTACTCCTACTAGTCACTTTCGTGGGTTAAATTTGATATATAATACAGTGGGTACGGAAAGTATTCAGACCCCCTTAAATTTTTCACTCTTTGTTATATTGCAGCCATTTGCTAAAATCATTTAAGTTCATTTTTTTTCCTCATTAATGTACACACAGCACCCCATATTGACAGAAAAACACTGAATTGTTGACATTTTTTGCAGATTTATTAAAAAAGAAAAACTGAAATATCACATGGTCCTAAGTATTCAGACCCTTTGCTGTGACACTCATATATTTAACTCAGGCGCTGTCCATTTCTTCTGATCATCCTTGAGATGGTTCTACACCTTCATTTGAGTCCAGCTGTGTTTGATTATACTGATTGGACTTGATTAGGAAAGCCACACACCTGTCTATATAAGACCTTACAGCTCACAGTGCATGTCAGAGCAAATGAGAATCATGAGGTCAAAGGAACTGCCTGAAGAGCTCAGAGACAGAATTGTGGCAAGGCACAGATCTGGCCAAGGTTACAGAAAAAATTCTGCTGCACTTAAGGTTCCTAAGAGCACAGTGGCCTCCATAATCCTTAAATGGAAGATGTTTGGGACGACCAGAACCCTTCCTAGAGCTGGCCGTCCGGCTAAACTGAGCTATCGGGGGAGAAGAGCCTTGGTGAGAGAGGTAAAGAAGAACCCAAAGATCACTGTGGCTGAGCTCCAGAGATGCAGTCGGGAGATTGGAGAAAGTTGTAGAAAGTCAACCATCACTGCAGCCCTCCACCAGTCGGGGCTTTATGGCAGAGTGGCCCGACGGAAGCCTCTCCTCAGTGCACATGAAAGCCTGCATGGAGTTTGCTAAAAAACACCTGAAGGACTCCAAGATGGTGAGAAATAAGATTCTCTGGTCTGATGAGACCAAGATAGAACTTTTTGGCCTTAATTCTAAGCGGTATGTGTGGAGAAAACCAGGCACTGCTCATCACCTGACAGTCCCAACAGTGAAGCATGGTGGTGGCAGCATCATGCTGTGGGGGTGTTTTTCAGCTGCAGGGACAGGACGACTGGTTGCAATCGAGGGAAAGATGAATGCGGCCAAGTACAGGGATATCCTGGACAAAAACCTTCTCCAGAGTGCTCAGGACCTCAGACTGGGCCGAAGGTTTACCTTCCAACAAGACAATGACCCTAAGCACACAGCTAAAATAACGAAGGAGTGGCTTCACAACAACTCCGTGACTGTTCTTGAATGGCCCAGCCAGAGCCCTGACATAACCCAATTGAGCATCTCTGGAGACCTAAAAATGGCTGTCCACCAACGTTTACCATCCAACCTGACAGAACTGGAGAGGATCTGCAAGGAGGAATGGCAGAGGATCCCCAAATCCAGGTGTGAAAAACTTGTTGCATCTTTCCCAAAAAGACTCATGGCTGTATTAGATCAAAAGGGTGCTTCTACTAAATACTGAGCAAAGGGTCTGAATACTTAAGACCATGTGATATTTCAGTTTTTCTTTTTTAATAAATCTGCAAAAATGTCAACAATTCTGTGTTTTTCTGTCAATATGGGGTGCTGTGTGTACATTAATGAGGAACAAAAAAAATTACTTAAATGATTTTAGCAAATGGCTGCAATATAACAAAGAGTGAAAAATTTAAGGGGGTCTGAATACTTTCCGTACCCACTGTATCTGCATTTTTATTTTCAATTGTAGTCTTTTAAAAAGGCATGTGAAATAATAAACTAAGTGCAATGTAGTGATGCCAAAAATATAGATTTTTCGATAGTGAAATATCTTAAAGGCTACCAATACTCATTCTCCACGATACCAGCTGCTCTTTCTCGCTCTCTCATCTCTTTGACAGCGAGTTGACACACAAACCCGCCTCCCCTCACTCACTCGTTTCATTTGCTCTGGATGAATATTGTTGGTGTTACAGGGCTTGAATTTTAGCGGGGGATTGTGTGTATTGCGTAAAATTTTACTTTGTTCCCGCAGATTTTGTTCTCGCAACCCAAAGTGCACGCACATAAAGCCATGTCTCAGTACTAAATGTAGTTCTTTTTTGCTGCTTATTGTGCTTAAATAGTCAAAAATACACACAAAATAATGTGAAAATGCTGGTCTTGGCGAGTATTCACATACAGTTAACACAGTCAGTTATGTTTTAAGTGAACTTAAACAGTTGAGAAAGAAAACACATATGTAACAGTATAATGGATCCGTATGTCAGGTCTTAAAGTGACAGCAGCCTAATATACCTGCTGCTATATTATGAGATAATATTAAAAATATCTATATGGCAGTTTTTCCCCATGAAATCAATGTCAAAATTGTGACCAGTGAAAATGCTGAGTGGCTGGTAACTTTGGAAAACCACTAGCTACAGTGGCTGGTGAGCAAAAAAGTTAATGTCAAGCCCTGCCCACCGTTGTATGGGTAAATCCAGGGGTGAGATATGCCTCATCACCTGCCTGCTCAAGCATCTACTGCGAGTCATCTTGAGGTAATAAAATGTCAAATTAATATTTTGTGTTCAATTATTTACTTATGTGGCAAGCAGCCTCATAATAAGTGGGGTAATTATGCAGTGGGGTCAATAAATTACCCTGAAGAGTTTTCTTTTACATAACAATCTGCTGACTGTACACTATCCCTAAGCCTTGCCGCACCCCCCTTNCCTCCCCCCCCCCCCAGTTTGGGAACCACTGGCCTAATGTAACATAAATTAAACCATCTGCATATATCTACTCACTCTGATTCCATAAACAAGCTGTGAAAACTTTAATCTCTGCAGTTTTATAAAGTTTTTATTTTTTAAGTGAATGAAGTGATGTGTAGCCAAGTATGGTGTCCCATACTCAGAAACATTTTTTCAGCCATTTTTTGCTGTGGCGCCAAGGGAGCAATTGGGGGTTAGGTGCCTTGCTCAAGGGCACCTCAATTGTGGGTAATGAGAGTGGAAGAGAGCACTGTTCATTCACTCCCCCCAACTAAATTTCCTGCTGGTACTGAGACTCAAACCCACGACCTTCGGGTTACAAGTCCAACTCTCTAACCATTAGGACACAACTGCCCCCTGTTTACCAACCTACCAATTGTTGAACTAACAAACTAGATGTTTGTGTATTTAAATGATAGATAGATAGATAGATAGTCATTTAGTAAGTAAGTAGCGGTGTAACCATACATGTATTCGTCCCGAACCGCCACGGTTCAGTTCATGCAGTTAGATGACGAATACAGTCAGTCACAGGCGATTCACACTACAATCCAGAAGGGGGCGCGCACAGTAATGCTTTTTAGCCTAACATATTTTAACCAGCATTAACCACCAATAATCGCAATAAGCTCAGTGTTTTGTTACTTTCAATAAGAAACAAAAGTGCCATCGTTCAAATTCTGTCCATTTTATCAGGAAATTCAAACTATAAATGCCGTTTTGACGCTTTTTGATGTGGCGTGACAGATCGCTGTATAGGCGCCTCAGTTTAAACAGCGCGAGTGAATGCGATCATCTCTTCCTCTGACAGAATGAACATGAAGGTATGTTGAAAGATACAGTACAACTTACTGAAACGTATCATATCTCGTTTAATCACTCAAACAGTGTTTCAACCACGGAAAGATGTCAATAAAACAGTTTGTAAACAATATATGTCACGTAGTATTACATTTACCTCAGAAAAGCCATTGAGTGTCAACAGCTTGTTAGTTTGCTAGAGAAATGAACTGTTTCGCTAAATATATGCACTATATTAGCCTATATATTAATTATATTTTACTTAACCAGTTAGTTAAGGCCTAAATAAATCCATCATGAAAACAAGTTATGACAGCCACTAAATGTTTATATTTTAACAACGAATTGGAGAAACAGAAGTTAATGCAAAAACTGCCTTATGTGTAATTTACATGTTTACAATACATACATTTTTTATTATTATTTGAGTGTTGATGATTATATCTAAAAATAAATAGCAACTGAATTTAATAATTTGGGCTCTGTTGTTAATTGTAACCTTTATTATAGTAATGTGCAAGTAAGGGCTCCCTAATACAGTAGTCAACATTTGAAGTGAAAAAAGTTAATCAAAGTTGTCCTAAGAACTAATTTGTCCTAAGAAGAAGGTTTTAGGACAACTTTGATGAAAGGTTTTGATCCACTTCAAATGTTGACTACTATAGTTTACAGCATTAGCAGAAATATATATTTTTTTCCTTCAGAATATTTTAATTATAATTTAATAATTTTAAAGACAGAGACACGGTTAGTTAAGTAAAACTTTGTTCAATAAAAAAAGAGATTTATTTATTTTATTTTCTCACCCTGCTGTACCAAACCAGTACAGAACCATGACTTCAAAACCGAGGTACGTACTGAACCGTCATTTTTGTGTACAGTTACACCCCTAATAGATAGATAGATAGATAAATAGACACACACGCATATACAGTGCCCTCCACAATTATTGGCACCCTTAGTAAATATGAGCAAAGGCGGCTGTGAAAATAAATCTGCAATGTTTATCCTTTTGCTCTTTCATTCAAAAAATTCACAAAATTCTAACCTTTAGTCAAAGTAAAACAACTGAAAGTAGGGGGAAACTCACATTATGAAATAAAAGTTTTTCTCTAATATATGTTGCCCACAATTATTGGCACCCCTAGAAATTCTTATGAGTAAAATATCTCTGAAGTATATTCCCATTCATATTTACATTTTTTAGCATACCAGGGTGACTAGGAACATAAAATTGTCCAGCCATGACTTCCTGTTCCACAAAAGTACAAATATGTGTAAACACAAAGGCCAAATTCCCTTAATCATTCATCACAAAGAGAAAAAACAAAGAATATAATATAGTTCTGATGTGCAGCAAAAGATTGTTGAGCTTCACAAAATAGAAAATGGCTATAAGAAAAAAGCTAACGCATTGAAAATCCCCATTTCCACCATCAGGGCAATAATTAAGAAGTTCCAATCAACTAAAAATGTTACAAATCTGCCTGGAAAAGGACGTGTGTCTAAATTGCCCTAATGCACGGTGAGGAGGGAAATTTTGAGTTGACAAAGACTCTTCAAGGATCACAGCTGGAGAATTGCAGAGATTAGTTGAGTCTTGATTCTCAGAAAGCCTTAAAGAAATTATCAAACAGCACCTACATCCCCACAAGTTGTTCAAGAGGGTTTCAAGAAAAATCCTCTGCTCTTATCTTCAGCATATTCAGTTGTCAGACAAGACTGTAACTTCAAATGGGACCTGGTTCTATGGTCAGATGAAACTAAAAAAATAGCTTTTTGGCAGCAAACCCACCAGATGGGTTTGGTGCACATATGGATAAAAAGTACCCCATGCCCACAGTTAAATATACTGCTGGATCTTTAATGTTGTGCGCCTATTTTTCTGCTGGAGGTCCTGGACATCTTGTTCAGATACATGCTATCATGGATTCTATCAAATACTAACAGATAAAAATCAAAACCTGACCGCTTCTGCTAGAAATCTTATAATGGGCCGTGATTGGATCTTCCATCGGGACAATGATCCAAAACAAACATCAAAACCAACACAAAAATGTGTAACTGTCCCCTGACCCGAACCCTAAAGAAAATGAGAGGAGTGAACTGAAGAGAAGAAGCACCAACATGGAGCTGGGAATATGAAGGATCTGTAGAGATTCTGTATGAAGGAATGGTCTCTGATCTCTTGTCAGGTGTTCTCCAAACTCCTCAGGCATTTTAGAAGAAGAGTTAGAGCTGTTATCTTGGGAAAAGGACATTGCAATAATTGGGTGCCAATAATTGTGGCCAACGTGAACTAGAGAAAAACATTTATTTCATAATAAGCTTTTCCCCCCATTTTCAATTGTTTTACTTCAATGATAGGTTAGAATTTTGTCAATTTTTTGAATGAAAGATCAAAAGGATAAACAATGCAGATTTATTTTCATAGACACCTATGCTCATATTTACTAAGGGTGCCAATAATTGTGGAGGGCACTGTATATATATATATATGTATATGCGTGTATATATGCTAACTATGGCATATGGCATACAAGTCCGATAGACCGTGGAGTGTCCCTTGTAATTTTAGGCTTCAGAAAGGTACTCATGAGTGACTGGTTTGTGGCTTTTCTAACTCAAACAAGAGCCAGTGCCACCGTGTGACCTTTTATTTTATGTGTCCCCCCTACTGTAAGACTCTTGTGGTGTCCTCTTATGGGAAAACATCAGAACAATGTGCAGGAGCTTTACTCGTAATCACTGTGATGACAAAACATCACTGCTGATGACTGTATTTATCTCTGTCCCTGGGGGACCATTCATCAAAAGCAGGACTCTTTTTTCAATGTTGTCCTGGCTATCTGATGTCTCTGCATGTCTCATTCAACTCTTCCTTACAAAAATAATGCAGTGCGAGCGTAGTATACTTGTGCATGTTTGACCAGACACACACACACTTGTCGCACACAAAGACCTTCTTTGATGTCATTATTTTAATAACGACTAAACAATGCTGTTCATTTTTTGGAATTCAATTTGATGAATTAATAATTCACCTACAATGTTGGATGACACTTGAAGACCAATGTAAAAGTCCTGAAGCAGAACTGATACTGTAATTGTATCCATACAGCATACAATGTGACAATAAGAAGTGACACTGTTTAAGAATCAAGAAATATTGCTGCCAGATGGAGAGGATGATTAGAAACAAATATCAAAAAAGAAACGAAAAAGCCAAATGGGGCATCTGAATTTTTTTTCTTTAATCTAGTTGTAAAGTCATTTGTAATGAAATGATCAAAATGAGTAAATGAAGGGTATTGAAATCAGGGACGCTTCATGACACAAGGGCTCTCTGTGTCCTCCAGAGACGCTTCTGGCAGTTATGAGATGTTATATCAAGAGTGTCACAAAGCTGTCTCAGTTTTATTTGGACTGTTGATTGCAATCCCTGAGGAAATATATCAAAGTCGGTTCTGTCGGATCTTATACAGCAACATCAACAAAATACACATTTTTTTTTTTTCATCACCTACAATTTACTGTGGTTATTTTTCCTTGAGAGATCTGAAATTATGTTGTTGAAAAACAGAAAATTGCTTCGTACACAATAGAAAGTGTAATTATATAAGCTTGCACATACCTCCAGTAAATGATTCATCACAACAGGATATGAGGTTCTTTGTTCATTTTCAGATGTATGTGTTTTTATTTATTTATTTTTGCTTTTATGGTCTTTTATGCAAAGCAGCACATTCCCTTCAAAAAATGTGTTCTATTATATTATACCATAATCTGTCGAAGTACTCGTTTCTGATTGGATGGAATCAGATTGGTGTGATTAGAGATTAGGAGGAAACTGAGGCTTTACCGAGCTCAATGGCTCTGGCCGAGCTGTGATATAAACGAAATGCTATTGGCTATTTTAAAAAGGGGAGGAGCTGTTCGATACTTCATGCCCTGTCTTCCTGTTTCAGTGAAAATTACGTCAACACTTTGAATAATGCTGCGTGTTTCAAAGCACTTCAGTGGGCCTTTAAAGGTACATGTATGTGGGTCAGTGACGTGATGGGTAATTTTTTTTGTCCAAAGGCCTTAATAATAATAAAAAACAAAGATATGACATCCAGAGTATGTAAGGTAGTACAACTAGATCTCTCTTATTAAATTCAAAAGGTTTTAATTATATTTTGCTACATATAAAGGTATTTTAAAGGTTTTGAAGTGTCAAAAGGTCATTCGTTTTAACCGTCCAATGGCCAATATAGCCATTTCATAGTGCAAAATGGTATTAAAATTAAGTGTAGAAGTCGTTGCTTTGTTATGAGAAAAATGTCTGGAAAAATGAATTTCATTGATGTCATTCGGAGTAACCAATATAAAGGGACCATTTTGGATCAAGTCATGCGGTCAATATCATGTGACAGGATGTGACATCATTCAGACACCTGCAAAGGAACACATGGTCATGAAGCAAAGTAACTAACTCTCTTTTAACTATTTGAAAAATTCATGTTTTCACTTGCTCATATGCATGTTCCGTAACATCCGGTCATTCGGTACAACCACTATAAAACATGGAAAGTGTTGTAATATTTTAAAAACTTGTACTAAATATAAAATATTTAATTGTCCTTTTGCTAGCTAGCTTGCAAGCTAACTAACTAGCTAGCTAGATATCAGCCTGTTAGCATTGTATCATTTGGTATAACCAAAAGTGTAATTTGGTAAAACTGAAATTTTAGTGAAACCGAATGACTGTTTTGGTGACAAATTTTGTCCATCTTGTAAAAAATGACAAAAGCAGTGTTAATTGATTATAAAAACCACATAATCTCATTGTTAACACTTAATAAAACTTCAAAATTAATTGTATCTCCATTATGTTTGTTTTTTACACTTTTAAAAACCTTATTCGTCAATGACCCATGTATTTTCTTAAATTAAAAAAATAAATTTTTCCTACATGATTGTTTTTATCATTACTGCAAAGAATTAAATGAAAAGAAAGAACTGTTAACATTGTATTGCAGTCGACTGAGAATTGTAACACTGTGTCTACACCAGATGTGAACAGTGCGACAAATGCAAATAGAACTCATTATCAGTGATACTGTCTACACTGGATGCAGTGAGACACAACAAATTCCTGACGTACTTCAAGAGCTCGCGTTACTTCTGACATTAACAAAATGGATTTGCAACGTTCGCTGTTGCGTCCAGTTAAGACAGCCTCAAGTTGTTGCGGCGGTTGCGTTCAGTGTAGATGGTGAAAGAGTGCAAAAATATATGACAAACAAACAGCCCAGGGTTTAGCAAAAAAGTGTGCACCTAAGCTAAACTGTCATTACAGAGCTAGAGTCATGACAAAACACTGTGGAGACTAGCAAGACTTTCAATTGAAGATTGCAGAGTTGCAATACAGTATAAGTGTCTCTGGATAATGGAGGGGGTTAAAGGACTTTTCAGAAAGCAGTAAAACATATTAAGAGCATCTTCCCTTGGACCATGTGGTTTTGATGCACTAAATTGCTGTGAGGTAGAGGTTGTTCCATTAGATTGAATGCAGACCCAAGTTACAGTCATAAGTAAGTATGTTAAAAGCTGGAAAACCAAAAAGAGGGTTTTTTTTTCACCAGTGAACTGATGCAACTGTATTGTGGATGTATGCCAGCCATAGTAGATCATGAATAAATGTTAGAGTAGAGAACTGAAGAGGGGATTTAGGAGGAGAACATTTGGTATCAGAAACGCACATGCATTTAAAAATATACAATATTTAAATTTGGATAACAAGGAGTAGCATAACAACAGTTGTTAGAAGACCTGGTTTTCTACCCTACACATCATATTGCTGTTTAGATTCAGTGTAAGGGACTCTCCTGGACTGCTGATGTTGCTGGTTTTAGGACAAAAGAGCAAAAAAAGTGCAGACACTGTGAGTTTGGACTCTAGTAGGCATCAGAGATGCATCACAAAGAGTCAGTGTGGAAGTCAAGCAAGGTAAAGGTTAGATAAAAATCAAGTGGCATGAGGACATAGGGACAGACATGGAGAGAAAAAGAAACGGGACACAGATCTTGACTTAGATTGTGGGGAGAAAAACTATGTGCTGGCTTCAGAAAAAAACAAAAAAACATGCAATGCAAGTTACAATTACAATAAATATTAAAGAATCCTCTACTTGCAGAAATGACAGCTTTGCAGGCTTTAGATATTATAACAGTCAGTTTATTATTATTTTAAGATGAAGTTTCATGCATGTAGCCTACAGTATTCTCTCTATCACTTCCCAATGGCATGTCACCAGTTCCCCTGCTATCGTCAATTTTACATTTAATCCACACTGAAAGTGTGATTTTTTTTTTTTCTTTTTTTTTCTTTCCATGTTTGACAATTCTCTGGTATTAAAAGATAAGAAATAATTACGGTGCATGGAATGACAGTTAGCATTGTTTCCATGACAACATTTATTACATCAAGCAAAGTAGTTGTCATGTAGAATATGAATGTCATGATCATTAATAACTGGTTAATAATTATTAATATGGCATACATCCAGATTATTAATATTTAAAATATACTTTTAAAGTCAAATGTTTTTTTTTTATATTATAACAAAGCATACTTTTTTAAAAGTGTACTTAAATGTGTTTAAGAAACATATTCATGAAAGTGTACTCTTTTCAAGTACACATTATTTCATTCATATTTTTTTAACTGCAAGCACAGTTTAAAAAAAATATACCTTTAAGATTTGAAGACTACAAGTGCACATTTTTTTCACATGGGAAATTACATTTTCCTTAAAGCTTTTGCTCCTTATTGCAGGTTATGTTGTTTAGTGTGTACTGATTCTGCCTGCTGAGGACCTGAGGCATTTTTCAAACTAGAGACTCTGATGTACTTGTCTCTTCTTGTTGCACATCTGGGCCATCCACTTCTCTCTCTGTCCTTATGTCTGATGCAGTTTGCTGTTTTCTTTCAAGACAGAAGCGCATACCCATGCCTGGAATAGAAACGCAAGCATACTCAATAATAAACTTCAAATAATAAAAGAATACATTTGTAATTTCCACACTTAATTAAGTAGAAGTGAACCGCTAAGGCAATAAGAAAGGTGTTTCTAGCACATTACAGTGATTTCTAAGATGTGATGACGGAGTCACGTTTGAGGGCACATTTACACGACAACGATGCACTACAAACGTGCGATGTTTTCACAAATGTGAGTTTTTGTAGTTTATATGGAGGCGATAACAGTATCGTTTCCAAAAAAACTTGCACTTTGAAACCCCGCTATCAAAACTTTGCGTTTTCAGGCCCCCAAACCACCGTTGTCGTGTAAATGAACAGCCAAAACGCATACACTGTAAACCCTAACGCTCAAAATACTTAACTGGTATGAGTAGGACAAACTTAAATTAGTTCAGTTAAATTAACTGTTATGAGTATTTAGAAAGAGAGTTCACATCACTGACATATTTCAAGTAAACTGAACTGTTTTATTGTTTTGAGTTGTATGAACTCATTTCTTTTAATTTAGACAAACTTAAGTTTAACTGAAACTGGGCTGAGATTTTTTATTTCCCAGCATGCTTTTCCCATGGCACTCGAAAGGGAGAATATGCTAAAATGAAGTGTGTTAAAATTAAATAATGTTTTTGTGCAAGATTAATGGTAAGGGAGATTTAGCAGTGATTAATGTTTTGTTTTGCTAATTTAGAAGAGTTTCTGTTAATGTGGGTTTTTGAAGAGCCTACTTGTTCTATGATCACCCAGTGATAGAGCTCACACTAAAAATAGAGCTGAAATACGGGATGTCCTGGGAAAAACGGGACGTCTGGTCACCCTACAAGTGGTGCTTGGTTTGAGAGCGTGTAAGTTACATGTTTTAAGTTGCTGTACTCATTCAGTAAGTGCTATACCATGCTATTGTTAACATGTTAGCAAATTTGCAAGTTGGCATTTTCAGCAATGTAAAAGTAAGTGTCATTAACAACCCCTAAGCATGAGTTGTATTCTTGGTTGGTTTTGCACTATTTCCTGCTTTGTTTCCTGTGTTAGTATTTGTTTCCATGGTTATACATTGTTTGATTAATGCACTGCACCTGTTTCACGTTTCTTTTCATTGGTCTATGTTTATATAGTATATATATCCCCTGTGTTTGTAGTGTTCTTACTCCGATCTTGTCAAAGTTAAGTGGTTGATCTATTTGCCAAGTTTTTTTTATTTTGAGATTCTGTTTTTGAGTTTGTCTTCATCTCAACTGTTACGACTAGATCCAGTCTTTATTATCATCTCTGCTTCAACCAGCTGTGACAGTAACAGCAAAATAGGGCTTTGCGTGTGTGTGTGTGTGTGTGTGTATGTATGTATGTATAGATAGATAGATAGACAGACAGACAGACAGACAGACGTCAATTTGTACAAAACAAACATGAAGGCAGATGTCATGAGATGTTTGGAATAGAGATTGAGTAGAACCTCTTATCTGGGTAGTGTAATCTCTGGGGAAATGGGGTTTTATAAGAAGATATTACCAGGGAATACAATGCCCTCTTTATGTCCATCTATAATTTCCATCATCAGACCTTTCTCACCCACTCACATTGTCCTTCTCTCTCTTTCTCAGTGTAGGTTGTCTTTCTTAATTTGAAGCACTCAGAGCTTTACTACAATATACCCTCTGAGAAGGTGTTCAGTATTCTCTGGTGAACTTTCCTCAATTTCTAGGAAACAAATGAATGTCACATAAGCGTGTGGAGGAGGGCGATGTATTCATATTCACCTCAGTACAACTGCATTTAGTCATGTCTGACGCAAAGAGGTTTGTGCAGAAATAGCTTTAACGATGAAGAAAAATGCCTAGCATTTCTGACTAGTTCCTCTGATCATGAGGTTAACTACAAACGCAAAAATTCCTGTACCTTTTTTTTTGTCAATATTACCAAGGAGAGGGTTGCAACCTGCAGCAAATATGAGCTGTGACATAATGAAGAGTGTTCGTTATGTCAGTGTTGTGCTGCAAATGAGAATGGTAACATAAAGCAATGATGCAATATGAGGAATCGTGCATGCAATTCCGTCAGCAGTGCAATTATTCTTTGTGTCACTTAGTTGTGTTTTTCAAGCGTTTACACATTTTATTGCCATTAAAGCCTTATTGTTCCTGCAGCAAGAGTTTCTTTTGCAGCATATCTTGAAATATAAGCTATAGGTGACACTTTCTTTTTCAGAGTTTTTTTTTTGGGGGGGTTCAAAGGAATAATAATTGTACATCATCTGACAGCTGCTACTCAAAACTCATGGTTGTTAATTTGCAAACTCCTTTGTGTGAAAATCCATCCTCCCGTTTACAGCACCTGCCTGCCATTTATGCATAAAACTGCTGAATAGTCATTATCAGCAGTGAAAGTACCATTTTCAAAATCTATTACTTGTGGATTTCCAGCTTTGAAAGCTGCACTTTTCTCCACTCATTTTTTTTGTAAACATAAATAGCAGTAATATTGTGATATATTACAATTAAAAAAAAAACTTTTATATTTCAGTATGTATTAAAGTTTTATTCAAGCTGAATTTTCAGCATCATTACACCAGTCTTCAGTGTCACATGATCCTTCAGAAATCATTTTAATATATATATTAATATGATATATACAGGGGCGCAGGAGACATTTTCAAAGTGGGGGGGGCGGACCAAACTGTAAGCAAAAGCCCAGATAGTAAGATCAGATTTCCAGATATCTGACCACACTGCTGAAAGTGATATATTATAGTACGTTGTCTGTGCTATAATAAACAAACAAACAAACAAAAAAGCCGTTTTGTGATTTTGATCAGTTTTATTTTTTTCAGGACAAGACTATTACAATCTAAAACAGGATCTACATCATCCAGATTTGCATAATTCCTTATATGTGTTACATGTCATGTTCCCCCTGTGACCTAGTTTCCCCGTTCTGTTGATTAGTTCATTTGATCCACCTGTGTCTTGTTGATTATCCCGTCACCTTGTTTAGCTCCATATGTTAGTCACCTGTATATTTACCCTGTGTTCTCCTTCACTCCTTGTCCGTTCTCGTTGTTATCTACATGTGTGTATGCTATCTCCTGTGTCATTGATTAAAACCCCATTCCTGTGGAAGTCTGTGTTTGCCGTGTCTCTTCAACTACAGCCACACGTAACAGAAGAACGGACCAAAACAGTTTTTGCGGCGATTTTCTTTTTGTTTGTTTTTTCTCCGTCTCCATGGACCCTGCTGTTGCCCTTTTGTGCCTGGAGCAGAGGGACCGCTCCCTAGAATCGCACACCTTGGATTTTTTGGAGTTGGCGTGCCTCACACACTATCCTGACCGCTCGCTCTGCGTGTTCTACATCTCCAGCCTTAGCGAGCGGTCTCGGGCACGCCTCCCAGGGAGCGGTCCTCAGAAGGACTTCGCCGCACTCGTGGAGTGGGTGCTGGTGAGTAACGACTCACCCTTCACCGTCGGCCCCGCGGAGGATGACTTC